>CM035160.1:78230951-78733237 GCA_020205615.1 Panax quinquefolius | reverse complement strand
GAGGTTGTTTTTTAGATCAAATTCTAGTGCGTACTTGTGGCTTCATCTCATCTACTACACACACCAAATTCAAAGTTCAAATTACAAAAATTGTGTAACTTAACCCAACCGCACGCCAAGTGTTTGACAAAGTGCTTGAACCAAGTTTTCGGGTACGAAAGTGGTTAGTAGCTAGAGTTCTCTGCTGACACTTAATGGCATCTCAACCAAAACCCAAACGCCAACGGGGGGCGAGTTCAAGACGCCGCTCCACCGCCAACTATGTATGATGTAGAAAATTTTGAGTGAGTGTCGCCCGTAATCAGATTATTTAGTACAAGCAATCTAAGGCACTTACACCAGAACGTGGCTTGGCCCCCGAGGGCAATGATGGGGAGATGATGTCTTAAATTCATGTAAAGGGGTGCCTCAAATTCACGAACATCCGGTACCCCCCGTGGTCAACCTCGTCAAAGAATTCTATGCAAACACCGAAGACAAAGCTCCTTTTAAAGCATTTGTGCGGGGTCAGATGGTTCCATTCAGTGATGACGATATTAATGCTTATTATCAATTGCGGGTGCCACGCCATTGCCAGTATGCCCAAATGAGGGATTTTGACCCGGATTATGAGGAGGTTATTACAAATATGACAAAACCGGGCACAGACCAAAGGTAGGAAGGGCGGAACGGTGTTTAATAGCAAGGACTTGAGCTTGTATGGAAAGATATGATATGCATTTTTATGTGCGAAATTGCTTCCGTCCCAACACACTTTGGACGTCACTAAAGAGAAGGCGTTCCTGTTATACGCCATTGTGCAATATTTCCATATCGACATCGGGGCCACCATTAATACCATCCGTCGGTGCTTACGGGGAAATTTTTCGGGCGGTTTGCCACACCCTTCACTGATTTGTGCGTTGTGCCGTAATGCTGGGGTGCATTATTCTAATGATGAGCCCACTCAACCACCGCTTGCTTTGCTTGATTCGAGATTGATTGCGCGGTATTCGGTATGGCCTAGAGGCGAGTCACATCCACGGGGTTTGGGTTTTATTTTTCCATCGGCGTCGGAAGGCGAAGTCGATCTCAAGATAACTTCGGGGATGAGGATGAAACAATGGGAGATCAAGGCAAAGCGGAGTTCCATGATCGAGACATTTTCTAGCTTTTCGGTTCCTTGAGTTCCAAAATCAAATGAATGCGCATAATAGGGCAGCACGCCGGGAAATGCGGCGATTGGCGATGCACCAAGATCACATGTTCGATTCTATGAACGCGTCTTTCGCTTCATTCAACACAACGCTCCAAAGTTTCAACCCGGCAGCCCAATTTTCGTATCAACAACCCGGTCCATTACCTAGATTTCCTCCTAGTGATTCCGATGAAGAAGAGCACCAACCACCGCCCCAGACTTAGACAATTCTAGGGAAGTCCTCGTGCATTTTATTTTTATCCAATGAGGGCATTGTCTTATTTAAGTTTGGGGGAGTTAGTTGTTTAGTTGCATACATGCATTTTTAAATTTTTGTTGTCATATCTAGTTTTGCATTATAGAATAGGTATTTGCATAGTAGTTAGGATTTTGCATTGTTTTCATATATCTATTGTTAAAAATATATATATATATATATATATATAATAATAAAATAAAAAGTTTTAGTTAAATAGTTTGTTTGCATATGTCCAATGGTGTCGCATTCTACAGGTTATTCTGGCCAATGATGAGATTGTGAATAAGTTAACCAATATAGTATGGATTATTAGAACTGTGATATAATTACTATTATGAATCGATTCTTGGACTTCTTTGAAACTGTTATAAAAAGGGTAGCACTAATAACATCTTTGTTGACCGTTCAGTTCAAATCGATATATAAAATGTTTCTAAAGGATAATGCTAGGGTGAACCAGAAAATAACAAGGATAGGTAGTGAAGGCTTAAATTAGGCAAGAACTTAAGTTTGGGGGAATAAATGTGGGGTATATAAGCTTTAAAAAAATGGTAAAAAAAATGGTAAAAAATATATATATAAAAAAAGAAAAAGAAAAATGCATAGGGTATACATGGTGACTAGTCTTGTTTCGGGGCCTCTTACATTTACTTGAAAGAAACGCCTTAGGGGATTGTCTTTACACCTAGCGCCCTAAGGTCTTCTATGGTCTGGGAGTCGTTGGTCGAAAGCTCGCTAAGGGGAAACATTGTAAGCCTAATGGGATGAGACATTGCACAGTCGTTTATGTATATTTAGAAAAAAAAAAGAGATAAGAATAAAACGGGAAAAGTGCAAAAAGCCCCCGTGTAAAAAAAAGAGAAGGAAGAAAAGAAAGTATAAGTATCCTGCATGTACCCTTGAATTTGGTTAAGTTTAATTTTAGTTGAATCGTGCCTATCTTTGAGATTTTTAAGTTTGCACTGTATAATTCCTTCTAAGAAGTTGTTTATGTATTGAATTTAGGTACGTATCAGTTATCTTAGACGTTGATCACACACACACGCTATACCAGTAATAGTTGTTCAAGAATTGAGAATTAATACGTAATTGGGGATTGGGTTTGATAATTTGTCTTTGTAAAGTTGCTTGTTTTCTCCGGTAGATGATGGGATAAGTTAGTTTATGCAATATTGTTGGATTTTTAGGCATTTAGATTATTGCATTTAATTACAATTAGTTGTTTTGTGCTTTCGGGGACTATACGGTTTAAGTTTGGGGGATTTTGATAAGTGCATTTTATATACACGAATCGATATTCATTTCAAGTTTAAATTCGTAGTTATTTTCATGATTTGTGTTCGTTTTTACTCGTTTCATGATATTTTATGTGTAGGGTGGTCATGGATGCAATTGGTGAGGAAAGGTGGTCTTTTTAGAGCAAAAGTGGAAAAAAGTTGGAACTTAGAAATTTTGAAGTCAGTGGCCATGCCCGCCTGGGCGGGGGTCCCGTTTCCTGGACTTTCCTGTTGGGTTTCGACTTCTGTTGGGGCTCGGTTTTGTTGGGCTTGGCTGGTGCGTTTGGTCTCTAATAAAAGAAGAATTCGTCCAGAACAGAGGAGAGCTTTCTTTTACGTAGAAAAACAACGATCATACAACACAAAGGAAGAATTCAAGAGCGATTTCAAGGATTAAAAAGCGAACGTTGGAGGAGTAATTTTCGGAGATTATCACGTGATTTTGTAAATCGAGGCTACGTGAAGGAGTTTTCCATAATTCCTCTTTTCTTTCATCTATTTGTAATTGGGATGATGTTTTCAACAAATTATTCAGTTTTTAATTCATTCGTTATGAACTAATTTATTTATTAGACATGTGATGGATCTTTAGGCGTAACGATGATTCTATAACTTTGATTTTCAATTCAATAAGATATTTTCAGTTTATCTATGTTAATTTGTGCGTGAATTTATGAATTGCCTGATCAACAGTTCTTTGTGGATTTGAAAGGAATCAAGAGAGGGGATTCGAATCTAGACCTAGTTAATATAGCATGTGTCATGAATTTTTTCGATAGCAGATTTGTGATTATTGTTAAGGTAGAGATACGCTTGACATCACATGTAATCGTATAGAGACCTTAAACTTCAACCGTTTTTATTGCAGTTTACATAGAGATATAGTGAGTTGGTTAATTTAGGTGTTTAACGGATTTCTATCTTAATTGTGGATTGATGTTAATATGGTATTAGTGCATCGAGAGGTGGCTTTTACTACGTTCGTGTTCTTGATTAATAAACTGGAATATTAAATTGAGTTGGAATAAAGGTTTGAAAATCAGAGTGAAGCTCAGGGTGAAATCATAAGTCTAATTCTCCATTAATTGTTTGAAATTCCGAATTTCGTTATTGGTGATTGTTTTGTGATAGTTTAATTATTTATTAATTTAGTTTTTTTTATAATTTAAAACCATTGAATTGATTAGTTTAATAAAATTAGGGTTAATACAAAATTGATACTTGTGAAGTTAAGATTTTTGATATTTTGTCCTCGTGGGAACGATACTCTATTCACTACTATATTACTTGTTGACCACGTGCACTTGCGTGTTTTTAAGCGTATTGATTTTCACCAACGAGAAGGAATAACGAGGAATATAAAATTTCCTCTTAAAGCGTTTCATACTTTTGCTGAGGGGTCAAATCGACCATGAACTCTTACTGGGTTAACCAGCATTTTGCCATAAGCCCTTCTTTAACGGTCAGTTTACAATCACAAAGAAAGTAACTACCTCTTCCATGTTCTCCTCAGACTAAATCATTAGATTCCACACCAAAACAATTTGGTTTGGCACAAGTTCTCAAAGAAAGCTCGATGACATACCATTTGTCTAAGTAGAATCAAGTAGTTTAGACCATACCAATAAATTGGATATCAACGTGAAACATTAAATCTAGTCAACTCAATTGGCGTTGACTACTTCTTTAAATTCTATTCGCAATACTTCAAAACGCGTTTTATGGCGTCATGATACCGTACTTTTCACGAAGACGTTGAGGACTTTTGTCGATTTGTAATTTCGTCATTATACATCATACCATAGCGGGTTGTTGATCCTAAGATCACATCTAACACCGAGTTCAATTGCATTAATAACTCCATCTTTTTACCATCCATGCATCAAATGCACGGATGATATAAAATTCATTTTGATATTTTTAAATCAATTTTTGTCTAGCCGAAACAATTAGCATAAACATACCAAGAATAGCTCTTTTAAAAATTCTATTGATTCCAAAAGTTGAACCAATTCTTTCCTTTTAAAAAAAATGTACATATCGGCATGATTTCAATAAAGTTCAAAATCTAGCATATCTAGATGACTTGGAATATCCTATTTCTCCATCTTCCTTCATTGTCTTACTACAATAATACTTAATCTTCTCTAGCACCTTCAATACTAAGCCAATTTGAAAACAATGTGTTTTTAGTCTAAACATCCTTATACCTTAGTACAGTCCATCAAATTTCCACACATTATGAGTTCAGAACTTTCCACAATAATATGAGTTTAAGAACATCCGCATGGACCATAGGCGTCCATTATTTGAGACGTTCAAAAACATACCATATTATTATGAGTCACGAACTTACCATAAGTATGAGTTTCAAGAACTCGCACCTACCTTATTGTTCTCTACCTATCAAGTATATACATGAGAAAAGATTCACCTTCTCGCCATATACATATTGATAGCGCGACTAATCAAATGATTATTATCGCGGAAGCTAAGTGATTGTAGAACCAAACACAATTCCACGCCCATACGTAAGAACACGATTCGATACCAACTTATAACGCCCGAAATCAAATTCATCTTCACACGGATTAAATGACGTCACGAAAGTACATCATTCATCCAACATACATCATTATATATTTGAAATATAACGACATACACTCTCAAATCCGTGTTCGGAAACCTTATAACCTTTTTCAGTACAAATAATAATAAATACATTATTCATTTCATCTTACAAGAGTGACTTTTATCCGCCACCAAGGATACATAACAGTTCATTAAACTAGTCTATAATTAAATTCTATCTTTTTACATTACAAGTCTTCACTTGATCTTCTCGCTCATTCACCTTCTGAATGGTACTTCATCTGGATACCGTAAGCTTGATCTTTACAAGATCCTTAAGTTCTTCTAACCTTGTTCACTGAAAATTGTTTTTCATTTAAAGCAAGTGTGAGCATTCAATTGCCCAGCAAGTCATAACAGTTGAACAAACAACTTCAGAATTAAAACATTTCTTTATAACTTCTATAACCGAACAAAGGTTATAAAGCAGCTTGTATAATTGGAATAGTCTTGATTCCTATCATCTTAAAACATCAATTATTTTCACTTTGAAATACTTTTACCCCTCTACCTTTTTTCATACACATCACCGTCGGCTAGAATCATTAGCACAGACTTAATAATAACGATTCATGTATAAACGTAAGCGTACTTGTATTGAATAGCTCAATCACGAACAATGCATATCATAGAAACACCAAAGTGTTCAAATTGTGGCTCAAGGCCTCATACACGTTCAACCACATTGTACAAATATTGGACATTCACACATAGACAGAACTTCTCAAGTACCACATCTGAGAAGTTTAAGAAACTAGCATTCATGTAATACGAATGAAGTTAGGAAACTTGCCTTATGCCCAGCTACAGCTTACGCCGAACTGTTCATTTCAATTCCTATATAACACATAAGGAGAAAACATAAACACCAATTGGTCATATATTGAACTTACGCATTGGTTTATTTAGCTTTACTTCTTAGGGTTCGCGTTCTTGAAATAAAAGTTTACGCGACTAACTTCCTTTACCAGTTTACGGCTTTATGACATACGGAGATGTCTTACTCATACGTTCATCATCTCGGATGATTAGCATTCTTATCTGACTCACCTTCGGCTTTCATTAATCTTATTACTGTTCATTAAGGCTATTTTCTTGATAAATAATATCCTATTAATACTTTCGTTATCCTTTACATGAACCCCATGTTCATTACTCGTTCTTAGTGTCGAAGCCATATTGATCGTTGTATGCTAAGACCGTCGTCCATTGCAACAACGTTGTGTTCTGGCGTCTATATCGCTACACACTTATCTCTCATTATCATGTCATAACATCGAAATGTTATTCATTACCCTCGTCACTCAACGTCTAAGGAGTCACAATCATAGCAATCCCTCACATTCGTTCATTGCGACTACGGTCCCCGGACATCGGTTACTTAATCCCGTGATTAAATTCTTTGTCATTTAATCTTGTTTAATCTATATGTTCAACCTTTAATAAAGGTTTACATCCCTTGATTAAGTGTTATATTAGTTGAATATTATATTCTTTATCGTCCCTTACATTTCCCCCAAGAGTTGAGCAGTTAAAAGCTCATCTCTGGCCTTTTCCCAACACTGGCGCCGCTTCGCCACTCCCTTTGTTATCTCTCACGCCTTGTGTGTGAGTTAGCAAAACGCGACCCGATGCCGCACTCTCTGCGCCACTCTCCAAGGCATATGACGGCACCAGCGCGCCGGGCCCAACCCAGAAATTTCTCTAAGTGTTAAATCTAATTTGAGACGCTTACTTCCGATCTCATAACTCCTTCGTTATAACTCGGGCGAGGTCGCTCCAAAGCCATTCTCTTCCTTATCTTACATACTTCAATACCCCTCGGACAAAGACTTCATTACGAATCATTAACGTGCCATTCGATTGGCTTGATCTTTAACCTTTGTTTATTTTTATGCTTTTAACGCTCTTCGTTTGTTCGTCCGTAATTCGGTCATCCGAACTCGGAACTCGTTCGTTCTTTAGTCCATGACTCACATTTTCTACGTTTTCTTACTTTCTTATGAAACCCTACCCACTCGGGTTCATTTACTAACTTTCTAATTCTCGTTCGTCTTTTAATAAAAATTCCTTTTATTAATAACTAATTCTTTAAACCTAAATTACGGACAATCCAAATTTCCGAGTTGTCACAAGACAACCACGCATATATCTTTGTACTTTTACTACCGAGTAGTTCAACATTATTAATCTAGTAAAACTTCCATTGTTATTTTTAATAAAATATTTTTGTCGTTTTCTCATAAAACAATAATTCCGATTCATGAGGTCCACCAATGATTGTGTCATTGCACGAATATTCCCTGATAAAACAAATATTCCCCGACCAATCGAATATAATATGACAACTTGCATACTTTGCAAAATTTATAAATACTACCCACAACTATAACATTATCTCCAATCCACACCATAATATTAAAAAATATTTCGAGAAAATTAAATCTTTATTCATAAAATCTGGGGTCTCACAATCTCCCTCCTTATGAAATTTCGCCCTCGAAATTTACGATGCGCATACTGGTATGTCGAAGAGGTGAAGATACCTTGACTTCATTTTGATTCTAATTCTTGAGGTATAACCTTTGAGTGTTGAATACGATCCTTCTTATCTAATATTTTAACACGTATCTCCTCACACGTTAAATCTTACGCTATATCGTTTAGTTCTAATTTAATAATGTGGTTGAATTCGTCCACATATTTACGTAACATCCATACGTTAAAAGCGTTATGAACACGCCGACATACTTGGTAGAAAGCGAGTCTATAAGCCATAGTTCCTACTCGATCGAGACTTTTAAATGGGCCAATTAAATCGAGGGTTGAGATTTCTCTCTTCGTTGATTCTTGCTTCTAGAATAACGCCTCTTGAACCATTTTCTTCACATTCATCGACTCCGGGTGTGTAGCTGATCGATCGACTTTAACTTTATCGATTAAAGTCGATTCTACTCGTATATTCGTTATCTTCATGTGGGTCCCTAGAGTCTTTAACTCTATCTTCATCACTTGTAAGTTATATCTGAAATGAGTCTTTATGTTAACAACATCTCACTAAGAACGCATCCAGATCTTCTACTCAACACGTCAGCTACCACATTCGCTTTCCCACAATGGTATTGAATGGTACAATCGTAAGCTTCAACAGCTCGAGTCAACGTCTTTGGCACGTTATACGTTCATTTTAGTTAAAGAAATATTTGAGGGTTTAAGAAATGGGTTTGGTATTGGGGTCAATACAAAATTAGATCTCACGCTCTAGGGGTAGACTAAGAAGACTTCAAGAATACGTCAGGAAATCTATTAACAATAGAAATATCATTCAAAGCTGTGACCCTCATCAAAGACTTGGATAGTACGTCACATTGATACCTATCAACTTGTCATCGTCATTCACAACGTCGCTACAGAAAGTCTGGCTTCGGTGCATTCGACTCAAGGAAGTCAACAACGAAAGGACCGGGGCTCTTTACTTATGGCTTGATATGACAATGATTGACTTTAGTGGTTTGGTTACTTGAATTCGCATAACAGATTGGTTAGGAGTATGAAAGCTAACAACCTTACGAAAAGCATGTTGAGTAGTTAACCAATCATTTCCAAAAATCACATCAAAGGCAAGTATTTTCAAAGAGATACGATCGACAGGTAACGTGAAAGTGTTGATTTGAACAAGATTTATAAATAGTTGAGGTAACGGAGGTTTCTCCCAACAGATATATCAAAGTCTAACTTCTCCGGAGCTAACTTCAAACATTGAACACAACTAGGTGAAATAAAAGAGTAAGTAGAACCGATATTTAATAAGGTATAAACTTCGCAAGAGTTTATCATTAACTTACCCGGAATAACTTCATTCGGGTTCCTCGACAAACGCTCTCACTTAAACTACTAGATTTGACTTTGCTATAGGGTACATTCCACCCTTAAGTGCTTCGTCCCATTCCTGATCCGTGATTTGAATCATTATTCTTCGATCCATATCGGATTGGGGTTGACCGCTATGTACAGGGTAATTCTGAATTCGATGTTGGATTCTCCCAATTGTTGTCCAAAAAGAAAAATTCATTTCATCTATTTTTGCTTTATTGGATCTGGACGTCTTTTTCTACAATATCTACACGTCATGCGGCTTTTACGCACGTCGTAATCTAATCTCCTTCGTTCATTTGTTTCTGCTTTCATCAGAACTTTGATCATAGCATTCTCAGATTCCAGCTCTAATATCTTATACTCCGCCAAAGAGTGCTTACATTCGAAGATCGTACATCGGGTAACACAATTTTGAATGGGTGCATCTCTTTGCTCCACGACCTTTCACCGTCGTTCTTTTCTTCTTCTAACTCATGAATACGATTTTGTAATGCTAAATTTTGATCATAAAATTCTTCTAATAAATTCTCCTCGGGTTCTCTTCTTCCTCACTCTCACCGCTACCTCTGCAACTAGCTCAAGGGTGCAACTATTAGTTCTTCACGCACCACGTAGATATCTCTAATTTCTTCTTAAATCCGACTTCACATTAACTTTGGTTAGTGATTAAAGGTGTCTCAACGGTCTCATGTGCTTCATTGTTTATCTCAACATTTTTGGATGCCATTTGCAAACACTTGCCACAAAACAAAGGTTAATTGACATGTAACACATTATCCATATACTCGACGACCACCAATTAAATATCAAATAAACTTAGGTAGGTCATACTAGCAAAGGAATTCCCGTCTCTCCCTCCTAGTTCTTGTCTCACATCTCGGCCAGGATCATATCCCTAAGCTTTGATACCAATTGTGACGCCCCTAAAATTAGGTATACATCACCCATCTTGAGTCGCCAGATACATGGTATGTAATTCAAATACAACTTAATAATACAACCTGTCATGGGGTACAATAAGACAAAACATAAACCGTGAGTTTGAATACAAATATTGTCTACTAGAGAATATACAAACTCAAAAGGAGTCCTCATTACAATTATTATCACACTATTTCACAGAATAGTGAGGACTACTAATGCAAACATCTAGGATCATCACTCTGTTCCCCGACTAGTCCAAATTTACGTTCTCATTTTCAAGAGAACAAGTGAAAGAAAGGGTGAGCTCAACTAGCCTAGTAAGAAATATTATGACTAAGATAATGCGAGAATAATTTATCGTTAGCTTTTCAACAAGCAGTTAAACCGATAAAATATAATAACTATCAAGTTTAAGCTGCAATGAACAAGCAATCCATTAGAAGAGTCAAGTAAAGAATAAAATCTACTATCTTTTATGATTTAAAGGTTTTCATCACTTTTATCGTTGGGACTCAGCTTAATAAATAATCCACATCATCGAATCACCCTTGCACTACGGCCAAGGATATTCTTTAGTATCACGACCACGAATTATCCATGCACTACGGCTTAAGATAATCATGTTTTCATCAACAGTCCTGATCATGTCATAAAACAATTCATCTTTGCACTACGGCCAAAGAGAATCCATAGCCATAATAATACCAAAAACTGTGCATCAATGCACTACGGTCCAATGAGGACTTTTTCCACATCATTTGTAACATTACGGTTATGATTATACCGAATAATCCCTGGTAATAATCATACCAAGTCCATCTATGCACTACCGGCCGCAGATGACTTTCAACATAATATAAACATGAGGATAATGACAATGATATAAGAATTCAATAAAACAAGTTCAAGAATTAATTTATCCAGGAACTGATAACGTTCAAATTGTCAACATGATACTGCTTTGTAGAGTAAAATTCAAAAATGCTCCGAAGAATATTTCCATGAAAAGATTACTGGATGAAGCGCAAATATCAAGGATATTCCACTAATTTCATGGAGTATAGAAGCCAAAACTTTAACCAATTGAATATAATAAGGAATGGAATAACAAAAGAAATGCATGCGGTATTGGTGATAGATGAGTTATTCAACGAATAATAATAATGAGAACGGATCAAAGGAAATACGCACCAGAAAGGATATTCCAATGAATAATAAATAACGGAATCAGTCCGGCGTAAAAAAACGCATGCATGGATATTCCAACGAGAATAATAAATAATGGAATATTAGAAGAATTTCACCAAGTATAGGGTATCCCCAGTATCAAAAGTTATTCAATAATAATAAAGAATGGAATAATGAAGTTCTCTTCATGAATAATAAAGAAAGAATACCCCTTACGAGTACAACAAATAATACCCTACCTTAGAAAGAAAGAGTACTAGATATAAAAGTAGTGAAGTAGCGAGAACATTTTCTTCTTTCTCTCATAGTTTATCTCTAAAGTTTCAAATTGAATTCGTAAGAAATAATGAAGGAATGAGCTTCTATTTATAGAAAAATGGATCGTATAGTAACTAACTCATGAAGCGGTCCAGATTGATTTACTTTAATCTGACGGTCCATATTTAAAGCAAAATATTTTAAATAAAATATAATATATTCTATTTATAATCTAATAAAACGAATAACTTTATAAAAGATTTTACTATGAAAACACTATGCAGCACTATGCAAACACTATGCATAATAAAATATAATATATTCTAATTATTTTCTAATAAAACAAATAACTTTATAAAAGTATTTTGTTTTATATAAAAAAATTTTACTATCTGAAAACACTATGCAAATACTATGCAACACTATGCATAATAAATTATAATATATTCTAATTATTGTCTAATAAAATGAGATAACTTTATAAAAGTATTATGTTTTATATAAAAAGATTTTACTATGCAAAATACTATGCGAGACACTTTATACAACACTATGCATAATAGAATATAATATATTCTATTTATAGAATAACTTTATAAAAGTATTACATTTTATTACATTAATAATACCAATAAAACAAAAGCGAGTGACTTATCACATAAGCATCAATAATCAATATTGTGTGCTACTATGCACCCACTTACGTACGTATTTATACTTTTACTACTGAGAGTAGTTCAACATTATTAACAAGTAAAACTTCCATAGTTATTTTTAATAAAATATTTTTGTCGTTTTCTCATTCTCGACAATAATTCCGTCATGAGGTCCACCAATGATTGGGTCGTTGCATGAATATTCCCCGAGAAAACAAATATTCCCGACCAATCGAATATAATATGACAACTTGCATACTTTGCAAAATTTATAAATACTACCCACAACTATAACATTATCTCCAATCCACATCATAATATTAAAAAATATTTCAAGAAAATTAAATCTTTATTCATAAAAATCGGGGTCTCACATTAGGGCATTATAACATCAAAACATGTGTAAGATCCGGCATGGTCAAACCATGTCGTAAATCATTCATCACATTTCTGGAGATTCTAGAAATTTAAAATTAGTTCGAGAAGGCTACTTTGACCATCGATTACTGTTAGTATGTTGTTTATCAAAGTGATCTAGTAACATAAAACTGAAGAACACATAACATACTATAAACCTGTTAAAACAACCACATCAAAACACATAACAAACTGACAGATCAAGGCTTGCAAACATATTGTCAGATGCTAAAAATCCCATTTTTGGGTTACCAGAATTTGACTGGTCATGCCCGGTCAACTGGTTTTGACCAAGAATAACTCGAAATATAAACATCAAATGAACGAGATTTCACTTTCCGAACACAAACTGCATACCAGAATATCCATCAAAAACATAAAACAACAAAAACACTTAACAGCCTGTGATCTACAGGGTCTGACATTCGTTGTCAAACCACAAAAAATAATTTTCCCTGATTTTTGAAAACACCCATTCTGTGTATTTAAAGGTTATGGATCTATCAAATACCAACTCGGATCATCTATAGACACTTCATACAACATATTTAACATAAAAATTTTAACATCTAACACAACATAAAAGATCAGATTGTAAGATTAGTTTTATACCTTCACATGAACAAATCTTGATTCTATGTTTCTGATTTGTTATTGGTGATCGTGGGGCTGTATTAAAGGACTGAAATGCTATAACTTTTCGTGGGTTTGAAGAGGTAGAGACTTGGTTGAGTGTATGAGAGAAAATGAGGCAAATAATGCACTTTTCTCTCTCTAATCTCTATATATATATAAAGCTAGAAGCATGGAATGGCTGATCAAATGGCTGATGGTTGTCAATAAAGAGCACATGGGGTTGTTGGATTTGGTCACCAACTTCCCCTATTGTCAAAACCTACATTTAGCCTCAATTATATAAGAGGGGCATTTTTGTCATTTGGTTTATAAAAATAATGACACAATTATAACTTGTCCAACCCTTAGGGTTTGGCTTAAAATAAAATAGAATTGCTAATTAGGGTTTATACCAAAATAAAAATAAATTCTCACAGCTATAACATTATCTCAAATTCACTCCATAATAAAAAAAATTATTTAGAGAAAATTAATTCTTTATTCATAAAATCTGGGGTTTCACAGATCAAGGCTTGCAAACAAATTGTCAGATGCTGAAAATCTCATTTCAGGTTACCCAAAATTTGATGGTCATGCCGGTCAGCGGATTTTGACCAAGAATAACTCGAAATATAAACATCAAATGACCGAGATTTCACTTTCAGAATAAAGACCGCATACCAGACTATCCATCAAAAACATAAAACAACAAAAACACTTAACAACCTGTGATCTACAGGGTCTGACATTCATTGTCAGACAAGAAAAAATAATTTTCCCAGATTTTTGAAAACACCCATTTTGTGTATTTAAAGGTTATGGATCTATCAAATACCAACCCAGATTATCTATAGACACTTCATACAACATGTTTAACACAAAAATTTTAACATCTTCACAACATAAAACATCAGATTGTAAGAATAGTTTTATACCTTCACATGAGCAAATCTTGATTCGATGTTTCTGATTTGTTATTGGTGATCGTGGGGCTGTAATAAAGGACTGAAATGCTATAACTTTTCGTGGGTTTGAAGAGGTAGAGACTTGGTTGAGTGTATGAGAGAAAATGAGGTAAATAATGCACTTTTCTCTCTCTATATATATATATATATATATATATATATATATATATATATATATATATATAAAGCTAGATGCATGGAATGGTGATGGTTTGTCGATAAAGAGCACATGGGGTTGTTGGATTTGGTCACCAACTTCTCCTATTGTCAAAACCTACAATTTAGCCTCAATTATATAAGAGGGGCATTTTTGTCATTTAGTTTATAAAAATAATGACACAATTGTAACTTGCCCAACCCTTAGGGTTTGACATAAAATAAAATAGAATTACTAATTAGGGGTTTGCACCAAAATAAAATAAAAATAAATAAAAATCTTAGTTTCTAAAATTAGAAAATTAGGGTTTGTTAATTAGATTAGGTTTCTAATTACATTATCACGTGAACATTAGGGTTTAATACCTCTAATTATAAGTAACTTTGCTAATTTAGCAATTAGTGTTTACAATTAGTAATTAGATTTTAAAATTATTAATTAGGGTTACCTAATATAGAAATTAGGGTTTCTAATTACCAAATTAGGGTTCTAGATATTAGGGTTTTCATAATTAACGATTATAATTCTAATACTTGTTAATTACTCACATTAAACACAATTACATTTGATCATCAAACTCCACTTTAGGTTTCAAATTAGGGTTTCCCATTTCAAAAATTAGGGTTTTAAAATTAGGATTTTTCTAAAGATTATTTAGGGTTTCTAAATTAGGGTTTATAATTACTAATTAGGGTTTTCCCATAATTAGCATTAAATTCTACAATACATATCATATCTGACATAACACGATAGCTTAATAGATTGGAAAGTTTTAACTTACGAACTAGGGTTTATAAAAAATATATTACTAGGTTTTTCTTGATTTGCTAACATTTACTTCTAACTATTAATTAGGATTTACCTAATTAATCATAACATTATATACAACATAAATCATATATCACAGCTTTTATATAAAATCTTGAATTTCCCTTTAAATTTCAAAATAGGGTTAAACAAATTAATATTAAGGTTTAGTCATAATATATTAAAATTGTTCCACACATTAACATTACACACATACAAAGACACATCTATAATAATCGACAAATAATAATATAATATTATTATTCTCATTCCTTGATAAAATCCAAAATTAGGGTTTGGAGTCCATATCGATTTATTATTCATATTTAACATTATTAATTAAGTTAAAATAATTAACTTAATTAAACTAACATAAATTCATATATTAAAATAGATTAATTATTATACTAATTCTAATAATCATTTCATATATTATTTAAATAATATATAATTATATTTTCATGGAAAATAAATAACAAAAATATTTCTACTATAAAATTAATTATTAAAAAATAAACTTTATAATAATCAATAATTCTAAAATAAAATTATTTGTAAACATTCATGTAATAAATATATTTTATTTATTACATAATTACATACACACATTATCTTATACAAATCGCCATTTTTTAAATTATAATAAAAAAAATTATACGCAAAATTTCTGATTTAATTATATAGAAAATATCAGGTCATTACAAAGTTGATGTGTAGAAGCTCGCTGTAGTGTTGGTATTAAAGGCCACGTAATGGATTTATTTTTTATTTGATTTATAAAACTCTAAAGTAGTTAAATCAGGTGCTGATACGTTATTGTCAAAGAAAGTGAAGAAATCTTAAGACTCTGAGGAAGTCAAGAAGTTATTTAGAAAATATTGCTAATTGTTAGCTAACTTAGCGAGGAAATAAATTGGAATTTATATGGGAAGGAAATTATAGAGTGAATTTTCAAGAATTGAAGAAGAATTTAGTTAGCACCTATGTTGTCTCTACTAGATAGTACAAAAAAAAAACTTTGTATTGTATAGCAACGTATCATACAATGTATTAGGCTGTGTGTTTAGGCAGAACGACGGGGTCATTTCTTACGCATTGCGTCAGTTAAAATTGTTTTATGAGAAAGGTGTCCGACTCACGATTCAGAGTAGGGGTATTAGTGGTTGCTCTGAGGATTTAGAGGTGTATTGTTGGGTAGTAGTGTGAGATATAAACATACCATAAGTGTCTAAAGTATATCCTATAAAGCCCCCAAACTCGGGAACTTGAATCCCGAACTCGGTGTTTCACGATACCATTTCTATGAGAGAAATAATACTAATAATAATAACAATAATATAAAAATCCAACTTAACTTACATTTATCAGAGTCTAATCCCAAGTACGTAACATTTACTATATTCTTTACATGATATATAATACATATCATTATCTTAATACAGTCTAATTATTACAAAAAAGACACCATTAAAACATGCTCATTTGCTTTCCTTTTCACTTATTCTTGTTTGAACATTCGGGTTGATCATTACGAAAACATTAAAATTTAAGCAAGGATGAGCATTTGGGTGCCCATCAAGTAATAACAATTATGAATATAATTAAGTGAAAGAAATAAATGTTTTCTTTGTACATCACTTCTACAATGTGAATTTATAGTTGTGAAGTAAATGAAGCCGATAATAACAACATAACAATTCTATCTCAAATTTTGAAACTACACATTGACTATATATATAGGTATTAGTCGATGATTATGAACATTGTTTTTAGTTTTCGCTAAGGTTTAGCAGAACTTCATCAAGAAACCGTCATAACTTACGGTAGAGAGGTGATCATCCCAATGTGCCATGTATTGATCAATACTACATTACAAGAACGATAGGATCGTTCACTCTGTTCGCCTTGGGTGCATAAAAGTTTTCCGTGATAGGGATGTTCATACTTAGTGCGGAATCTCAATCAAAACAATTTGATTGGATACAAAAGGTTTTATCATATTCAACGATATTTCAAAATTTGTGTCTAAATGTGGTCAATTAGCACGGATATATATATATATATATATATATATATATATATATATATATATATATATATATATATATATATTAAAGGTATCTACCCATACGTAATTGGCTCGATACCATCAGAGGTATAATCAACCAAGAGGCACCTTAGTCCCTCACCCGATTACCCACATCTACCCGGTCCAAACAAATTTTTACATTCTTGGGACAATCCCAAGCCTTACAGTTCCCTCTAGTAAATAAACTCGAACCCATTGACCCATTCAAGAACTCCAAGAAGACTTCGTCTTGACTCTCGATCAGCTCCTCTTACGAGCATGTGCTCAAATGGGAAAGTTATTTGTTTCATATTGAACCTACATGAAACAAATAACTTTCCCATTGAGCACATGCTCGTAAGAGGAGGAATGGAGTCAAGACTAAACAAAAATGTTTATCTAGATTTCTTTCTTCAAATTGTAGATACGGAGGAGTTGGTCTAGAATACCAATTTCTAGTCATCTTTGGTATTATGGACGATTAATTTATTTAACATTCTGAATATCTTGAATCGATGAGGTAGGTGATTGACTATCGATGACTCATGCTTTCATTATCGGAGTTAATCGATCGATAATAGCAATAGTACCGCTAGTTTACGGTTCGCTTTTTTGTTTTAATTTTTAAATAAGCGATCAATAGCTCTTTGAAGATCAACGTCTTTATTAGGTAAACCTAATTTTTCTCTATTTTTCGGTAGTTTTAATAGTGGTTGGACAATTTTTGACTCGGTTTTTAATTATATTTTCTTCAAATTTTTCTTCAATCTCGCTCTAACTGCTTTTCCTACTGGTTGCTAAGTATTCGTTACTAAAATTTAAGCGTTTCTATGATTTTTTATCATCATTAATTCCATTGGAGATTTTAAATGGACTAGCCAATTCATCAAGTATTTTTTTTTGAAATTAAGATGATTCTAAAGGTGGGTGACTCGATGAAACCTTAGACTTGTCTTCTTTGACCCATTGAGTTTTAGTTATAACATTGCATTTAAATTGATCATCATTCATACCAATCATAGAAGGTAATATTAATTTTTCATTATTAATAAATTTCTTCCATTTATTGACAATTTTATCCTTTTCTTTCTCGGTTGGGTGATTTTTTCTAAATTGATGTCTTTTAATTTTATTAGACTTGGAGTTAAAATCATTCACAAGATTAATCAATCTAACACAAATTCTTTCTTAATGACTCTTAATTGATTATTAATTGGAACATCAAAATCGGATGAGTAGGAAGCTCGGAAGAGTCGGGAGAAGAAGAGCTTTCTTTCTTGGGGTAATTCGAGGATGACAAGAATAACAAGGATGACTTGCTTGACCTTGATTTAAAATTCCTTTTAACTTAATGTCTCTAATAGAAGGGTTACTAAGGACTTGAGAATCTCTTCTAGGCGATTCATAGAAGGAGCCAAGAACTAGAATAATCTTCTATAATAATCGGTCTTCTAGAACGTTCAAAGCTAACTTTGGCGGTTCCATCGTAAAATTGCCTTATGTTTTCAATGTTCACTACGTTGTTTACTACTACAGTCTTTGGGGTATTTCACTTGGTAAAATCCATTGACTGGGTAATGAAATATCTTTCCATAGAATTGTTCTAGGGATCTGGATATTAGCGTCACTGGTTGAACTTTGAATTAATACAGTGTGATCTTTAGGGCTTTTATTAAGGGCATGGACATTCAAATTAGTCTTCATGGTCTTATAATAAATTCTAAAGATTAGAGCAATTGGTTGAGAACCTTCAATCATTTGTGTGATTTCTCCTGCTGTTTTAATATTTAATGTTAAGGCTTTTAATAGGTGTTGATCACTTAGACTAAGTGTGAAGTCAGGAAAGCAATTAAAATGGATAGGACCATTGTGCAGACTGGCTTCCATAGCACCTATTATGCTTGGATAATAATTCAAAAATCTAGCATCTACGAGATGAGGTAGATACTTGAATTAATTCCTTTAATATTCAATGGTTTAACTGCTACTTGAACTAGACCTATGTGAATAAAATTATAACCCTTTTTTACGTGTTTTTTTAATGACATCCGGGGAAAGAAGGCTACAATTTTCATATTCTTTGTTAAATAGCATAGACCTTTTCATTGTTTTAACATTATAATGCATTTTAAAGTTATCTAAGAATGTTGACTGATAAATTTCTTTGGGAGAAATTCTGGTATATTCCCGTTGTGTAAAACTTGACTGATGTTTTCGTAACTGTTTTCTTCTTGATTAACTATGTCTGGTATAGGTTGCAAGGTTGACCTATGACTAGCTGAGGAGTTAGATCTAAATAACCTACTCATTATTACTGGGTTCAAAAATATTCACTCTTTATCTTCCATTCAGACCCTCTTACCTGGGTAGACGCATACCTATTGTTCATAAACCCTTCACCGCTCGCACAAGAGACTTACCTAGGGTTGGCAGGGAACAAGGTGTTCTACAGTAAGTTAGGTGACTTCTGATAAAGGATGAAATGGTTTTTTGAAAACAGTTTTAATGAAGCAAATCAAAAAATCTTACTGGTCGCTAGAACACAGAAGAACTTGGCTCTGATACCATTTGGGGCGGAAGAGAATATTGTAGAGAAAACAGAGAGAGCGCATACACAATCAAATACAGTTTAATAAATAAGTAACTGAATTGTATTAATGATGAATACTATGTACAAACTAAAAACTCAAAATAAAACAAGAACTTACAAATTTAAAACATTTAACTAGAGAATTGGAGAAGAGGGGTTAAGTAGGCTGATCAGAGGTAGAAACTAAAGATTCTTCTGAGAGAGAGAGCTCAGAGTCTTTCTAAGTTTCGAAAACTGATTTGCCAAATGAGCTCGCCTTCCTTTTATAGAAACAAGGAAAGTGAACTATTACATTTACTTGGGTAAAAGTAAGAAACATTTCACTAAGGTAAAAGTGATTTACTGAAGTAAAAGCAAAAGTAAGAAACATTTAACTTAGGTAAAAGTGAATTACCTAAAGTAAAAGCAAAAAGTAAAAGCAAGTTACTAAGGTAAAAGCAAAAAGTAAAAGTACAGACAAGCAACTGTTGATGAACAGTGCTAACTTTGACTATTACAGATGCTTTTGGCCGACAACTTTAACTCGACCACGCCGGTGGAAAAGAGCCTCTTTTTACTGTTGAGCAACTTTCGGCTGGAAAGTGGAATCCTATGACTGAATAGTGGATTGGTCACGGGGGCAGTCTTTGATGGTTAATCGAACGATGGAATCGGCTGCTTGGGAAGAAAAGTCTTCAGCCAAGAGCGATGGGTCACGAAAGGTGAGCAAGTTAGGTGGATTAACGATAACTTTAGATGTCGTGCAAATGGGTCTGAGCATCCTCAAGGTTGATGGTCTTGTAGGGATCGTCTGCACCATCATCTTTCGCAAATTGACTAAGCTGAGTCATTCGGGAAGAAGGCGAGGAATGCCTAGAGGCTTCTTCGTAACTCATCAATTCTCCTATTGAGGGCTTGAGCAATAAGTTTTAACTCACTGCCGGAGCAATCTTTGAAATCAGAAATGCTACGGGAACAGGAGGATCCTGTAGGACTGGTTTTTGACTCAGATTCTTTTGAAATCTTTTTCTGACTTGAGGAAGAGGGCTCTAAAGGAATGGCTTTAGAATCCTTAGCCTGAATGACTGGGGATTTAACTGAAATTGCAATAGGGGCAACAGGAAATTCCTGTTGAACCTGACCAATTATTCTGTTAACGTCGAACTTATCCCACCATTTGATGTAGAAAAAGCGGGAAAGTCTAGGGAGTGGATCGAAATGATCATTTGAATTACTAGCAAGCGGAGGGTGGAGAAATACCGTATTGCCATTTAAGAATCCATGGAACTTTGTATTTACTAATGAAGAGGAGAGTGATAGGAATGTTTTCATTCCTTGGATCTGGTTTACTATTATTAGAAAAATGGGTAACTTGGACCTTAAGGGGGTCGGGAAGGAGGTCATAGGTAGAACCATGCCTATACCACCAGAGAACGAACCAATAAGGGATTGGACTTTTGAATTTATGATCGAACTGAATAA
Source organism: Panax quinquefolius (assembly GCA_020205615.1). Classification (NCBI taxonomy): domain Eukaryota; kingdom Viridiplantae; phylum Streptophyta; class Magnoliopsida; order Apiales; family Araliaceae; genus Panax; species Panax quinquefolius. The sequence goes on along the minus strand of CM035160.1, from coordinate 78,711,911 downwards.
ACCAGGAATGACTATGGGACTCGTTCTGATGAAGGAGAACCTTATACCAGGCTTCAATATAATCATAAAAACAAAAAGGATAACTATGATTAGAGAGTTCCATTAGATCGGAGGGATGTTTTCCCCAATCAGAAATCTGAAGGAATTGTTTAATATACAAAGAATGATAAAGAACTTTTGATTTATCATTGTTTGCATAAATTGGTTTGATATTTACTGACTCGGTTTCAAGGAGAATGTCCTTATAATAAACAAGAGACTTATAAGGAGTCTTTGGAGGAAAATGCCAAACGGAGAGGAAAAAATGGCGTGAAGCTTAATGGATCATTTTTGGTTTCATGTAGGTTCAATATGAAACAAATAACTTTCCCATTTGAGCACATGCTCGAGAAGAGGAGGATTGGAGTCAAGACGAAGTCTTTCTTTGGTTTCTTGAATGGGTCAATGGGTTCGAGTTTATTTACTAGAAATTTTGAATCAGTAAGGCTTGGGGATTGTCCCAAGAATGGAAAATTTGTTTGGTGGTAGACGAGGGGTAAGCGGGTGAGGGACTAAGGTGCCTCTTGGTTGATTACTTGGGCCACTTAGGACCCGGACCCTGAGAGGAGGATGAGCCTCTGAAACTCATGACTGTATAGTACCTGTATGAATAAATTCTCTGGTAAGAAAATCAGGAATAGAATTATTTTTGCCTTTAATGTATTCAATATCAAAATCAAAAATGCTCAATAAGGCTTGCCATCTAGCGAAAGAATGCTTAGAGGCTAAATTTTCAACATCTTTTACTAATATGTATTTGGCTGACTTGCAGTCAATGCGAACCAGAAATTTCTGATTTAATAAGTCATTTTGAAATTTATTAATACATAATACTAATGAAAGAATTTCATTTTTAATAGTACTATATTTTGATTGTGTAGTATTCCATGCGCCGGAATGGACTAAGCATCTGTAATTTTTAGTTTCTACCTCTGATCAGCCTACTTAACCCCTCTTCTCCAATTCTCTAGTTAAATGTTTTAAATTTGTAAGTTCTTGTTTTATTTTGCATTCACTTTTATAATGACCCTTTTGCCCACAATTGTGGCACACAATTTTACTTTTATCAAATTTCTTAGTTCTTTTAGTCTGTTTTTTATTAGTGGGTTTGGGTTTATTATAATAACTATCTTGATTCTTATCTCTATGATGACTGCGTCTTTTCTTGTGACGTCTATGACTTTTGTGAGAGTCAATATGTTTATGCCTGTGCTTTCGTCTAGATGGAGCCACAGGAGGTAAACCATATTGCTCGCAAAACGTTCCGAGCTCATATTTAGCTTTTTTCTTGTCTTTACTAGCTTGTTTGGCTAACTTAAAATCAATGCACATTTTTAATCCTATCTTTTGAATATAACTGATTATGTCACCATAAGTGAGATTATCATAATCAATATATCCTAAATTTTTACTAAGTTCTTCACGAACTTTATGAGCAAATAAGGACGGTAAACCATTAACAAATTTTTCTTTCCGAGAAAGGTTTATTCTTGTCATTTCTCATCATAACTCTAGAAGTAAACACATCTTTGTACCATCTAAAGTCACTTAGAGTGGGACAAGTGAGATTACTTAATGATCGTGAATTTTTTTACGTGATGTTCTTTGGGGTTCCTACGAAGTGTTTTATTATAGTATAAATCAAAGTATTCACTCCATCGGTGGCCCAATCCTATAGTTTCATCAAAATCGGGTTACCTTGACATCTAAGCGAAGCGGCATGGATAATAGATAATCTAGAATCTTGAAGAATGTTTTTCCCACCAAGATCTGAGAATACCTGTAAATCCACTAGCCAATAATTCAACAATATCTGGTTGAGTTAGAGTGTTGAATTTGGTTAGATAGCTGTTTGCCACCATGGACATGTGATTTAACTTATTGAGGATTTCCTGTTCGCTAAATCCGTCAATATTCCATTCATAAATTTTATTAGACGAAACAGAAAATTGTTTATCTAGATTTCTTTCTTCAAATTGTAGATCTGGAGGAGTTGGTCTAGAATACCAATTTCTAGTCATACTGGTATTATGGACGGTTAATTTATTTAACTGTTCCTGAATATCTTGAACTGATGAGGTAGCTGATTGACTATCAGACTGACTACTGCTTTCATTATCGGAGTTAATCTGATCGATAATAGCAATAGTACCGCTAGTTTCTGGTTCAGTTTTTGTTTTTAATTTTTTAAATAACTGATCAATGGCTACTGTAAGATCAACGTCTTTATTAGGTAAACCTAATTTTCTCTATTTTACGGTAGTTTTAATAGTGGTTGGACAATTTTGACTCGGTTTTTAATTATATTTTCTTCAAATTTTCTTCAATCTCTGTCTAACTTGTTTTCCTACTGATTTGCTAAGTATTAGTTACTAAAATTTAAGCGTTCTATGATTTTTTATCATCATTAATTCCATTGGAGATTTTAAATGGACTAGCCAATTCTTGAAGTATTTTTCTTTGAAATTAAAACATGATTCTAAAGGTGGGTGACTCGTGAAACCTTAGACTTGTCTTCTTTGACCCATTGAGTTTTAGTTATAACATTGCATTTAAATTGATATTGTTCATACCAATCATAGAAGGTAATATTAATTTTTTCATTATTAATAAATTTCTTCCATTTATTGACAATTTTATCCCTTTCTTTCTCGGTTGGGTGATTTTTCTAAATTGATGTCTTTTAATTTTATTAGACTTGGAGTTAAAATCATTCACAAGATTAATCCAATCTAACACAAATTCTTTCTTAATGACTCTTAATTGATTATTAATTGGAACATCAAAATCAGACTGAGTAGGAAGCTCAGAAGGAGTCGGAGAAGAAGAGCTTTCTTCTTCGGCTGGGTAATTCTGAGGATGACAAGAATAACAAGGATGACTTGCTTGACCTTGATTTAAAATTCCTTTTAACTTAATGTCTCTAATAGAAGGGTTACTAAGGACTTCAGAATCTCTTCTAGGCAGATTCATAGAAGGAGCTGAAGAACTAGAATAATCTTCTATAATAACTGGTCTTCTAGAACGTTCAAAGCTAACTTTGACAGTTCCATCAGAAAATTGCCTTATGTTTTCAATGTTCACTACGTTGTTTACTACAGGCTGCTGGGGTATTTCACTTGGTAAAATCCATTGACTGGGTAATGAAATATCTTTCCATAGAATTGTTCTAGGGATCTGGATATTAGCGTCACTGGTTGAACTTTGAATTAATCTGATGTGATCTTTAGGGCTTTTATTAGGGCATGGACATTCAAATTAGTCTTCATGGTCTTATAATAAATTCTAAAGATTAGAGCAATTAGTTGAGAACCTTCAATCATTTGTGTGATTTCTCCTATTTGTTTTAATATTTAATGTTAAGGCTTTTAATAGGTGTTGATCACTTAGACTAAGTGTGAAGTCAGGAAAGCAATTAAAATGGATAGGACCATTGTGTGATGGCTTCCATAGCACCTATTATGCTTGGATAATAATTCAAAAATCTAGCATCTCTGAGACAGAGGTAGATACTTGAATTAATTCCTTTAATATTCAATGGTTTAACTGCTACTTGAACTAGACCTTGATTTAACTGATGGTATCAAAAGATAGGATTAAAAATGTGCATTGATTTTAAGTTAGCCAAACAAGCTAGTAAAGACAAGAAAAAAGCTAAATATGAGCTCGGAACGTTTTGCGAGCAATATGGTTTACCTCCTGTGGCTCCATCTAGACGAAAGCACAGGCATAAACATATTGACTCTCACAAAAGTCATAGACGTCACAAGAAAAGACGCAGTCATCATAGAGATAAGAATCAAGATAGTTATTATAATAAACCCAAACCCACTAATAAAAAGCAGGACTAAAAGAACTAAGAAATTTGATAAAAGTAAAATTGTGTGCCCACAATTGTGGGCAAAAGGGTCATTATAAAAGTGAATGCAAAATAAAAGAAATTGTCTCGATTAAATATTACTAGCGAAGATAATTGAATATATACTAGAGTTAATGAGAATAGAAAATGAAGATAGTAATGATGAAGACTCAACATTTCATATTCCTCCGAAGAAAGCGGTGAAAATAATTCAAAGAGATGGCGTAGATGAAGTCACCATCGTGCTAATAATAATTGCAATGAAAATTGTTGCACTAAAAAGATTAATGTAATTAACAAGGATGATGAAGAGAGTTCTTTGTTAATTGACTTAATTAGTAAAATCAACGATCCTAAGTTAAAAGCCCAATACACAAAGCAGTTAAAAGATTTACTAACTAAAGATAATAGAGAAAGCGATAAGTTTATTAAAGCTAAAGAAAAACCAATTTTAGTCTTAATAAAACTTTGGAAAGATTTAAATCTCCGATTAAAAAAGTCGGTCTTCGAAATTAAATCAAGAAGTTAATAAATTAAAGAAAGAAATTGCTAATTTAAAATTAGAAGTCTCTATTTTAAGAAAAGATTTTGACAAAAGGCCTGATCTTCAGATCAATGATTCCTCATCTAGTGATGAAGATCACGATGAACCAGAATCATCTGGCACTAAAGATATTTCGGACTTATTCATTCAAGGTCTCTCACTCAAAAGAATTAAAGACATCACCATTCAGAAATGGTATGTTTCTATTAACCTAGTTGTGGATAAAAACTTTTCAATACAGCTTACTGCCTTGGTAGATACAGGTGCAGATTTAAATTGTATCCAAGAAGGTCTAATCCCGACTAAATATTATAAAAAAACCAGTGAAAAATTAAATTCAGCTAATGGTAGTCAAATGGAAATAAGATATAAATTACCTAAAGTACATATTTGTCAAGATAACATGTGTTTCAAAACATCTTTTGTTTTGATTCGCAATCTTACAGATAAAATTATTTTGGGTTTACCATTTATATACTTATTATACCCATTTACAACTAGTAATGAAGGATTAACCTGTAAACATTTAGGAAAGAAAATAACATTTAAATTTCTTATTAAACCAAAAGAAAGAGATTTAAAATACATTCAAGAAGAATCAATTTCTAAATCATTAAATTTAATAAACTGTAAATCTACACATTTGAATTTCTTAAAAGAAGAAATCAAATATAAAAGAATTGAAGAACAGCTTCAAAATAAAGAGGTTCGGTCAAAAATTGAAGAATTAAAACCTACATGAAGATTAACCTTTGTTGATTCCCCAATGCCTTTTGGCATAGAAAGAAACATATGGTTAGGCTTCCTTATGCTTTAAAGAATTCAAAGAACATTTAATTCTACTAAGGCTGAACCTATTCGGATGAGTCATGAACAAATGGAGTTATGTAAAAATGAAATCAATGATCTCCTTAATAAAGGGTTAATTAAACCCGATGAAATCCCTTGGTCTTGCTCGCTTACATGTCAACAATGAAGCGGAAAAAGAAAGAGGTGTACCTCGTTTAGTTATCAATTACAAACCATTGAACAAGGTCTTAGAATGGATTAGTAATACCCCCTTCCCAACAAAGGCGACCTTATCAATAGGTTAAGTAATGCCACCATTTTTTCGATTCCGATAAATTAGACCTTAAATCAGGTTTACGGCAAATTGCCATTCATCACGATGATCAAAAATTTTCAAAGATTACAATGTTTAAAGAGTCTGACATTATTACTTATGCAATTTTGAGGTCTGATTCTCATTAACTCTAGTTATATTCAATCTTCTAGCATATTCACCACTCCGCTTTTGGACACTTTTATGAACTTTGGAATGTTCACTTTTTATCAAATTCTTAGTTCTTTTAAGCATTTTTTTATTATTGGGTTTGGGTTTATTATAATAACTATCTTGATTCTTATCTCTATGATGATTTGCGTCTTTTCTTGTGGACGCCTATGACTTTTGTGAGAGTCGATATGTTTATGCTCGCTGGTTTTCGCCTAGATGGAGCCACACGAGGAGGTAAACCATATTGCTCGCAAAACGTTCCGAGCTCATATTTAGCTTTTTCTTGTCTTTACTAGCTTGTTTGGCTAACTTAAAATCAATGCACATTTTAATCCTATCTTTTGATACCATCGATTAAATCAAGGTCTAGTTCAAGTAGAGTTAAACCATTGAATATTAAAGGAATTAATTCAAGTATCTACCTACTGCCTCGGAGATGCTAGATTTTTGAATTATTATCCAAGCATATTATAATAGGTGCTATGGAAGCCGATCTCGCACAATGGTCCTATCCATTTTAATTGCTTTCCGACTTCACACTTAGTCTAAGTGATCAACACCTATTAAAAGCCTTAACATTAAATATTAAAACAAATAGGAGAAATCACACAAATGATTGAAGGTTCTCAACCAATTGCTCTAATCTTTAGAATTTATTATAAGACCATGAAGACTAATTTGAATGTCCATGCCCTTAATAAAAGCCCTAAAGATCTGTATTAATTCAAAGTTCAACCCGGTGACGCTAATATCCGATCCCTAGAACAATTCTATGGAAAGATATTTCATTACCCCGGTCAATGGATTTTACCAAGTGAAATACCCGGCTGAAATTAGTAGTAAACAACGTAGTGAACATTGAAAACATAAAGGCAATTTTCTCGATGAACCTGTCAAAGTTAGCTTTGAGCGTTCTAGAAGACCGATTATTATAGAAGATTATTCTAGTTCTTGCTCCTTCTATGAATCGCCTAGAAGAGATTCAAGTCCTTAGTAACCCTTCTATTAGAGACATTAAGTTAAAAGGAATTTTAAATCAAGGTCAACAAGTCATCCTTGTTATTCTTGTCATCCTCGAATTACTCAAACCAGAAGAAGAAAGCTCTTCTTCTCCCGAATTCTTCCGAAAGCTTCCTACTCAGTCTGATTTTGATGTTCCAATTAATAATCAATTAAGAGTCATTAAGAAAGAATTTGTGTTAGATTGGATTAATCTTGTGAATGATTTTAACTCCAAGTCTAATAAAATTAAAAGACATCAATTTAGAAAAAATCACCCAACCGAGAAAGAAAGGATAAAATTGTCAATAAATGGAAGAAATTTATTAATAATGAAAAAAATTAATATTACCTTCTATGATTGGTATGAGCAAAGATCAATTTAAATGCAATGTTATAACTAAAACTCAATGGGTCAAAGAAGACAAGTCTAAGGTTTCACATTAGTCACCCACCTTTAGAATCATCTTAATTTCAAAGAAAAATACTTGAAGAATTGGCTAGTCCATTTAAAATCTCCAATGGAATTAATGATGATAAAAAATCATAGAACAGCTTAAATTTTAGTAATCAATACTTACAAATCAGAGAAAAGCAAGTTAGGCGAGGATTGAAGAAAAATTTGAAGAAAATATAATTAAAAACCGAGTCAAAAATTGTCCAACCACTATTAAAACTACCGTAAAATAGAGAAAATTAGGTTTACCTAATAAAGACGTTGATCTATAAAGAGCTATTGATCGAGTTATTTAAAAATTAAAACAAAAATCGAACCGTAAACTAAGCTAGTACTATTGCTATTATCGATCGATTAACTCCGATAATGAAAGCAGAGTCGATCGATAGTCAATCGCCTACCTCATCGATTAAGATATTCAGAATGCTTAAATAAATTAACCGTCCATAATACTAGTATGACTAGAAATTGGTATTCTAGACCACTCCTCCGGATCTACAATTTGAAGAAAGAAATCTAGATAAACAATTTTTGCATTTGATACTAATAAAATTTATGAATGGAATATCGATTTGGATTTAGCGTAACAGTGAAATCCTCAATAAGTTAAATCACATGTCCATGGTGGCAAAATTACTATCTAACCAAATTCAACACTCTAACTCAACCAGATATTGTTTAATTATTGGCTAGTGGATTTCTGTGTATTCTCGTGATCTTGGTGGGAAAAACATCTTGAAGATTCTAGATTATCTATTATCCATCTTTGTTCGCTTAGATCTTTCAAGGTAACTGGATTTTTGATGAAACTATAGGGATTGGGCCACCGATGGAGTGAATACTTTGATTTATACTATAATAAAACACTTCAGTAGGAACCCCCAAGAATATCACGTAAAGAATTCACGATCGCCTAAGTAATCTCACTTGTCCCACTCTAAGTGACTTTAGATGGTACAAAGATGTGTTTACTTTAGAAAGTTATGATGAAATGACAAGAATAAACCTTTCCGAAAGAAAAATTTGTTAATGGTTTACCGTCCTTATTTGCTCATAAAGTTCGTGAAGAACTTAGTAAAATTTAAGATATATTGATTATGATAATCTCACTTATGGTGACATAATCGAGTTATATTCAAAAGATAGGATTAAAATGTGCATTGATTTTAAGTTAGCCAAACAAGCTAGTAAAGACAAAAAAGCTAAATATGAGTTTCGGAACGTTTTTATGAAAGCAATATGGTTTACCTCCGTGGCTCCATCTGAGACGAAAAGCACAGTGCATAAACATATTGACTCTCACAAAAGTCATAGACGCCACAAGAAAAGACGCAGATCATCATAGAGATAAGAATCAAGATAGTTATTATAATAAACCCAAACCCACTAATAAAAAACAGACTAAAAGAACTAAGAAATTTGATAAAAGTAAAATTGTGTGCCACAATTGTGGGCAAAAGGGTCATTATAAAAGTGAATGCAAAATAAAACAGAAATTGTCTCAGTTAAATATTACTAGCTAAGATATCTGAATATATACTAGAGTTAATGAGAATAGAAATGAAGATAGTAATGATGAAGACTCTAACATTTCATATTCCTCTCAAGAAAACAAAGGAAAATAATTCAGCAAGAAATACCTGATGAAGTCACCATCTGTGCTAATAATTGCAATGAAAATTGTTGCACTAAAAAGATTAATGTAATTAACAAGGATGATGAAGAGAGTTCTTTGTTAATTGACTTAATTAGTAAAATCACTGATCCTAAGTTAAAAGCCCAATACACAAAACAGTTAAAAGATTTACTAACTAAAGATAATAGAGAAAACGATAAGTTTATTAAAGCTAAAGAAAAACCAATTTTTAGTCTTAATAAAACTTTGGAAAGATTTAAATCTCCAGTTAAAGAAGTCAGTCTTCCAGAATTAAATCAAGAAGTTAATAAATTAAAGAAAGAAATTGCTAATTTAAAATTAGAAGTCTCTATTCTAAGAAAAGATTTTGACAAAAGGCCTGATCTTCAGATCAATGATTCCTCATCTAGTGATGAAGATCACGATGAACCAGAATCATCTGGCACTAAAGATATTTCGGACTTATTCATTCAAGGTCTCTCACTCAAAAGAATTAAAGACATCACCATTCAGAAATGGTATGTTTCTATTAACCTAGTTGTGGATAAAAACTTTTCAATACAACTTCATCGCTTGGTAGATACAAAAGTGTGATTTAAATTGTATCCAAGAAGGTCTAATCCCACTAAATATTATAAAAAACCAAAGTGAAAAATTAAATTCAAATTTAATGGTAGTCAAATGGAAATAAGATATAAATTACCTAAAGTACATATTTGTCAAGATAACATGTGTTTCAAAACATCTTTTGTTTTGATTCGCAATCTTCTGAGATAAAATTATTTTGGGTTTACCATTTATATACTTATTATACCCATTTACAACTAGTAATGAAGGATTAACTGTAAACATTTAGGAAAGAAAATAACATTTAAATTTCTTATTAAACTAAAAGAAAGAGATTTAAAATACATTCAAGAAGAATCAATTTCTAAATCATTAAATTTAATAAATCAGAAATCTACACATTTGAATTTCTTAAAAGAAGAAATCAAATATAAAAGAATTGAAGAACGACTTCAAAATAAAGAGGTTGATCAAAAATTGAAGAATTAAAACCTACATGAAGATTAACCTTTGTTCAGATTCCCCCAATGCCTTTTGGCATAGAAAGAAACATATGGTTAGGCTTCCTTATGCTAAGGAATTCAAAGAACATTTAATTCCTACTAAGGCTAGACCTATTCAGATGAGTCATGAACAAATGGAGTTATGTAAAAATGAAATCAATGATCTCCTTAATAAAGGGTTAATTAAACCCAGTAAATCCCCTTGGTCTTGCTCTGCCTTCTATGTCAACAATGAAGCAGAAAAAGAAAGAGGTGTACCTCGTTTAGTTATCAATTACAAACCATTGAACAAGGTCTTAGAATGGATTAGGTACCCCCTTCCCAACAAAGACGACCTTATCAATAGGTTAAGTAATGCCACCATTTTGATAGAATTTGACCTTAAATCCGGTTTCGCAAATTGCCATTCATCCCGATGATCGAGACAAACAAAGATTCACCACTCCGTTTGGACATTATGAATGGAATGTTCAAGCATTTGGCCTAAAAAATGCTCCAAGTGAATTTCAAAATATCCTCAATGACATATTAAACCCTTTCAGCCATTTTATCGTTGTTTATATCGACGACATTCTTGTTTACTCCAAGACTATTGAAGAACATGAAAAACATTTAAAATCGTTCTTTCACTACTGTTAAAGTAAATGGTCTTGTTCTTTCTCCTTCCAAATGCAACTGTTTTCAGTCGAATAAGGTTTCTTGGTCTTAATATCTTGATGGACAAGTTCAAACCTATGAACGAGCTATTCAATTCGCTGACAAGTTCCCAGATAAGATAACCAATAAAACCCAACTGCAGAGATTTCTTGGCTCGCTGAATTATATCGGCAAGTTCTACAAGAATCTCAGGAAGATTTGCAAACCTCTTTTTCAAATTTGCAAAATAATCCTCCACCATGGGACCGACATTCATACTTCCGCAAATTCAACAAGTTAAAAATATGTCAAGACATTGCCTCGCCTTGGCATTTCCAATGATTCACCTTCAAAATTGTTGAAACAGACGCCTCAGATATTGGATTAGGGGCATTCTTAAACAAAAGTTAACATCGCCTTCCCTGAACAAATTGTTCGATTTCATTCGTAGCATGGAATACTACACAATCAAAAATATAGTACTATTAAAAAGAAATTCTTTCATTAGTATTATGTATTAATAAATTTCAAAATGACTTATTAAATCGAAATTTACGGTTCGCATTGACCGTAAGTCACCAAATACATATTAGTAAAAGATGTTGAAAATTTAGCCTCTAAGCATTCTTTTTCGCTAGATGGCAAGCCTTATTGAGCATTTTTGATTTTGATATTGAATACATTAAAGGCAAAAATAATTTATTCTCGATTTTCTTACGGAGAATTTATTCATACAGTGTACTATATGATCATGAGTTTCAGAGGCTCATCCTCTCTCGTGGTCAAGGGTCGCCTAAGTGGCCCAAGTAATCAACCAAGAGGCACCTTAGTCCCTCACCCGATTACCCCCGCTACACTACCAAACAAATTTTTCTTCTTGGGACAATCCCCAAGCCTTACATGATTCAAATTTAGTAAATAAACTCGAACCCATTGACCCATTCAAGAACTCCAAAGAAAGACTTCGTCTTCTCTTCTCCCAAATACTCCTCTTCCGAGCATGTGCTCAAATGGGAAAGTTATTTGTTTCATATTTGAACCCTACATGAAACCAAAAAATGATCCATTAAGCTCACGCTTGCTTTTTTCCCTCCCGGTTGGCATTTTCCTCCAGTGACTCCTTATAAGTCTCTTGTTTATTATAAGGACATTCTCCTTGGCTGAGTCAATAAATATCAAACTAATTTATGCAAACAATGATAAATCAAAAGTTCTTTATCATTCTTTGTATATTAAACAATTCCTTGATTTCGATTGGGGAAAACATCCTCCGATCTAATGGAACTCTCTAATCATAGTTATCCTTTTGTTTTTATGATTATATTGAAGCTTTGGTATAAGGTTCTCCTTCATCGTAAGCAGTCCCATAGTCATTCCTGGTTTATTCGGGATTCGATCATAAATTCAAAAGTCCAATCCCTTATTGGTTCGTTCTCCGATGGTATAGGCATGGTTCTACCTATGACCTCCTTCCCCACCCCTTAAGGTCCAAGTTACCCATTTTCTAATAATAGTAAACTGGATCCAAGGAATGAAAACATTCCTATCACTCTCCTCTTCATTAGTAAATACAAAGTTCCATGGATTCTTAAATGGAAATACGGTATTTCTCCACCCTCCGTGCTAGTAATTCAAACGGTCATTTCGATCCACTCCACAGACTTTCCGCTTTTTCTACATCAAATGGTGGGATAAGTTCGACGTTAACAGAATAATTGGTCGAGTTCAACAGAATTTCGCTGCCCCTATTGCAATTTCGGTTAAATCCCGGTCTATTCGTGCTAAGGATTCTAAAGCCATTCCTTTAGAGCCCTCTTCCTCAAGTCGAGAAAAAAGATTTCAAAAGAATCGAGTCAAAACCCGGTCCCACAGATCCTCCTGCTTCGTAGTAGCATTTCGATTTCAAAGATTGCTCGCAGCGATGAGTTAAAACTTATTGCTTTCAAGCCCTCAATAGGAGAATTGATGAGTTACACGAAGAAGCCTCTAGGCATTCCTCACTTCTTCCCGTGAATGACTCATTAGTAATTTGCAGAAGATGATGGTCTGTACGATCCCTACGGCACCATCAACCTTCAGGATGCTCAGGACCCATTTGCCTGACATCTAAAGTTATTCGTCTTTAATTAACTTGACTCTCGCCTCCGGCGTGACCGATGGGCCATTCAAGAAGACTTTCCGTGAGCCCGATTCATCGTTCGATTAACCAAAGACCCTTTCCGTGACCAAACCACTATTCAGTCATAGGATTCCACTTTCCAGCCGAAAGTTGCTCAACAGTAAAAAGAGGCTCTTTTCCACCGAAGCGTGGTCGAGTCAAAGTCATTTTACCAAAAGCATCTGTAATAGTCAAAGTTAGCTTTGCTCATCAACAAATTGCTTGTCATACTTTTTACTTTTGCTTTTACCTTAGTAACTTGCTTTTACTTTTTGCTTTTACTTTAGGTAATTCACTTTTACCTAAGTTAAATGTTTCTTACTTTTGCTTTTACTTCAGTAAATCACTTTTACCTTAGTGAAATGTTTCTTACTTTACCCAAGTAAATGTAACAGTTCACTTTCCTTGTTCTATAAAAGAAAGGCGAGCTCATTTGGCAAATCAGTTTTTCGAAACTTAGAAAGACTCTGAGCTCTCTCTCTCAGAAGAATCTTTAGTTTCTACCTCTGATCAGCCTACTTAACCCCTCTTCTCCAATTCTCTAGTTAAATGTTTTAAATTTGTAAGTTCTTGTTTTATTTTGAGTTTTTAGTTTGTACATAGTATTCATCATTAATACAATTCAGTTACTTATTTATTAAACTGTATTTGATTGTGTATGCGCTCTCACTGTTTTCTCTACAATATTCTCTTCCGCCCCAAATGGTATATATATATATATATATATATATATATATATATATATATGGAGCACTTCCATGTAAAGGTTGCTATGGATCTTTATCTGCAACACCTTTTTGGATAGTTGATAAACTTATTGGAAATTTGAGATTGAAACATAAATATACCCGGTAGTAACTTGACTTATGCAAGCTTTTATTTTAATATGAGGACCCCACCATAGTCAACATGTTGTCGGTTTGTTTAACTAAAAGCGAATTTTTAATATTAATAATATTTAAGACAGTGACATTTGCATAAACGTATAAAAAAAAAAAAAAAATTCCAAACCGTAAGAGCCTCTTCCTAGCTTAAAAAAATAAAAAAATAAAATTTCCAAACCGTAGTAAGAGCCTCTTTAGAAACAAAAAAAATAATATAATAATAATAATAATAATAACCGTAAGAGCCTCTTTAGGCTTAAAAAAAAAAAAAAAAAAAAAAAAAAAAAAATCTAAGATAAATTTGACCTCTTACGACGTATAAAAATCAAATAGTGGGCACAAGTTCTTTATTTGCTATTTTTATAACAATATTTGTTATTTTATAAAAACAAATATTTTATAAAAATAAATATTTTATAATAACAAATAAAGAATATAAAATATTTATAAAACAAATATTTTATAAAAATAAATATTTTTATAATAACAAATAAAGAATATAAAATATTTTTATAAAAATAGCAAATAAAGAATTATAAAAATATTTGTAATTTTATAATAGGATATAAAATAGGATATAAAAAATATTTTATAATTCTTTATATAACAAATATATTAATTTCTTCCCACTTTAATTTAAAATATTAATTCTTTATGATATTTTATATCCTATTTTATATAACAACAAAGATATATTTGTTATATAAAGAATTAACAAATATTTTTATAATTCTTTATTTGCTAGTTTTATAAAAATATTTTATATTCTTTATTTGTTATTATAAAAATATTTATTTTTATAAAATATTTTATATTCTTTATTTGTTATTATAAAATATTTGTTTTTATAAAAATATTTGTTTTATAAAATAACAAATATTGTTATAAAAATAGCAAATAAAGAACTTCATGCTAATTATTTGATTTTTATATGTCGTAAGAGGTCATGTTTTTTAGATTTTTTTTTTTTTTTTGTGTTTGAAGAGGCTCTTACGGTTTATTATTTTATTTTTATTTTTTTATACAATACATATGTACAATATGTCTCTATCGTATTATTTAATATTAAAAATTCGTTTTAGTTAAACAAACCGACAACATGTTGACTATGGTGGGGTCCTCATATTAAAATAAAAGCCAAGACAAGTTTGTTAGTGGGTATATTTATGTTTCAATCTCAAACCTTCAATAAGTTTATCAACGATCCAAAAAGGTTAACAGATGCCACATCTATACAAGAATTTATAAGGAAGGATTACTATATATATATATATATATATATATATATATATATCAACATGTGATTAAATACAATGATTATCCAAGTGGGGACAATTGTGTATCCACTACAAAAAAAAATGGGGCTTTAGCAACAACAGGTTTTCATTGCTAAAGGTGCCAAATTTCGTCAAAAAGGGTTTTGCAATGACTTTCTTGTCGTGCGTCTTTTCGTCACAAGTCTTTTGGCGTTGCTAATTGTTCACTTAACTAACGTATTTTTTCGTTGCCAAAAGTAATACATTTTGCAACGAAATTTAGCTTTCGTACAGAGACATCGATCCTTTAGCAACAAAATGTATTGTTGCAGAAAAATTAAAATTTTGTTGCTAAAAAGCCCATTTTCGTTGCAAAAGCCTTCTAATTGGCAACGAAATGAACTCTTTTTTTTTTTGCAACAACCATTCATTTTCGTTGCAATTGACACCATTTTGCAACGACAGTTTTCGTTGCAGTAAATTATGAAAATTATTGCCTAAGCTTGCTTTTGTTGCGAAATGTAAACTTTTTAGCAACGATTTTCGTTGCTGATTATATTATTTGGCAACGACATTATGTTGAATTAGCAACAAAAATATTTGTTGCTGGTTATTTTTCAATAGCAACGAAAGTCGTCAATTAGCAACGACATTATATGTTGTCGTTTCTTTATATGTGCAGCGAAAGTTGATACGATTTGCAACGATAAAAAATGTTGTCTTTTATATTCGTATTAGCAACAATATCCTCTCTATTGTTATTAGGTTAATTTTTCGTTGCCAAATATTATATTTTTAATGTCATTAGCAACAAAAATTTGTTGCTAAATCAAAATTTGACATTCTTTTTGTGTACCTGGATGGCTCAATGTCCCCATAGCAAATAATGGCAAAAATAAAAAAAAACTAAAATATTATTAACTTAATAAAATCATTCACTACATAATTATTCATTATCTTTACAATTAACCATCTAAAGCTACCACAGTTCTTCAATCAAAGTATATATCTACATATATAGAGATAGTACACTTTATAATTTCATCCCTTGTCTTCCGTAAACGTAGCACGAAAATTTGATACCCGGTATTGTAAGGCAGGTCGTAGAAGCAGTCTTCCTGCACATATTTAAAAATAACAAGAAGTCAGGAAATCGAAACAAATAGGTCACCAGAGGCACTTAGTGCAAAAATCAATACACAAAGACAATAGAGTTGCTACGTGGTACTAGTGTACGTGCCAGAATATGATCTAGAGAGCAATCCCCTCCCATTCTCCCTCAATCCATTCCTTTATGCTCACACTCACACCCCCAAGGCCACACACATAAAATAAAGTGATCTATACAGTTTACAAGTAAATCATTAAAAAAAAACTCAAAAAACAATGTTGTATATGAAACATGAGAAAAATCAACCCACTACAGAACCGGAGGGAAAACTGAACTAATTTAAACATCATTCCAATTTAGTCTACTGATCATGTACCCTGGGCCGGATACAATAAGGGAGTAGTGGGGTTATAGATCCCGTTGAAATTTTTCCATAAATATTTAGTATATGGGCGTTAATTAATTTTTTTTTTAAACTTTTAGGAGTTGATATGAAATAATTCTAACTTTTTGCATGACAAATTGACAATTTTGAAAACAAACCAACTAAGAATGAAAGAACCAACAAAAAATGAAAAATCCCATGAACCAACTAACAGGTAGAAATAATACATTATAAACAAGTTTTGATTACTTTTAAGAAAAACCCATCTCAAATCAAATAAAGAACATTGCAAATTTGCAACAAAAAAGTCCCAAATAAAAACCCATATACTAGTTTCACTCACTTGCAAAAAATCCAACAAAAATAAAGAAATAAAAGAAACAAAAAATCCCAAATAACATATATGATATTACACATAAAAAGAGGGGCATATTATTTTTATAAAGAAATAAATATAATCATATACTTATTTTAATGAACTCGGAGCAGAATTAAAGGAAAATAGAATTTCACCAAAGATATCAATTTTAGGACAACTTTCCTGTAATAAAGTTCAATCTACATGTCCAACTCAACTGGTGAAAACAAGAGAAAGTCAAAGAATGGATAATAAATTTCATGGTGTATGAGCTAAAATGTTACGATAGGTGCTCTAACCTGGAGAAAGAAGTTCGGTAGCTAATAGAAGCTGTGGTAATGCTTTATTCGAATGGGCAAGCCTTCTTTTGCTTCTCATCGCTTTAGTGAAAGTCGCTCCAGCGCCTCCCCTAACATCCAAGTAACAACTGTATGTATTATGGTTTTGAAAAAAATCTGATTCTCACTTTCCCTATCAATCATAAAGTATTTGAACTAAAATTAATCATATTCAACTTAGTAGGATTCCAGAAACAAATGTTTGCAATCTTGTTAGGGGTAAAAATATTCTACTAGATTGAAAATTATGACCACAAGACTAGGATCCTGGTCGTGGCACACTAGGTAAATCAGAGAGAAGAGGTTCTGCATATTTTAACAGCTCCTCATGTTCAACACCTGACGCGGGAAGGACCATTCGAGGAGCAGTAAAATTTTCCTAAATTTTAAAACCCTTTTAGTGGCAGAAAAAGATCCAGAAAACTAATAATAAATATTGAACTAAGAATCAAGCAGTGAAATAACAAAAGGAGATAGAAGAAAAGCAAAATGATTTATTCTTAGTTTATAAAACATTTCTTAAACTCATAGCAACAAATTGTTCCAACACGGTACTATTCAATCTGTTTAGTTAAGATTCTAGGGCCATAAGAGGACATCGACCTAAACATCAAAGCTATGGCGGTTGTGAAGAGAAATCTCACTACAGTATAAGCTATGTTTCTCCAATATGAGCATTGTTGTTTCCATAGGCAAGCCACACATTGAATGACAAAAGATTGCAAGTACTGAGTAGGAAAATACAGATCTTTGGAACCAGGACGATGTGTACTTAATTCTTTAATAAGTTCTTTGTTTCTCCTGTATTATGTAATATATTAGTCGAGCATTTAATATTAAAAAAAATTAAGAACCTAAATTATGACATGTCAATTCAATACTGATCAAAGCTAGTGATATATGCAATTACTTACCTGTACAAATCTGAATTTCTGTACACTTTAGTGAAATCAATCCCCAGAACCATTTCTTGAGCAGATGTAGTAACTTCTAACATCCAGGTGGCTGGATTATATCCGTCTTTGATTTTACTTATTCCTTCAATATCCTTTTTGGAAGAACAATTCGTGTTTTAGAACTCACTATAATCTATCAGACCAATTATAATATGTATCGCTTGTAGTTTATGATTGTTCATTGCATCTCACCTCAAAGTACTTGATTAGCTCACATGATTGCCATCCAACTGGTCCTGCATATAACTCCAGTCCTCCACGCTTCATGAGGAAAAGTTGCGACACATGAATTGATAGTACTTTTTAGTTGTAGAGTCAACTTTTGAAGGTAGCCTCAACCAAGCCGAGTAGAGCAAGGACTCGTAGACAGTTACATGAGTTGAGTGGATGTCGTTCTGCTCACAGAATCCAGATATCCGAGCAAAGGTTTCCTGCTTCTTTGGATACCCAGAAATTGTTATGTTTCCCTCTATATATCCACCAGTTTTCCTCCCCGCCAGCACATCCATCCGAGCCTAGGTCTCATCCGAGCCTAAATTATGAAAAGTGCAGTCATAGACAGAGTAATTAGCAAAACGGATCCATATACCCCTTGGTAATCCCAGATGATCAAGACAATAGTTTGATGGTTGAAATGGAAGTTTATTTTGTTAATAAAATCAGGAGGCTAAGATAATCTTCAAGGGTGAACTTAAAGGTGTGTGCTGAATGATTAGAATGCAACATCATGTTTAAAAGGTAATCTACATACAATTTCCATGACAAAGCAAAATAGGTAAGGATGCAGCACGCCTTGCAGCTTCACGTGAACTTTCTATCTTGTTCCTCAAGCTCCTGTATAACAGTAGTCTAATGATTAGCAAACGAATATTCTGAATCTGGACTTTGATATTGAGAACACACATTGTTTATTGCATCAAATTGGAAAATCAAATAGAAAAATGAAAAAAAAACATCTAGCAGACTATCATGTTACAAAACCTCTATATTACTCTCCATTATCTGGGAAAACATGCATTGATATTTAGTTGAAACTATCTGAACAATCACTTGTGGAAGCTTTAATTTGTTTGTCTTAAATTATCTCATTATAATTCATCAGGGCAACATTAACTTAGAGAGAAGCATGCCAATTATAACAATTTGTATGCAAGAGATAAACATAAGATTTGGGTGTGGAAAAGGAATCTGTTCAACCATACCTTAAACCATGAAGCCATCCACTTAGATCAACAATAGCCCTCAGGTTGATAGGGTAAGGATTACCATTTCCATATTTTCCCTGGGCAAAGCAAGTAGCAGAGTATAGGGCAGTAGCAGCGCCCATACTGAAGCCCCCAATACCAAGCTTAACTATTTCAGAAGATCGAAAAATATATTAGCTTAATAGCAAAACCAACCAGATATTTTGGCCTAAATAAGCAGGTAAATATTTTGGCCTAAGAAAGTGGTGCAGAATACATCTTGCGTGTTAGAAAAGATGAACTCAAATTCATTGAAAAGTGGGGAAATACAATTGAACTTTGTCAACAACAAAAAAGGAAGCATTACAGTTTCATGCCCTAAGAGTCCACACACCTTTAGAGAGAGATTATCTTCAAATGTAGTATAACTTTCCTTCAGACCTTCTTGCTAACAAAGCACCAGAAATTTCAATCATTCAATTAAAATTAAATTAACTGATAATCTAGAACTGCAATGTTGAACCCAAAGTCTTGAAAGAAAAATTGAAAGTAAAAAATACCTTAAGTAGCTGTAAAGTTTTAGGGATTATTCCAAACCCTTTCCAAGAATATCGGTTCTTGGCTTTCTTTGCAAGAACCTGATTGATAGTAACAAGTTTGGAATTCGACCTAAAATTCTCAAATTATAAAAAACTAAGGAGAAAAGGGGTAATAAGAGATCTTACACCAATGTTTTCCAAGACATTGACGATGTCATATATCCGGCGTCTCTCCATACCTGCAACCACACCAGTTTTATAAAAATCCACACAAAAATTTTAACGGGTATAGCCTAACTATCTATCAACCCACATCAGCCTCCCATAGTAGCGATGTGGATATTCCCCAACCCATACAACAACCCCACATTTGAATTCATGGCATAAATATACAGAAAAAAAATAAAAAGAGTCATCAGAATTATAGATCAGATCTAGACCTAATCGGGTTGCGGCATCGTCAAGTCCAATTGTTTCCACACCATCTCGGTCATACAAGCTCAAGAAAAGCTTATATAGCACAGCAAGGGGAGGGTTTTTAATATCAAATTTTCAGAAAGCGCGATGGTGAAGAAGAAAAAGGGAGTTGCTGGTGAAGAAGAAAAAGGGAGTTGTCGGTGAAGAAGAAAAAGGGAGTCGCCGGTGAAGAGGGAGAGGGAAAAGGGAATCTTAGGTGGGAGGGAAGAGAGCGAGCGACAAATTTTGGGCAAAAAGGGAGAATAAAAATGCATTCGTTAGTTGAGCTAGGACTTATTAAATTAGGGACTGTTTCAAAAAAAGAGAGTTTGATTTTAATTTATGAAAACAACTAATATTGTAAATTCTTTAAAAAGTAATATTGTAAATAAAATTATTATTTCAAAAGCTTAAATAGATTTAAATTTTAGGATGTCATAAATTAGTTAATAACAAACTGAAATATAACTCTTTTGTGGAACATAAAAGTAATAATTTAACACATTTGTGATTTGTTCCACAAAAAGAGTCTTAATTATTATAATTTTTATTGTCAATTTATAATATTTTAAATTTTGAATTATTGTAAATTAATATTTTAATTAATAAAATATTTAATATTATAAATTATTTAAAAAGTTTTATTAAGAAAAACGTTTTATTTTAAAAAATTAATTTCATTACAATTTCAATTGTAGGATACCATAAATTAACTAAGAGTAAAACTCAAACTTAACTCTTTCTACATAATATATGAGTAATTTTTTAGATTTTGTGGTCTATTCCATAGCTTGACTTATTTTTTTATTTATCTTTTTTTTTTCAA
Organism: Panax quinquefolius; assembly: GCA_020205615.1. NCBI lineage: Eukaryota > Viridiplantae > Streptophyta > Magnoliopsida > Apiales > Araliaceae > Panax > Panax quinquefolius. Next base: position 78,690,944 of record CM035160.1, on the reverse strand, counting down.
GGACAATGTATGAAATTTTAAAGTTTAAATTATTATAAATTTATTTACTTTGATTAAAGAAATAGTCGATATTGTAAGTTACTTACAAAGTATTATTAAAAATATATTTTTACTATAAAATTAAATTTATTTATATTATAATTTATATTCACCAAAATTAATTCTAAAAATTTATTTAAAACAAAAGCAGATTACTAATTTTATCTATCTCAAAAAACTTATGAAAGCAATAATATATAGTGAGTAATAATTCCTTCATTATTTTTTTTTTCCTCATAAATTTATATTATAAATTGAGAAGTTATTGTAAGTTTATTAATTTGATAAGCTATTACAAATGAATCTATGATGCAAAAAAACAAAATACCAATGAAAAGCGAAAAACTTTAAATATATTCAATTGTATTCCTATTTGAAATTTGTATTGAATAACTTTTTATATATATAAATATATAACCTTATTAACTACATACAATTTAGTTTTAATCTTATGTAACATTTCATTTGTTCATGTTTAAAATATCGTTAAATTAATTAAAATTTTCATTTAAAGTAGACTTTTTGAAGAGTTACACAATATATTATAAGCTGAAACTCTCTATAAATATTACGATATAACAAAATATAATAAAGTAATATATATTGAGGTTAAATAATAAATGAAACTAACTATAAGCATATTATTAATGTTTTAATCAAATATTTCTAAAAAAATAAAAATAATCATATATTCAATGTAACATTTATAGAACTTAATGAAAATGTTGCTCATGAGTATCGAACTTCAAATCTCTCCAAACTAGAAATCTTATATTCCAACAAAAGTCACTAGACCAACTACCTATCATACTAGAATTTATGTAACACTGATATTTAAACCACCAAGAATCGTTTCTATGCATTTGAAGATGAGATAATACACTTTTTGGCCACTTTACTACGAATTGTAATAATAATAATAATAATTGTAATAATAATAATTATTTTAATAATTATTATTGTATTAATAATAATAAATTTTAAATACTTAAAATAATAATATTAATAATAATTAAAATAATGATAATAATTAAAATACCCTAAAATAATATAAAGCGATTACAAATTAAATACCCTAAATATAAAATTACATTCAAAGTTTTTTTAACCACTGAATCAAAATTTATTTTGTTTTTTTAGTATTTTTGTACCAGTCACGGGTATCAATGTTTTTCGAATAAAATTTAATATTTTGACATATTTTTCTTTCTCTTTGTTATAGGACTCGATCAAATTAAATTTAAATTTTAAAAAAACACATGGGTAAGTATAAGAATCGATCTAATAAATTACAAAGATGAGTACATTAGCGAATAACAAATATTTATAATAGAAAGATTTTTGAGTTCAATGAATAAAAATAGTCACTACAATTACAATTAGTTTTTTTTTTTGAAAATAATATATTTATCGTTAAATTTCATAATAAAGTCATATTACAACTAAACTCTAATGGATAAGATAGAATAATGATGTGTGAGTTCTTTTTAATTTTTTCAATTCATATATTCATATACATTGACATTTAATACAAACAATTTGTTTGGATCACTCTTATTTTAATTTTAATTATTATTTTAATTATTTTAATTATTACAATTATTATAATTATTATTATTATAATTATTATTATAATAATAATAATTGTAATAATAATTATAATTATAATAATCATAATAATTAAAATAATAATAATAATAATAATTAAAATAATAATAATAATAATTAAAATAATAATAAAAATAATTATTAAATAATTATTATTATTAAAATAATAATAATAATTATTATTATTATTTTATTATTATTTGAAATTTTAATTATCGCATTGGTAAACACTTTTGTCTTGTGAACACTTTTTAGTTTCTAACATTGGTAAATGCAGGCATGCAGCAGCATGACTTATTTCATGGCTGACAAATCTATGTTGAAATTTATATCTTAATATATCATCTTTTGTATTTTGTTCTAGTCTTAATACTGACGGGCTTTGCAGGATTAGTACCATAATAATAATAATAATAATAATTATTTTATTATTATTTAAAATTTTAATTATTATTATTATTTTAATTATTATTTTATTATTATTTTAATTATTTAAAATTTATTATTATTATTACAATTATTATTTTAATTATTATTTTATTACGAAAATAAAAATTATTGCCAATGAATGTTGTCCATATTAGGCAACGAACTATAGCAACAAAAAAACTTTCGTTGCCCACGATGAGGAGAAATCAAGTGGTTAGAAATTTTGCAACGAATTTTGTTTCCAAATTTTGCAACGACTTATGAATTTCGTTGCAAAAAGTGAAAGTCTGACACAATCTGCAACGAAGGACAAGTTTCGTTGCATAACATACACTTTTAGCAACGACTTTATAAGTCGTTACCTGAAAAATCGTTGCTAAAGGCAAATTTTTAGTAACAAAAAAACTTTCGTTGCCCACGATGACAGGAAATCAAGTGGCCGGAAATTTTGCAACAAATTTCTAAATTTTTTTTTTCCCGCCAATGAATTAGCAACGAAATTTTGTAATGACTTATGAATTTCATTGCAAAAAGTGAAAGCCTGACACAATCTACAATGAAGAACAAATTTCGTTGCTAAACATATACTTTTAGCAACGACTAATAAATTCGTTGCCCAAAAAATCGTTGCTAAAGGCCAATTTTTTTGTAGTGAACCATGTTTAGAAATTAACGAACATAATATATATCTGAATTACCATATACTAACATGTTGATAAACAATGATCGGATATAGAATATATCACAATAGGGTTAATAATATAGCATAATAATAATATAATTCTGAAACTTCTTACTCATGTCCATTACATAAAGAAAATGCAAAGGTAAGATACTTGCTTGGTCTGCTGCTTACAATACGCAACTTAGATTTATCTTTTATATAGCAACCTATCAGTAATAACATTATTTTACTAATTAGAATAACATTCTACAACACATAGTACTGCTTATTGAAGTCAACACATAACCTAATCACCTTGTCACACACATATTCAACAGTCATTGAATCACAAACAAACATTAATACAGTCAAAATATCTAAGTCTAGATCAATTTCAAACACGTATACCGCATCGTCTTAAAGCGGCTTTATAGGGTAAATATCGAGTCTAAGACGCTATTCTGTAACTCAATATCTGTAAGTATCGGTCATATTATTTTTAAATGACTTATAATAATTTTAAAATATTTATTATAATTTATCATGAATTTTTAAACACTGGAATCATCATTAAATGATTTAAATATTAAACAATTCTATTATCATTAATATTTAATTAATATTAATCTATTAATGAAACCATTTCAATAGGTTAAAGTTATTTATAATAACTCAAAATACTTTTAAAGTATTAATATTACCCTTAAATGATTTTAAAAGAATTAAAATCATTTTTAAATAATTATCATTAATATTAAAATATTCTTGCATTATCTTATCAAAATATTAAAAGTCATTAATTATAATTTAAAATATTTTTATTTCATTAATATCCTTATTAAATGATTTTTAAATAAATAAAACCATTTTAAAACTATTTATTTAATATAATTATTAAATAAACTTAACATAATTTATTATTAAATTAATATCATTAATACTAACTTATTAATGAAATTATCCTTTAAATATTAAAAGTTATATTTTATAACTTAAAATATCTTTAAACACTTTATTTTCATTTTAAATGATTTTATAATATTAAAATCATTTTTAAACTAATTTAATTAATATGATTATTAAATAATTCTAATATCATTAATAGTAAATAATTAATGAAATTTACCTTTAAATATTGAAAGTTATGTTTTATAACTTCAAATATTTTTAAACTATTTATTTTCATTTAAAATAATTTTTCTAATATTAAAATCATTTTAAACTAATTTATTTAATATATATATTAAATAAATCTAATATCATTAATATTAAAATATTAATATTTTTCATGACAAAATATCAAAAGTTATATTTTATAACTTAAAAATATTTTTATAATCTTTAAATTATTAATTCTATTTTTCATAATTTATTTAATACATTTATTAAATAACTTTAATTACCATTAATATTAATTAATTAATGAAATTCATCACAAAATATTAAAAGTTACACTTATAACTCAAAAATATTTTAAAACACTTTATTCTTATTTAAAATGATTTTTATAACATTAAAATCATTTTTCTCTAATTTATTTAATACAATAATTAAATAAATTAAATATCATTAATATTCAAATAATTATAAATATTAATGAAAAAAGTCCCATTTAATTAAAAGTTATTTTTCATAATTTAAAATAAATTTTAAAACCATTTTATAATTTTTAGAATTTATTTTCTATTTGTAATTATTTTTTGAAAATTCAAAAAATAAAAAATAAAAGAAACCGCCGCTATTGGCCTTTAGCGACACTAAACGTCGCTGTTGGTGTTCTTGAGTCTCAAGAACACTGACAGTTAGCGCACAAGGTCCTTATTTTGACCACGTTTAATTCTCTGATTATCATGTTCCTGGGCCACATTAGACTTGCATCTTGTAGTCTTTATATATGTAACAATACAATTATCACGCATCACCAGAGCCATAACATAACGATCCAGCAAGATTCAAAGTCCCAAGTAGGCGTCGAGAAGCTTCGGGCTTTCGGGTTACCCGAAACCCGCATAACTTCGATCGCTTACTTTTATGGCTCGATTCTCTCCATGATCTGGCCATCACATTTAAGTTATTAAAGTCTAAATCACTAGTACTCATGTCATATAACAGTTTCATAACAACATATCAGTTTAACAACATCTAATTCTCCAGATTCGGTATGGTCAAACATGGTCAGAAACGATGTTCATACACTTTCTGGAAATTCCAGAAAAGTGTCATCGTGATCAGATGAGCAACTTTGACCATTCACTACGTCCAACATATTTGTTGTTTAAGGAATATAAAGCTATGGATCTAGAGCCCATATAACAGGATACAAACTGGATACAAACATATAATCAAAACACTTAAATACTGACATATATGGACGTTACAAATTCTTGTCAGACGATGGAAAACGCTTTCTAGATTACCCAGAATTCATCCGGTCATGTCCGGTCAACGAGGCTTTGACCATTTATAAAATGAAAAATAGACCTCATAAAACCTTGATTCGAGTTTCAGAACAAAGACCATATTACATACTACAAGTAACAACCTACAAACAATAAAAATACATAACATGCTAAGATTTACAGGGTATGACATTCGTTGTCAGACCACAAAAAATTAAATTCCCAGATTTTTAAAAACTTTTATTTTGAGTATCTAGATGTTATGGATCACCTATGTACCAACCCAGATCATGGATTAACACCTTCTATCATATCTTTAAACAACAAACAACAACAAACAACATGAACCATATAAATTTTTATAAAGCTAGGGTTTATACCTTTAAGCTTTGATTTCTGGAATTTGGGCTTCTAATTTGTTTTGGGTAAACATGGGGCTTGTATATGGGACTGGTATGCAACAAAAATTCATGGGTTTTGGAAGAGAGAGAGTTGGTGGAGTATTGGTTGCACAAATGAGCAAATAATGGACTTTTCTCTCTCTAATTCTATATATATAATGTGGTGCAACGATATATAATATTTGAGATCGGGTGATTCATTGTCACCGATATAAGTCACATGGGCTGGTAAGAGTTGTTGAGCAACTCATATTTGGCTAGTCTTACAAGTTTTGTCCAATAATGCAAGATGGGTAGTTTGGTCTTTTTCATTTTCAATTTAATGGCATTATGGTAAACATAGAAAACCCTTGGGGTTTAACTCTAAGGTTTTGCACAAATTTTTTTTGTAGGATTTCTAGAATTTTGTAATTATGGTAAAAATGAAAATTTTAGTTTCTTAAAAGTGCAAATTAGGTTTTTCCTAAAATAGTTTAGGTTTCTAATTATATAAACTTACATATTAGGTTTAAAGACTTACTAATTAGCATTAAAATGACTAAATTAGCAATTAACTTTTCCATTTAGCAATTAGGGTTTTCCATTTGAAAATTAGGGTTTATAAATATTAATTAGGGTTTCCAATTTTTTTTGAGGGTTTCCCTAATTTGAGTTAATATCTATAACACCGGTCGTTAATTACCTTAACATGATTACATAGAAGTCTTAAGCTGGCATTTGACTTTTGAATTAGGGTTACTAAATTTAGAAATTTGGTTTACTAATTTAGAAATTAGGGTTTCTAGAAATTAGAATTTCTAAATATTAATTAGGGTTTCTCTAATTAACATTCAATTCTATAATACGTAACATAATTCATTTAACACAATTACATAACCGTTTCTAACTCATAATTGAGTTTCAAATTAGGGTTTCCAAATTTAGAAACTAGGTTTCCTAATTTAGTAATTAGGGTTATTAATTAATTAGGTTTTCTAAGTATAATTAGTGCTTTACCTAATTACTTTAAATTCTGTAATACACAACATAATTCTTATAACACAGTTACCACATAGTCTCGAATTTCCCATTTCAAATTCACAATAAGGTGAAATAAATTAATGCTAGGGTTAGGTCACGATACAACATAATTGAACAACCATTATCAGTCAACACATATACAGTACATATTTATAGCACTGAAAATCAAAATATAATTAATATTATATTATTATTCTCATTTCTTGATAAAAATCCAAAATTATGGTTTGGATTTCATACCTTAGTTATCTGACTTATATACCTTTATTAATTAATTTAAATTATTAACTTAGTTAATATTAATTAAATTCATATAATAAAATAAAATAATTATTATTATAATTATAATAACCATTTCATATATTATTTAAATAATATAAAATAATATTTTCATGGAAAATAATTATTAAAAACATTTCTACTATAAAATTAATTATTATTAGAATATAGTTTATAATGTGCAATAATTCTAAATTAAAATTATTTGTAAACATTCATGTAATAAATATATTTTTATTTATTAAATAATTACCTATGCTTTATCTTGTACAAATTTTCATCTTTAAAAAAAAAATTATACGCAAAATTTCTGATTTAATTTTATAGAAAATATCGGGTTGTTACATTCACCATCCCTTATAAAAATTCCGTCCTCGAAATCACCGTTTTAAAACTCATACATACATGGGTACATAACATACACAATCATTGCGAGAAGATGTGAGACCCCAGATTTTATGAATAAAAATTTAATTTTCTCGAAATATTTTTTTTAATATTATGGTGTGGATTTGAGATAATGTTATAGTTGTGGGTAGTATTTATAAATTTTGAAAAGTATGCAAGTTGTTGTATAATATTCGATTGGTCGAGGAATATTCTTTTTGTCGGGGAATATCCGTACGACGGTACAATCATTGGTGGACCCCACAACGGAATTATTGTCGGATTGAGAAAACGACAAAAATATTTTATGAAATTAACGGCGGAAGTTTTACCGTTAATACTGTTGAACTACTCGGTAATAAAAGTAGAGTAATGTCTGGCGTAGCATAAGTAGTACACCAGTATTGATTATTGATGCTTACGTGATAAGTCACTCCGCTTTTGTTTTACTAGTATTATTAATGTAATAAAAATGTAAAATCTTTTTATGTAAAAATGAATACTTTTATAAAGTTATTCGTTTTATTAGACTATAAATAGAATATATTATATTCTATTACGCATAGTGTTTTTTGATAGTAAAATCTTTTTATATAAAACAAAATACTTTTATAAAGTTATTTATTTTATTAGACTATAAATAGAATATTTTATATTTTATTATGCATAGTGTTGATAAAGTTCGTGATAATGTTTTGTATAGTAAAATCTTTTTATATAAAATGTAATACTTTTATAAAGTTATTCATTTTATTAGATTATAAATAGAATATATTATATTTTATTTAAAAGATTTTGTTATAAATATGGACCGTCAGATAAAAAAGTAAATCAATCTGGACCGTTCATGAATTGGTTACTATGCAAATTGTTCATCTATAAATGAAGCTCATTCCTTCATTATTTCTTACTTAATTCACTTTAAACTCTAGAGAGAGAAACTATAGAGAGAGTTCTTCTTCTATAATCTTGAGCGTATTTCTTTAGAGTTTAAGAAAGCTTTGAGCGTAGTACAAGTTTTCTTTGAGTATATCCTCGCCGTACCAGTCAAAATACTCTTCTTTACGGTAAGGGATATTATTTGTTGTGTAGATTTTATTCTCTACTTAACTCTTCTAATGAATTATTATTTCCGCTGCGAATATTGATCTGAAACTTGTTGTCTATTGTATTTTATCAAATTTTTCCCTGTTAAAGACTAACGATAATTTGTTCTATATTATCTTAGTCATAATATTCTTTACTGGGCTAGTTGAGCTCACCCTTTTCTTTTTTGTTCCAATTTTCTTCTCAGGAGGCGAGAATGTAATGAGTCTTAGTGGGGTATGGAATGAAGGTTCTAGAAAGTCGTTTTAGTAGTCCTCACCATTTTTGTAAAATAATGTATCAATAATTATAATGAGGACTTATTTGGGTATGAATATTGTCTAGATGGCAATATTTGTATTTAAACTCACAGTTTTTATATTGTATTAATAAAGTTGTAGTGCTTGTTTACGTACCATGTATATTTTGTGACTCGAATGGGTGTTGTATACCTATTTTGGGGGTGTCATAGTTGGTATCAGAGCTTAGGGATATGTTCTTTGGCGGAGATCGGGGAATAGAACTAGGAGGGGAGAGACGAGTAAATCCTTCGCTAGTGTGACCTAACTAAGCTTATTTGTTGGTCGGTCATAATATAGGGGTATTATGTGATTTGTTAATTTGTTTAATTAACCCTTGTTTTATGGCAGTATTTAAGAATGGCAACTGAGAATGTTAACGGTGGAGTAAATGAAACCATGGAGACACATGTACTCACCAACGAGGAGAACGTGCAACAAGCTGGCAATGTTCCTCCTGTGAACAACAACACTGAGCAGATAATGAACGATGGGATGTTTAGAAGCTTTTTGCAGTTCATGCAAAATTAGATGAGGGAGACTCGTGTTCAAAATACAGGAGGAAATGATAACAATTCACGGTTTGTCACAGCCAAGCAGTTCAAGGAGTTAGGACCACCAGAATTCTGGGGAAAGCCGGATCCGATTAAGGCGGAGACGTGGGTCAAACAAATTACCAAGATATTCGATGTCTTGGGATGCACGGAGGAACAGAAGGTTCTATTCGCCACCTTTATGTTCCGTAATGAGGCAGATTACTGGTGGGAATCTGTGAAGCGTACCCATCCAGCCGCAGTTAGCATATCTTGGGAAACATTTCAGAAACTGTTCAATGACAAGTACTTTCCTGAAAGTATTCGTCATATGAGGGAGGCAGAGTTTATTAGACTAGAGCAGAATAACATGACGGTGTCCCAGTATGAGGCGAAGTTTGCAGAGTTGTCCAGGTTTGCACCTCATTTGGTGGAGAATGAGGAACGTATGACGCGAATGTTTTTGAGAGGTTTAAAACCCGGCATACGCCAATATCTCATTTCACATAAATTTTCTCTCTATTCAGATGTTGTCAACAGGGCTCAATTATTAGAGCGAGATAACGAGTATGTTCAACCGAGGGACCACAACCAGGATCATACTGGTGACAGCAATCATCAGAATAACGATAACCAGCGGAGAAAGAAAAATACGGACAAGAGTGGCAACCACTCTAGTGGTAATCATGGCCATGAGAATAGAAGGAGCGAGTCGGGAGGAGATTTTAAAAAGAGGAGATTCAACAATGACAATACGAAGACGTCAGCACTAGCAGCAACTAATTCCAATGGAGGAGAACGACCACCGGTTATATGCTATAAGTGCGGAAAAGAAGGACATATCAGCCCAAACTGTCCACAACAGTTTAAGGTATGTTATAATTATGGAAAGGAAGGACATATCACTCGAGATTGCACTGTAGCGAAACCAAGTCCAGTGGGGATGGTCACTCAAAAGGCTGTCCCAGAAAAGTCAAAGTCAACGGTTCCTGGAAGAGCGTTTGTCGTGACTAGTCAACATTCGAGGAACCCAAACGAGGTGATCACGGGTAAGCTAATCATAAATTCATGCGAAGTTTATACCTTACTAGATACCGGTGCTACCCATTCATTTATTTCTCCTGCTTGTGCTCAACGTTTAAACTTGACTCTGGAGAAATTAGACTTTGATTTATCTGTGGAGACTTTGTTAGGAGAAACTTTCATCACATCCACTATTTATAAATCTTGTTTGATCCAAGTTGGCACCATCACCTTACCTGTTGACCTTATCTATTTAAAGATACTTGCATTTGACGTGATTTTAGGGATTGATTGGTTAACTACTCATCATGTCAAAATTGATTGTTTTCGTAATGTTGTTAGTTTTCATATTCCTAACTAACCCGTTGTGCGAATTCAAGCAACTAAGCCATTAAAATCAATCACTGTTATATCAAGTCATAAAGCTATTCATTTATTAAAAAATGGATGTCAAGCTTTCTTAGCCCATGTTATGGATTTGAATAAAGACACGTCATATTTGAATAATATTCCTGTTGTTATTGACTTTCCGACGATTTCTGAAGAACTTCCGGTCTACCCCGTAACGTGAAGTTGAATTCTTTATTGATCTTGAACACGTATAAAGCCCATTTTTAAAACCCATATCGAATGGCTCCTATTGAACTTCAAGAGTTAAAGGTCCAACTATAGGAGTTGTTGGACATCGTTTTCATTCGTCCTAATACATCTCCTTGGGGTGCTCCTGTTTTATTCGTAAAGAAGAAAGACGAGACTATGCAACTTTGTATCGACTACTGGGAATTAAACCATGTTACTATCAAGAATAAGTATCCGCTACCTCGTATTGATGACCTGTTTGACCAGTTACAAGGAGCACAATTCTTTTCAAAAATCAATCTTCGTTCTGGATATCATCAACTGAAGATTAGAATTGAGGATATTCTAAAGACTGCCTTTAGAACTCGGTACGGGCATTATGAATTCTTAGTCATGTTTTTTGGATTGACTAATGCTCTTGCGGCTTTCATGAATATGATGAACCGAGTATTCAAGGAATATTTGGATCAGTTCGTTGTTGTCTTTATTGATGACATCCTCATATATTCCAAAAGTCGTGAAGATCATGAGCACCATTTGAAAATTTGGTACTCCAAAGGCTTCGTGAAAACAAGTTATATGCCAAGTTGAAGAAATGCGAGTTCGGCGAGGAAGTAGCATTCCTTGGGCACGTGGTGTCAAAACATGGAGTATCTGTTGACGGCGAAGATTGAAGCAATACAAAGTTGGGAACAAACCAAGTCCATTGATCACGCACGAAGCTTTACGGGCTTAATTTGGTTATTATCGGAGATTCGTGGAAGGATTTTCTCGAATCGCTTGTCGACGTCGGGATTTTGGATGGTTACTTGTTCTTTGGTGTTCTCATTTTAGGTGAGATTTGTTTGAAAAAACAAGTGAAAAAGGTCTGACATGTATAATGTCGACGTTGGGACCTGATAAGAGTCGCCATTGGTTTTTAAATGGTTGTACCAACACAACCGAGAAAAGGTTTGCACATTGACCCGATGATGTGACATCGATATCTGGTCATTTAAACCGAGATTCATTTAGGGTCAGGGGACTTAGTTATGGGAGGTGTTAGGCACTTCGACATCCGTGTTGTTACGGTGACCGCCTCTTTTCAAGAAACTATTATCCGAGTGTGTACGTGTGTGTGTGTGGGTCAATGTGTTGTTATATGAAAGTTGTGCGAGGCCTTTTTTGAACCTATATACGTGGATTTGAATTTATGTAAAATTCGCTTTTAGCAAGATATAGCAATGATGTTTTATAAAAGAGGTTTTTCAAACTCTGCTGCTCAATAGGAATTAAGACCTTTTACACTCCCATTTTTATTAAGTGATCGGCTTGATTGATTTTATTTGACGAATGTGAAGCATCCGTACGAAAATAATATATATAAAAAAATAATGCCGACTTCCTCGTGGATATGGAAACCATCTGAGGAAATACAGACATCGCAGAATAATTTACAAGCTGCTTACAGCTTAAAATGTTCATCACGGGAACCGAATCTAGATCCAATGATATGAATCTGTGATCACATGATTCCTAGGCGCACAAAATATTGCAATTTGTATAAAAGCAATAAGCAGGTATATATATAAAAGCGGTAAATATATATATACAGACAGGATCACCAACCACGAAGCACCTCCATGGGGGATAAGAAATATAAATAAAGTCAGATATGGTCAACCGCCATACGAAAAAAACTCCAAAAGGACAGAATGTAAATAAAGTCAGAATAAATGCAATCATCGCCACGTAAGTAAACTCCAGCGGTGACGAAATATAAAAAAAAAGTCAAAAACTATCAATCGCCACGAAGGGAACTCAAGCGAGACAAAACATAATATATATATATATATATATATATATATATATATATATATATATAAGAAAAGCAATAAGCGCATAGGATGTAAAATATAGGCACATCGAACATAGTTCGACCACGGTTTATATATATAAGTATATATATATAAAAGCGAGTAAACGCCTGCATCAAGTTCAGGCTCATCGAACAAAGTTAGACACACGATTGATATATATATATATATATATATATATATATATATATATATATATATATATATATATATATATATATATATATATATATAATAAATGTTAATAAACTGGGCTGCAAAGTTCAGGCTCATCGAACAAAGTCAAACAGATTAATTATATATATATATATATATATATATATATATATATATATATATATATATATATTAAAGCAAAGAACGCTCAGGGCATCAAGTTCAGGCTCATCGAACAAAGTCAAACGCACAATTAATATATATATATATAATTAATATATATATATATATATATATATATATATATATATTAAAGCAAAGAAACGCCTGCATCAAGTTCAGGCTCAATCGAGGCATAACTCGATAATGTTAGTCAATATAAATATATATATATATATATATATATATATATATATATATATATATATACATTTGGAAGGAAACCACGAATCGAAGTCAAGGGCAAAAGCAAGCAACACGACTCTCAGCGTGTATAAGGGTGTGTGCAAAGATGAAGAGAAAGACTCTAAAGTGTGTGAGAAGGCTTACGGTGGTGATAAAAAGGGCTTCTATATCTTTAGAGTGGGTAAACACTTGGGCTTTTGTGGGTACAAAAGAGGCTATATATGAGCTCACTGTGTGTTTGAAAGTGGGAAAATACACGTGTGTGGTGAAAAGGTGAGTAAATTGTGCGAGGTTTCCCGTCTTTTTCTCTTAAAATCAACACCCCAAGCCTCTTATTTATAGGCAAAAGGCGCGCCGCAGTGTACCCGTCGCTCGATCGCAGTGTACCAGAGTAGGGGCCGGGTCGGGTCGTCGTCTCGGAAGTCGTGCACTCGAGCACTATAATGTCCACTCGGATTTTGAGAAGTGTAATCCGCATCCGTTTTGAGTTATTCAAGACCTATTTTTGAATCACAGATTTATCGAGAGTTGTATGATGGCATGGGATTAGAGTTTGTATGAAGTCTTTGAAGATGGGGACGATGCCCTCCCGGTCTTCAAGCTTTAACTTTCATCCGTTACCCGCTTTAATAGTCACTCGAAATTGGTTAGCCTTGTGGGACATTGTTGCGTAGAGACGAGACGTGGCATCGTGTTGGACGAGATGGCGATGTTGCCCCTCACCGGTGTTACTGCCAGATTGGGCCGATAAGCAGACATTGCTCAGACTTCGCTGAGATTAGACTGCTGCATTTGTTGAAGATCCTCATTGTCATCTTTGAGGTGTGCCTGTCTTCCCGATGTGATTGTCGTGTTGGCACAGTGTATTTCGTTGTGAGTGCCGAGATTGAAGCTGATGGCATTTGAAACAAGCATTTTCGGGGTTATCTCTGAAACTGCATTCCTTGGGGTTATCACTAAGGTTGGTGGCTATTCCCATGGTTGGGACTGAGACTAGATACCTCGGGGCTATCTCCGAGATTAATCGGTCTTCTCTCGTGTGTGATTGGTATTGTATTTTGTGTCTCGGGTTAAATCCGAGGTTGAAACCGAATTACTCCAGATCACGATCAAGGGGTTAATCTTTGAACTTCGGTAGTATCCGGTGTGGATTTGGATTATCTTTCGTGGTTCTCTCTTAAAGATGAATCGTCCTCCGTAATGTTAGTAATGATAGAGTACTGAAAATTTTGAGTGTCTACAGATGCCCTCTCATGATCATACTTATGCATGGCGATGCATGGGTAGGATAAAGAATCCTAGACACTTGAAAACGCAACAAGATAAACATGGTGCTAAGGGTAGCAACATGATGCAAAATGTATGATGCATGTGTATGCGGGTTGTGGCCCAACATCTTTGGGGATGATCTTTGGTTCCTCGTTGCTTCAACTAGGGATTGCAACATCGACCAGATCGATGTCAAGCGCAGAATCAATGTTAGGATATTGGTGTTGGAGTTATCACCAAATTCCTGTGTTCTTGATAACGACTTGATGCTGAAGGGGTATCTCTTATGTGTAAGAGATATGTGGGGATAAAGCTTGATCTATTTTAGGATGTGTATAACATATTCCATCATCTATCCTCTTGGATAATGTTGACCTCTCCTGGTTAGTATCGCCAGAATATGTCATGATTCTGTTGGATTTACTGCCAACAGCAAATGCTGTCAGGGATGCCTGACCTTCGTTGACTTGTGAACCAATGGCTGAAACATCCTGTGGGATATGCTGTCAAGGTTGCTTGGCCTTTGTTGATGTGTGAATCAACGGCTGAAACTCTGTGAGGAGATTGTCAAGGTTACTTGACATTTGCTGACGTGGATCAACTGAGCATTGCATTGTGACCCCTGCCGAGGATCCGCTGGGGAATATGAGCATCTGGGTATGAGAACCTCGAACAGATCTATAGCTCTGACAGGTTTAAACGCTATCGGCTAAAATGATGTCAAGGTTGCTTGACCTTCGTTGATAGAATTGTCAACGGATGAACGTGTTGTAACCCCCACCGGGGATCTATGTTGTAACCCCCGTCGGGGACCTATTGGGGACTCATAAGTACGTACGCAACTACCGAACGGTTCTCAACGCTTCGATGGGTTTATCTACCATCGGCTGAAATAATGTCAAGGCTACTTGACCTTCGTTGATAGAATTGTCAACGGATGAACGTGTTGTAACCCCCACCGGGGTTCTACGTTGTAACCCCCGTCGGGGACTCACGCTGTAACCCCCGTCGGGGATTCACGTAGGGTAACGACCCGGAGTCAGCGGCATCGGACCTATATAAGGTATTGCCGAATGTGATTTGCGACAACTGAGGTAATTGGCAGAGTATACCTTGTGTTCAGGCGACTACCAATGAGTGATGTGCATATTCAAAGTCTCATCTGAGAAGACCAGGATTGTATGATGTTTTGCTCAATCGCATGGCATTTTTATTCCCGATTTGACCTTTCTAGCCCGTAAGAACTCCGTTTCAACTCAAACCGGATCGTGAGGAGGGTGGGACCCATATAGAGGAGCCATGGTGTGCACTGCTTATAGTCTGCAGTGGAGCTGCTGACCAAAGCGTGATGATAAATCCCAGCAGGTTTCACTTCACAAGTCACTTTTAACTTGTTTAACTTTAGAAAAACCGCGAGCCACTTCCAGATTTGCTTAGTTCGGGCTGCTTTCTGCAAATTATGTCTCCGTACAAGTGTTCTACACTATTCTCGTAACGCATGCATGTATTTTTTCCAGTTTCTATCTGTTAGATTGTGAGATATTGCACGAAATGCATCTAAACACATAGTAGTGATTATGTATGCACAAATGAGTTAATAAAAAATATTCAACATAGTAAATGTTAGTATTAAACCATGCTGAATATAATGATGTGAAAAAATTAGACTTCTAAGATAGTCAAATTGGCACCTTTTTCTGCAATTTTTTTGTCCTATTTGAAGTCCAATGAGCAAAAGGTAGAAAGGCAAGATACTCCTAGCATTGAGGTTGGCCTTATTCATGATGAGTTTGATTTTTAATGCATATATTATGTATATGACTTTGGGGTAGGTGTGCTACTGAATGGCCACCTAGACATGCCTATGCGCATGTGGATAGCCCTATTTTCAAAGGGGACTATGGAGAAATTTTTCCAAATGTAGGCATTGGGTAGTCATGCATTCTAACTCTATTACATATTAAAGTAAATGCATGCATGCATATAGTCATATAATGCATTTTAGAAAGCTCCAGGTAAGGCAATACCACACCCTTTCTGAGGTGATTTGGAGACTTGTTGTCCAGATATTATGGATCCAGATTAGCCGATCAATTCTTACAAGACCGCCTCTGGCGTACGACGGAGGGCTTCTGAAGTGCCTCATCCCCGTTCTGTCAAACAGCCTCGTCGGTTGGTGGAGGCGGTGATTCGTCCCGTCCAGGTAGAGGTTCCAGACGTTGAGGACGAGGATGTGGATATTGAGGATCCCACTCCTGATGTACATATCCCTCGCAGGGAGCTTTCGAGCATCCAGGTGGTGAACCCAGAGTTGCTAGGTGATTTGGGTACACACCCATCGATGTACTTGCATGCTAACGAGGTATGACGTTAGACTTTATCTTCCTTCTTTCCTATTGATGAGGATTAAAAGGGTCCTAATGTTGATCTATGCTTTATGTAGGTTCCAGGTTTTACACAGCCTCGGGGGAACTGGTTTAGCATCCACTCCATGTACCAGGCGCTTCATCCTGATTATAGAGCAGTATTGTATGAGTGGGAATTTGGGGCATTTTTCTCTATCCTTCCCCGTCGTTGTCCCTGGGGTTACCTCAGGGAATTGTCTGAGCGATGGTTTCATCAGACTTAGTCACTCCACCTGCTGGATTGCGAGGTGATGATGACGCTTATGGATTAATGATTTATCACAAGTATGGAGTTTGGAGGGGAGCCAGTTCCTTGCATGGCGAATATCACCCCTACTGTCGTCCAATCCTTGTTAGGAGTTCCAACTGGTGCGCTCAAAGGTAGGACTGTCCGTTCAGGTCCTTTGAGCGTAGATGTTATGAGCGGGCTATTGAGTGAGCCCATACCTGATGATGTTAGGATCGTGGATCGCGCTCGCTGGCGATTGTTCCCGATAATCATTCGAGGTCGCCATAGCAGATAACTCTTCCACGGTATCTTTTCGCTGCGGTCGCCGCCACACGCAATGTGGACCGTGATAGAGAGTACGATTGGGGCTCTTACACCTTTGCCTTATTTCCTCCGTGGTATGCATCTGCAAGGCCATGTGGTTCGACCGAGGCTTGGCTAGATTTTACCCATTTCTGTTGGTGAGTATTTCTCTTGTCTTTTCCTTTCACAGGTTAAGAGTGTTTACTGATAGCAGATGTTTTGCCATTGTGTTGGCAGTTTGGGCCTATGAGAGGCTTCCATGTTTGCGTCTTATGAGTGTGTTAGGCTTTAGATACCTATTTTGCCAGAGGTCCCTGTATCTGAGGGCTTCGCTCATTGCCGTATGCAACTAGAGTTGCTGACAGCCGACGCCATCACATGGCTTCCATTTTCAAGGGATCATTTGATCATCGGTTTTGAGGATGGACAACCTACTGGAGTAGAGTATTTGATTTCCAACCGGAGATTTCCTATTTTCACCGATGGAGGCTGAGAGCTCTATTTAGGAGAGCGTGCTATTAGGAGCACCACAGGGGAGATTTGTATACCGATCTTGCCTCTTGTTAGGCGTCATTGGCCTGTATCACGCCACCGCCATTGATATTCCATTTAGAGTCGATTGGTTTTGATTTATCTGAGGGTCCATGTACTCAGGAGATATTCCAGCGCTGGTGGCTCCCTCACACTATTTGTTAGGTTTTCGTGAAAATCAAAGTAGCAATCAAATTGCAAAATATATATAAATAAGTTTAGATAAAATCGATTTTAAAATTTTTCACAAACCAATTACGGATCATCCTTTATGCATATTATTAATTAAACGAAGAATAAGAAATTATGAAATCATACCCTTGTAGAAACGAGCTTCCTCGTGTACGAAGTTCACCACCTCCCTTCTTCGCGATCTCTCCTGAATCTCCAGGGTTGATTCCTTCCTTTGATCAATGTAAGCCACCCAAGTGTATGGGCTCTATAGGTGATCCACCAAGGAAGAGGAATTTTTCAAGTAGAAGGGATTTGGCTCAAACCCTAGTTTTTTCCTATCCGAATAAGAAAAGGGTGTACTCTCCCAATCTAGGAATTACGATATTAGATATCTAATATAAGACTCCTCTTATAAAGATATCATGTAACCCTATTTTAATTAAAATAAGGTATTATTTATTTAATTAAACTCTTTTAATTAAATGGGCTCCCTAATCCTATTAGGGGTAATTAATTAAACTCCTTTAACTAATTTTCTTTCCTAATCCAATTAGAAATAAATGAGAGTACTAATATTAAATTAATTCCTAAACCTTTTAGAAATTAAAAAATAATAATAATTATAATAATATTAATAAGACTCCTCTTATTAATTTATATTTAATATTTCTAAAATATTAAATAATAATATTAAGCTATTTAATTTATTCTATCACCATAGATTAAATTAAATATACTTAATATATTATTACAATTATGCCATTAACTTCTTAAATAATTATTCTTCCTTTTATGGTGTGACCCTTTAGGTTCTCCATATTAAACCTACAGAATAAATCAATTAGAACAATTCTAATCTCATTTAAATAAATAAATTAAACAAATAATTTATTTAAATAAATAATATTTATTCTACAATAGGATAAGCCTCCCCTAGCGATCAACGACTTTTCAGATAATATAGATTTCAACATTAATCATAAAAGAACTTTTGAGTAAATAGTTACCGTATAATTCAATCCTTCCACCATACAATGTCCCAATTAAATATAAGACATGAAATTATCACAAGTCTTATTTTATTTAATTATATGTATTTCGATTCCTAAATGAATAACTCCTAATGAATGCAAATTAGAAACTACTTTCTAATTTCATTCCACCTCGCCAAGGATTCCTCGGGTTGTCATTTATCGAATCACATAGACATCTCTCCTTTTTACTAGAAGTGGTAGATTCTTTATCGATCATTCATTATCTTCATATATAACTTATTACACCCAAGCATACCCTTTGATATACTCTAAGAGTCTTAAGGAATAAGTCAAAGTGTAATTCATTATATATAAGATACTATGATGATCTCAAGTCTAAGGATCATTTGTACTACTATCACACAGAATTCTATTATCGATGTAAGTAAAACTCCATTAGGTATTCCTTAGCGAGTCACGCTTCAAATGAACTTATTCTCTAATAAGCACCTACATACTTGCTTTAGTGTCTCCACACAAATGATCATGAGATCAATCATCCTCATCCAATGAGCAAGAACGATGTATCAATCTATCCGGATTCACTAATCCCCAATTTAGTAATCCAATGATTGGGAACTATTTTAGTTCTAAGCTTTCTAAGAATTTAGATCTCATTAGAATGATCATCATCATTATTCTAAAAGCGTTGCTTAAAACTATGGGTTTATCACATATTATTAAAACAAACACCATGTAGATAATAAATGCCTTTAATAAATAATTCTTTTATTAATAAATAAATAAGATTGATTACACAAGATATGCTTTATCATCATACATGATTGGCTTCAGATGCATAATACTTTCAATCTCCCACTTGCACTAAAGCCAATCGCCGTGGTATCTCATACCCATCTCTAAGTGACGATCAAACCATTGTTGTGTTAACGCTTTAGTAAATGGATCTCGCAATATTGTCTTGAGAATCCACACGCCTGTGGTGACGTCTCCTCTTTCAATGATCTCTCCGATCAAATGAAATCGCCGCAACACGTGTTTGGATTTGACGAGAGACGGGTTCCTTAGCTTGCAACAATGACTCCCAAGTGTTGTCACGTATCAAAAGGCACCGGGTCCTTTAATGCTAGGAACCACACCAAGTTCCAGAATGAACTTCTTCATCCAAACAGCCTTCCTTTGCAGCCTTCACTTGCGCCTATGTACTTTCGCCTCACATCGAATCAAGAATCGTTTGTCGCTTGGAACTTTTCCAACTCATCGTGCCACCGCTTAAGGTAAACACATACCTCAAACGGATTTATCATTATCTTGGTCTGCTTTGAAAACTTGAGTCCGTGAAGCCCTCTAGTTTTAATTCGCACTCCACCGTAGACAAGAAATACATCCTTAGTTCTTCTTAAGTACTTTAGGATATTTTTCACCGCCTTCCAAGGTGTTCTTTCTTCTCCGGATTCGATCGATATCCGCTTGTTACACTAAGTGCATGAGCGACATCCGGTCTAGTACATATCATACCGCATACATGATAGATCCTATTATCAAGCATAAGGAATCTTACTCATACGGTTTCTCTCTCTCTGTGTCTTTGGGGCTTGTTTCTTGGAGAGATGTATTCCATGGCTCATCCAAGATGAGACCTCTTTTGGAATCTTCCATGCTAAACCTTTTTAGCATCATGTCAATGTATCGTTCCTTGGGATAAGCCAAGCATCCTATTAGATCTATCTCTATAGATCTTTATCCCCAAAATATAGGATGCTTCTCCCAAGTCCTTCATGGAGAAGTGTTTAGATAACCGATTTTAATTGTTTAAAGATAGAATATCATTCCCTATCAGTAATATATCATCAACATATAATACAAGGAATGAAAAGCGCTCCCACTAACCTTCTTGTACACACATGGTTCATCCTCATTTTGATAAAATCAAACTTTTGATTGTCTCATCAAAACGGATGTTCCACCCACGAGAAGCTTGCTTTAATCCATAAATGGATCGTCAGAAGCTTACAGACTTGATTTGTTCCAACCTTTGAAACAAATCCCTCCGGTTGTGTCATATACACATCCTCCTCAAGTTTCCCATTGAGGAAGGCCGTTTTCACGTCCATCCTAGAATTTTGTAGTCATGGTAAGTCGCAATCGCAAGCAAAATCCGAATGGACTTGAGCATATCAAGCTATCGTGAGAAGGTTTCGCCATAGTCAACTCCTTGTCTTTGTTTGAAACCTTTTGCAACCAAATCGGGCCTTATAGGTCTCTACCTTGCCGTCGCTTCCATCTTTCTTTTAAAGACCCATTTACACCCAATAAGCTTAATGCTTCTTGGTGGTGAGACCAAAGTCCATACTTGGTTCTCATACATGGAGTCCATCTCGGATTTCATGGCTTCTTGCCATTTCTCCGAGTCTTTACTACTCATAGCCTGCTCAGAATTCGATGGATCATCATCATCTATGATGCGTGCACTCATTGTCATCTTCTATGACAAGTCCATACTGTCTGGTATCTTTGGTACTCTTCCAGATTTACGAATAGGGTGTGGCATGTATGAATCTCTACTTGGTTAGGTACCTCACTTTGATCTCGTAGTATTTTGTGGTTCTTGAACTTCTTCAAGATATATCTTACTCCCAATCGACCCCTTCAAGGATAAACTCCTTTTCCAAGAAGGCAAAGATGTTTCGCAACAAACACCTTTTGATCGGGCTTAGATGATAGAAAAAATAATACCCCGATGTTTCTTTAGGGTATCCCACAAATCTACATTTGTCGATCTAGTCCGTGCACTTATCGCTTTCAAACTTTTTGACATAAGTCGGACAACCCCAAGTCTTAACATGCTTAAGATTTGGTTTCTCCCCATCCATAACTCATATGGGGTCTTGGGGATGGATTTTGTAGGTACCTTGTTAAGTAGGTATGCAAACCGATTCTAGGCATATCCCCGTATGAAACCGGAAGGCTCAGAAGCTCATCATAGATCGAACCATGTCCAACAATGTTCGATTTCTCCTTTCAGATACACCATTCATCGTATGGCGTCCCCGGTGGAGTCCATTGTGAGATTATACCATTTTCTTTGAGACAATTGAGAAACTCACCACTTAAGTATTCTCCTCCTCGATCGATCAAGAATCTTAATACTACTTACCAGCTTGCTTCTCAACTTCACTTGAACTCTTTGAACTTTTCAAATGATTCAGATTTGTATTTCATTAAATACACATATCCAAATCTTGAGTGGTCATCGAAATTGAATGTAATAAAATAAGAATACCCTCCTCGTCATGGCGGTCGTTGTCATAGTCCACATACATCCGTGTGTACCAACGCTAACAACTCAGAACTCTTTCTCCTTTTCCACTAAAAGGAGATTTAGTCATTTTACCCATGAGACAAGATTCACAAGTTGGATATGATTCATAATCGATAGCTCTAGAGCCCATCCTTATGCAACTTGGATAATCTTGTTTCATTAATACGACCAAGTCTACAAAGTACACATGAAGGTATAATTAACATCATCTCTTTTCCTTTTCTTAGTTTGTTCAATTTGAAATATATTTTCATGCAAGTCAAGTATATAAAGTCCATTTCGCAAATTACCAACACCATATAAAACATTATCATTATAAATGGAACAACTGTTGTTCTTTATTATAATATTAAAACCATCCATATCCAATACAGAGATAGAAATAATGTTTCTAATGATATTTGGAACAAAATAACAATTATTTAAATTAACGAACTTGCCCGTAGAAAAGTTAAACAATAAGTCCTCATGCCTAATGCAAAGAACCTTTGCTCCATTTCCCACTCGTAGAGGACGACCTCATTCTTGCTCACTTTTCTACTTCGACCGGCCTCCTCAGATATTATTACATATGTGAGAACCACATCCCAGATCCAATACCCAAGTAGAAGATCGACTTTCGTAAAAATTAATTTCAATCATAAACAAACCTTGATTAGGATTCAAGCTTCTCCAAGCTTCTTTCGCTTTTGTTCTCATGAGATAATCCTTGCAGTTCCTCTTCCAAATGACCCGGCTTATTGCAATGGAAGCAAATTCCTTTGCTAGTTGGATCAGTTTCTTTTGATCCTTCACTTTTGCCTTTCCTTAGCCTTCTTGGATTTCTTCTTTCGGAAAATACCTTGGGCCTCTTCCTTTCTCGAAGAATCATCCACCAAGAAGACATGGTTCTTCTTGGATGGGAAGTGACCTTCGTTAGCTTTTCAACATGTTAAGTAATTCGCAAGTCGACATCCAACTTATTCATGTGAAAATTCACAACAAATTGTGAGAAGGTGTCCGGGAGTGATCGCAAGACTAAATCTCGACTCAACTCCCCATCCATGACGATTTAACTCCAAGTCGCCCAAGACGCTCAATCAAATTGATCATCTTTAGGACATGAGTCTCAACTACAGAAGTGCCCTCGGTCATTCGAGATCGGAAGAGCTCCTTAGATATTTCATATCTAGCGGCCCTACTTTGCTCACCATACAACTCTCCAAGGTGCAAGAAGACAAGAGAGCATCCATGTTTTCATGCCGACGTTGAAGCTCGTTACTCATGGATGCGAGCATGATGCATCGAGCCACAGATGCATCATCTTGCCACCGCTTAAAAGTAGCAATCTCTTCCTCAGAGGTCGTCTCTCGCAACTTTTGCAGTGCACGGCTAATTTAGGACATAAGAAATTTTTCAAAGAGTGAGAACAATTCTCAGATTCCTTAACCAAATTCAGGTGTAGTTCTATTCCAAATACTTTGTTAGCATCAAGTATGCTCGCAGTTGAAATTAGTGAATGTGACATTTTCAAAATTTTCGCATGTAAAAAGACAATATTTTAGCAAACATTCATTTAATTAATTACCAAAATAAATTAGGTCTTATTTTATATTGGTATCTCCCACTATTTTCTTCAAACTATATTACCCTCATTTATATAGTTCGCAAAATCTAATTAATTTTTTTTGCTAGTGAGAATAAGGATCCCATTTCAAATATATATAGCCTTGTGGTGACACAACAAACTATATATAAATAAATAGGTAGACAACTCCTTGTCAATTACATCAACATGTAACTCCTTATGTTTTGCCTCTTGGATTATTTTGATCAAGTGGTGGCACATCCGAATCAAAATTATCTAAGTTAAGTCCAACCTAGCACTTCCATATATTCAAAAAAAAGAAAATATCGCCCTTGTGGTGACACAACAAAACAATATTGTTCAATTTTCTTTATAAGCATCAAATGTGATAATTAACATCTTAAATACTTAATACTTGCCTTGTGGTGACACAACAAACTCATATTAAATATTTAATACTCTATTAATTTTATCATGCTAGAAAGGCTTAACGCTCGATATTCTAAATATCTTTGAACGCTTAAGACTTAATATATAAAAACTTTGAGGGATTTGTTATTATTTGTCTCATCTTGTTTAATGCAGCATGCAAATATATATATAAAATACGCGTCATATTATTAAACATGCGAAGCATGTTTGCATAATATATAATATATATATAATACTAGCATGCACATATAGAATACTATATTCTACCCGGATTGATTATGGACTTTTATTCTAGTTTGGTTCACTAGAGCCACCAAGTGAACCAAAAGGTCAAACCCTAGGGTGCAAAGATTAAACATTTAAATATAACTATTACATTTAAACCCGGGCTCCATTACAAACGGGTCTTTTAGCGCTCCTTGCTCCTTGATATTCGGTTCTTCTAAAAAAATTCTAACTAATCCTATTACATTAAACTATTTAATTTAAATAGAAACCTCGATGATCGTAATCAAGGGAAGTACATAGAGAGAGATAGAATTTACATCAAGAAGAAAACCGTAAAAGACGCAGGCACGCAGTAACCCCATTTAATAAAACCCATTCATTCAAACATCCAACTAAAATAAATCCAATCATATTGGTCAATTGTCCATAATCAATCCCATTTATTATCATACATATCATCATATGTATCAATAAATTAAATCATTCCATATATATATGAGTATCATTTAATGGGCAATTTTATGTTGCATGAAATCCAATTTCAAGATTAAAATAAACTCTTTTATTTTAATTATAAAATTATTAAATTAATATATATATATATATATATATATATATATATATATATATAGTCCTAATACTATACTTTATAAACAAATGGTAGGGACCATGCTATTAATTTCCGGACAAAAGCGCCACGTGGATCTTCTTTAAAAACCTCCAAAGACCTTCTTAGCCTTGTATCACGGTTCAAAAAAAAAATCTGGACATATCTCCCAAGTCCCGCCAACGTGGTGGTGGCCAATTTTTTTTTTTTTAAACCGTATAAATTTTTTTGTTTAAATAAATTGCATCCGTGAATCATGCTAGAGCTTACGTGGTCGATTTAAAAAAAAAAGAGTTCCACGGATATAGAATCTATGAGACCTTCTCACGTGATATATATATCCACGGATTGCATTAAAAAAAAAAACGATTCTAAAAACTTTTTTAAGAAATAATTTTTTTTTTTCATAAAATAATAATTTTATACAACAAATTATGCCCAATAAATTATTCAAAATACATACCCATACATTTATGGAATCAAAATAATTAATAATTCACATAAAGTTTGGCTCATGATACCATCGTTAGGTTTTCGTGAAAATCAAAGTAGCAATCAAATTGCAAAATATAATAAGCTTAGATAAAATCGATTTTAAAATTTTTCACAAACCAATTACCCGGATCATCCTTTATGCATATTATTAATTAAAACGAAGAATAAGAAATTATGAAATCATACCCCTTGTAGAAACGAGTTTCCTCGTGCACGAAGTTCACCTCCTACTTCTCCGCGATCTCCTTGAATCTCCGGGTTGATTCCTTCCTTTGATCAATGTAAGCCACCCAAGTGTATGGCCTCTATAGGTGATCCACCAAGGAAGAGGAATTTTTCAAGAAGAAGGGATTTGGCTCAAACCCTAGTTTTTCCTATCTGAATAAGAAAAGGGGTGTACTCTCCCAATCTAGGAATTACGTATATTAGATATCTAATATAAGACTCCTCTTATAAAGATATCATGTAACCCTATTTTAATTAAAATAAGGTATTATTTATTTAATTAAACTCTTTTAATTAAATGGGCTCCTTAATCCTATTAGGGGTAATTAATTAAACTCCTTTAACTAATTTTCTTTTCTAATCCAATTAGGAATAAATGAGAGTACTAATATTAAATTAATTCCTAAACCTTTTAGAAATTAAAATAATAATAATTATAATAATATTAATAAGACTCCTCTTATTAATTTATATCTAATATTTCTAAAATATTAAATAATAATATTAAGCTATTTAATTTATTCTATCACCATAGATTAAATTAAATATACTTAATATATTATTACAATTATGCCATTAACTTCTTAAATAATTATTCTTCCTTTTATGGTGTGACCCTTTAGGTTCTCCATATTAAACCGGTTGTGAATAAATCAATTAGAACAATTTAATCTCATTTAAATAAATAAATTAAACAAATAATTTATTTAAATAAATAATATTTATTCTACAATAGGATAAGCCTCCCTAGCGATCAACGACTTTCCAGATAATATAGATTTCAACATTAATCATAAAAGAACCTTTGAGTAAATAGTTACCGCATAATTCAATCCTTCCACCATACAATGTCCCAATTAAATATAAGACATGGAATTACCGCCAAGTTTTATTTTATTTAATTATATGTATTTCGATTCCTAAATGAATAACTCCTAATGAATGCAAATTAGAAACTACTTTCTAATTTCATTCCACTCGCCAAGGATTCCGGGTTGTCATTTATCGAATCACATGTGACATCTCTCCTTTTACTAGAAGTGGTAGATTCTTTATCGATCATTCATTATCTTCATATATAACTTATTACACCCAAGCATACCCTTTGATATACTCTAAGAGTCTTAAGGAATAAGTCAAAGTGTAATTCATTATATATAAGATACTATGATGATCTCAAGTCTAAGGATCATTTGTACTACTATCACTACAGAATTCCTGACGACAGTAAGTAAAACTCCATTAGGTATTCCTTAGCGAGTCACGCTCAAGTTGAACTTATTCTCTAATAAGCACCTACATACTTGCTTTAGTGTCTCCACACAAATGATCATGAGATCAATCATCCTCATCCAATGAGCAAGCAACGATGTACCAATCTATCCGGATTCACTAATCCCCAATTTAGTAATCCAATGATTGGGAACTATTTTAGTTTTAAGCTTTCTAAGAATTTAGATCTCATTAGAATGATCATCATCATTATTCTAAAAGCGTTGCTTAAAACTATGGGTTTATCACATATTATTAAAACAAAGACCATGTAGATAATAAATGCCTTTAATAAATAATTTTTATTAATAAATAAATAAGATTGATTACACAGTATATGCTTTATCATCATACATGATTGGCTTGTATGCATAATACTTTCACTATTGGTGCTCAGTCCCGTGCCACACAGTTTATGGGGGACATGGTTCTAGGATCTTTGATGATGACGGATTGGGTGGCTTGTGTCCGAGCTCCGACTCATCTGACCCAGATTGATAGCTTGACACGGCAGTTGGATCGGGCACAAATATTTATTCGGCATTTGGGCAGAGATCCAGCAAAGGCGGAGACATTTATTCCTTCCAGCACAGGTGCTGGTCCCTCAGACGACCCATTTGGTTTTGCCGATGCAGATCCTCCCCTTTATAGGCCTGACATCCCTGTTGATAGAGATCTAGTGACTCAGGAGGAATTACATCAGGAGGACAGGATTGAGGATGTGGACATTGAGACCATTGTCTTCTTTTGATGTGTATTCTCGCTATATCTTTTGATAGGCCTCTGTTAGATATTGGGTGGTTGTTCCCCATTCTCGCTATATCTTTAGATAGGTCTCTGTTAGTAGTAGGGCGTTTGTGCCCCATTTTCATGTACTGGTAGCTGTATAGAGCTGATGTATTAGATGATGATATATTTAGGAATGTATGCACCATTTTTTTCATTCCCTATATCATATTGCCATCCATTATCTGTTATGCATGTATCATGTTATGCATATGTATATATGTCCAAAGATACTCGGTATTGACCCCTGGATGGTCTTATGACACTACCCCATACAGAGATGTCTTATTCGACGATTAGTCAGTATAGATCATACCCCACCTTGATGGTGGTATTGGGTATCGCTTCGTGGTATGCGATAGCATGTCACCACCAGATAGGTGATTGTAGATCTGTTATTAAAAGATACCATGACCCTTTTGGCATTTTCAGTTCCTCTGAGATTTGTAGATTAGATGCTAGAGCATTGTCTAGCTGATAGGCAGGTATTTCGCTTTGGCACCCATGAGTTGACTCCTACTCTAGAGGAGTATGCCCGTTTGACGATGCTGCCCCTAGACCGACCTTGCGTACACATGGCTTTGGGAGACATGAGTAGACGATTCATGACTCTCACCGGATTGAGGCGCAGAGTGGTGCAGGATGAGCTGACATTTGGCCATGTGATCTCTCAGTGTTTTCTGTGTGACAGATTTTGTGCGGAGGATAGCTACTCACGACATTCAGGGGATTTCACTATGTCGGAGGATCATTGGCGTTCGTCCAGAGTTGATGTATTGATACTATGTGCACTGTTATACGTGTACATGTTGCGGTACATGTATGAGATAGATATAGGCATTATCATGGTGGTGAGAGCTCTCAAGGAGGGTCGTACCATTGTACCTATGATCGTGGCAGAGACCTTGCGATCAACGCCCCATCGCTGAGTACTTACCGTCGTGTGTGTTTATACGGAGTTCGGTCATGCTGTATGTGTGGTTTATGTCACATTTGCGACCAGTTGGAACCTTTAGACGGTACGGGTATTGTTTCTCCCATGAGGTGGCTATGTTGTATTCCTTTCAGCCATCGGAGTGTGTAGATGCTCGATCTGGTCCGCATTTTGGCGAGATATCAAGAGATCCATTTAGCATATTGTTGTGCTCGGGCTTTGCTCACCATCTGACTTCATTACTCATACTCGGGCATGGATTTCCTCCTTTGCACGGCTCGAGGCGTGACGACTTATCATCCATTGGCCGTGATGTCACGGTTTGACCCGATTTTGGATTTTCATCCTTTCGAGGAGGAGGCGGCGGTCGGTCATTTCACTTCTCGATACCTCTCAGCCGAGGACCGATCTCGTGTATACACTTGCTGGGATCAGCGTGAGCTAGCTGCTTTTCCTGCCAGTCGTCACAGTTATTCCGCAGAGTACTCCGTATGGATGGAGACGGAGGTTTTATTGGCTGCAGCAGTATTTGCAGTACCAAAGATTGAGTTAGACGATGTAGAGCCTATAGAGGACATTAATACCTACATAGAGGAGGATACTGCTGTTGGGTTGCCAGCATTTCTTCCGGATTCTCCTAGTACCAAAGACTTTTGTGATCCGTAACTAAGACGCGATATTTAGAGGAGAGTCTTCATTTGATGACCTTTGAGAGAGACCAGATTCGATCTATGATTTCGACTACTCTTGATGTGAGGGACGCCATCCTATTAGAGAGAGACGAGGCATTAGCTCGTAGAGATGCCGCTGTTGTTGAGCGGGATGAGGCCAGGTCAGATAGAGATGCAGTGATAGTTGAGCGGGATAGTGCTATATCTGCCCGGGATGTGGCTGTCATAGATAGTACTGCAGCGAGGTCCCTTACCACTGGTATGATCGCAGAGATGAGTGTTTATATCGATGAGCATATGGTCATCATACAGATGGCTACAGATCTGTTGGGTCGTGTGGATATTCTTATCCAGGAAACTACAGCTTTACCTCCTTCTTCTGAGAGGGATGCCATGTTGGTCTTGCTAGCTCTCATGTACCCTGATTCGTAGATGATCTTGTATTTACCGCATGACTAGCTTAGCCATTTTTTTCATATCTGATTCACATTGTATATATATCAAACAACATTATATATGATAGGGAAATATATTTTTGGATCACTTCCCTTTTAGATATGCCTTGCTATTTGCTTGATATTTTGCCTGCTGCTTCAGGGCTTGCGATCTTGATGAATTCTGAATTCTTCCTTGGTGGATGGACATTGAGCTGTCTTTGGATAGTTCAGAATGGATCATCGATCTATGTATATCCCTACCATCTTTGGTGTCTTGGGACTTGTTTCTGAATGGAAATGTGGAGAGAAATGTGGCTTTCCTCTCTGAGATTGACCGCACTACGATGGTCTTGAAGATTTCTATTTAGGAGAAGCCTAGTTAATTCCACCTCTTATGGTTTAGTATTGCTCTTCGAGGTATGATCGCGACTTAGATGGTCGTAGAATCTCCTATTTGGGAGGAGTTCAGTAATTCCATCCCTTTGGTCCGGTTTAGAATGAAATGTAGTGGATTGAAAGAGAATCTCAATACCGTGACAATGGTTTGTATTTTGGTAGGGGGTGAGACTGCACCATGAATGGCTGCCTACGTAATCCTATTGAAGAGGAGATCAAGTCTGCGTAGTTCGAACCTGGTGTAAGAGGTTCAACGCTGTATATGGTTGAACCAGTATGAATGTTTTTGGTTGTTTTTGCTTTTGGAAGGAGAAGACGGTAGAAATGTTTTTGTTGTTTTTGTTTTATTGCGACTGGGCCATGTAACATGGATGCTCACGTACTCTATATGAAGAGGAGATCGAGGTTGGCGTAGTTCCCTCAGTATGTAGAAGAAAAGCGTAATCCCATGTACAATGTCGAGTGCGTGGAGGAGAAAGTTTAATCCTAGGTTGAGGATAAACCGCTGCAGTGAGAAGTTTGATCCCATGTATGGGTAGCCAAGCTCATGAACGCAAGAAGTTCAATCAATCCGTGGTGGGATGACCTAAGTTGTATGAGCGCAAAGGAGAAAGCCAGGCTACTGGCTTGAAGAGTA
The DNA here is from genome assembly GCA_020205615.1 of Panax quinquefolius. Taxonomy (NCBI): domain Eukaryota; kingdom Viridiplantae; phylum Streptophyta; class Magnoliopsida; order Apiales; family Araliaceae; genus Panax; species Panax quinquefolius. Next base: position 78,659,866 of record CM035160.1, on the reverse strand, counting down.
TGTTTCCCTAAGGGGCAAAGTGTAGCAAGTTGTAGGTGGTAAAGGGTTAAAGAACCGGAATGACTGGTGACTCGATGATGATGCACTGGGGTGTTTCTTTGGTTACTTGGACATAATACTGCTTTCATTTGGTTATGCGAGTTGATGAATTGTGGAAATTCATCGCCGTCCATTTCTTGGAATCTGAGAGCACCTCCTGTTAATACTTCATTGACAATAAACGGGCCTTCCCAGTTAGGAACGAATTTTCCTTTGGCCTGATCTTGATTGTCAAGAATCTTCTTCGTAACCAAGTCATGTTGTTTAAATTCATGAGCAGGACTTTTTTTGTAGGATCTTGCGATCCTTTCTTTGGTATAATGACCATGGAAGATAGCCGCATGGTTCGCTTTTTTCGTCTATCGAGAGACAATTGGTGATACCTATCTTGCACCCATTGGTTTTCATCCGGTGACGTCGATCAACACTCGAGAGATTCCATCTCAACTTCTATGGGGAGCACTACTCCATCCCATAGGTTAAAGCGTAGGGGTTTCCCCAAATAAGCACGCATTGTGGTTACGTCAGAGGCTGATGAGTAAGAGGCAAATGAGTTAGGCCAATCTTTGTGGTTGGTCGACATCTTTTGCATAATAATCTTCGATATATTTTGTTAGCCACTTCAACAGCACCGTTCATCTTCGGATGATAGATGACAGAGTTAAGATGTTTGATGTGGAATTTACTACATAACTCCTCCATCATTTTGTTGTTGAGGTTTTTGGCATTGTCTGACACAATCACCTCTAGTTGTCCATATCGACAAACGACATTGTTTCTGATGAAAGTAATGATGACTCTTTAGTGACCTTGGGGAAGGAGGCTGCTTCTACCCACTTGGTGAAGTAGTCGATCATGGTGAAGATAAATCGGTGACCATTACTGGCTTTAGGCTTAATGGGTCCAATAACGTCCATTCCCCACATTGAGAAGGGCCAAGGCGAACTCATATTGTGGAGCTCCCATGGAGGGGCGTGTATAGCATTCCCATGAATCTGGCACTGATAGCATCTTTTGACGTGGTCATGGCAATCACCCGAGAGATAATAATAATGTCCCGGCCCCGAGGACTTTCTTGACAAGGAGGGGCCACTCATGTGGGGGCCACAGACTCCGCCATGAATTTCATCCATAAGCCTTTGGGCTTGATCATTTTCTAGACACCTGAGGAGACCTAGTCCTGCATCTCTTTTATAGAGCGCATCTCTACTCAAGTAGAACTTAATAGCAAGTCGATGGATCCGCCCTTTCTCAGTCAGGCTCGCCTCAGCAGGTGTAGATCCATCTCGCAGATATTCCTTGATATGTTCATACCAAGGAGGTTGGATGGGAGGTAGCTCATCCGATACTTCTCCAACGTAATTCCCATAGGCTGGAGCCTTGTGCAGGGAAATTATGACACTTGGCAAGTGTTCCTTATCTGATATACGAATCAAGGAGGCCAAAGTTGCTAATGCGTCCGCGAAATCATTCCTATTACGAGGAATGTGTAGAAAGGAGATTTCTTCGAAATCCAAAGCCATCTTCAAAACTCCGCCATGGTAAGGCAAAGAAATGTAGTTCTTGGTTTGATAGACTTCGGTGGATTATTCGATTACCAACTTCAATCTCCAAGACGAGTTAACCGCTTGATGCCCATTGAAGCAGGCAAGTTTTAGCCCCATGAGATACCTTCATACTGTCATTGCGTATTGTTGGTGCCGATAAACCGTAATTTGACGACAACGGATATCGCTTCCCCCGTATCGATATACTAGAATTGCTCCGGCTCCAAAACCTTCCATGTTATTATCAGTTCCATCAAAATACATCTTCCATGATTGGCGTGTATGTATCAGGATGGTGTGTTCTTTGCCTTTGTCATTACTCCTTCATCTGGGAAATATGTTTCCAAGGGTTTGAAATCCCCTGAAGGTGCGGAGGCCAGTTGATCTGCGATTCCTTGACCTTTGATGGACTTTTGAGTCACATATACAATGTCAAATTGCTGTAGGATCAATCGCCATCTCGATGACTTCGTAGTTCAACATGGGTTTGTTGAACACGTACTTGAGAGGATCCACGCGGGATATGAGATGGGTTGTGTGACCATGGAGGTAATGCTGTAACCTCATGGAAGCCCATGCTAAAGCACAACATTTCTTCTCGATTAGAGTGTACTTGTGTTCATGGCTGCTGAACCTTTTGCTGAGGTAATAGATAGCTCGTTCTTGGCCTCTATCGTCTTTCTGTCCAAGCATACAGCCCATGGCATTGTCACTTATGGACATGTACATAAACAGGGGAACATCATCCCTGGGTGGTACCAAGATAGGAGCTTTGACTAGTTGTTTCTTGATTGTAAGGAAGGCATTCTGGCACTCATCATTCCATTTCATGAGGGATTTCTTCCTTAATAACTTGAAGATTGTCTTACAAGTTGCCGTGAGTTGGGAGATAAACCTGGTGATAAAGTTGATCCTTCCCAAAAATCCACGTATTTCCTTCTCTGTTTGAGGAATGGGCATTTCTGTGATGGCATAGATTTTGGTAGGATCCAGCTCAATCCCTTTGTGGATGACTAGAAATCCTAGCAACTTTCCTGACTTGACGCCAAAGGTGCACTTAGCTGGATTCAACTTCAAGTTGTACTTACGCAACCTGTTGAACAACTTTCTGAGATGGTCTAGATGGTCATCCTCCTTTCGGGACTTGACAATGATGTCATCCATGTAGATCTCAATCTCTTTATGCATTAAGTCGTGGAAAAGAGCCATCATAACTTGTTGATAGGTAGCTCCGGCATTGATGAGGCCGAATGACAATCGTCTATAGCAAAACGTTCCCCAAGGAATGATGAAAGCAGTCTTCTCATGATCTTCCTCGGCAACCATGATCCGATGGTACCCATGAAAGCAATCAAAGAAAGGAGTATATGTCGATTGAGCAAAGATTGTCAATGAGAATGTGGATAAATGGCTCTGAAAGCTATCTTTTAAGCAAGCTTTGTTCAAGTCCCTGTAATCCACGCAAACTCGCACCTTCCCTCCAGGTTTAGGTATGGGCACGATGTTGGATATCCACTCAGGATATGTAGACACCATGATGATGTCGGCTTGAAATTGTTTTACAATCTCTTCTTTCACCTTTAAACTCCACTCAGGTTTCAATCGCCTGAGCTTTTGCTTGATCGGCTTAAATCCCTCTTTAATGGGAAGGCGATGAAGGACAATGTCAGTGGATAAACCCACCATGTCTTCATGAGACATCCTGGAACTGTGTTAATAGCATAACCATGTCATTCCGTTGGTTTGGGGTAAGGTCTGAACCAATCTGGATTAACTTAGGGCTTTCTAAGGTTAGAGAGAAAAAGAAGTGGTTTGATCAAGGTTGGGTTTGGGTTTGTCTTTGACCCATTCTTGAATTTTTGGAGGCACCTCAATGTCATCCTGGGGATCCATCAAGGCTGAATTCATCTCTACATCAAAGGTACAATCCTTGTGTAGGAGAGGCATCGTATCCGCAAATACAGGCACATCTAAATTCAGAGTTCTGAAACAAAATATGCTTTCACTTAGTATATATGAAATGTGTTGATCATACACAGTGTTAGCATATACTGGCAAAATAAACTGCTAATACTGTACAGAAAAGTAAGCAATTATTGTATCTACAGGGCAGAAAAGAATTTCTTCCCGCTTTACCCTTGTCGACCAAAGCAAGGAATGATGTTCCAATTGGTAAGGGTAAAATCCGGGTGGATCACAGTGATGGAGGGATTGTCATCATCCTCCTTGTCCTGAATGATGGCCATTACGTCAGGGCAATCATCATCCGGGTGTATCACATTGGTATGTTCATCATGGATGATGATGTGCAAGCCCGACATTATTCGGACAATGTTTTCCTTTATTCTCCGCTCCTTTTCTTCGATTGCGGGATCTGGAATAACGATTTTCTTTTCCTCCACCGGTTTTGGCTTAGGAAATAACATGGCCATGACATTGGCCGGCACCTTCTATCGAGGTTGTGCGGACGGAGTTTGAAAGGCGGTTTAACGCCACATGGTTGAAGCTAAAGGAATCTGTTGATGCTTATGAGGATTCCTATGACTAGAGCTGGCAGAATAGTCCAGCTGTTCCAACTTTCTTGGTTAATCGAATGGGGTACTGGATACCCTGGCCATCTTTACCTAACCCTTGTCCTGGCTTATAACCCAACGACATCATTTCTTGAGTGGCTAACATCACCTCATTAGAAATGTGGGGTTCGAGCAATGGTGCTCCAATAGCGTAGTATTGGGTGTTGCTTATTTCCAAAGCATGAAAACTGACTGGTTCTACGTCTGCATTGGCATTGATGAACGGAATGTCCCCGTGCTGAGGAATCTCTGGTTCAGCGTTGACCATGACCACGCTATTGTTGATAATGTGCTTCAATTGTTGGTGAAGGGTGGAGGGGACTGCCCCTGCCATGTGGATCCATGGTCGTCCCAAGAGCAGGTTATATCCCGAATCTATCTTGAGCACATGGAAGGATACGCAGAATGTATGAGGGCCAATTTCGACTGACAGCTCAATTACTCCAACCGAGTTACGGCGGGCTCCATCAAAAGCTTTGATGATAGTATGGCTACTCCGAATTCGGTTGAGATTGATATTCATCTTCACCAAAGTGGCATATGGGCAGATATTCAGAGAGGAACCTCCATCTATTAAGACCCCTGCTACCATGTATCCAGAAGACAAGACCGCAATGTGCAACGGTTTGCAGTGACCAGTCCCTTCGGGCGGTATGTCATCATCAGTGAAGGATATCACATTAGTGTTGAAAATGTGATCAACCATGTGTTGAAATTTTTTCAGATCCCATCGATGCCGGGAAGATAGGCTTCTTCCAAAACCTTTAACAAGACCTTCCGGTGATTCTCGGAAGTTAGGACCAAGTCCAAAATTTATATTTGTGGTGGAGCTTCCTTCAAGCTTAAAACCACCGAGGCTTCGTTATGACCCACAGTGTGGAGGAATTTTTCAATCTTCTCCATGGGTATTTTCCCCTTTGATTTGGTGGTGGGGTTCATCACCCGATGGGGAAGATACAGATGATTTTCCTTCGATACTACAGCAGTGGTATGTGAGGTGGATCCTCACATAATTCCACGGAACCTTGCGCAAGCTAACAATAGGATATTGTGCTCTACATGGCAAGTTGATTGGCTCGGGAGTGACCACTTTCAAAGGATTGCTTCCTCCTTTGAGCTAAATTATCGGTGTTGTAAGAACAATATTAATCCCTTCACCTTCAGCAGATATAACTGCTACCACACTTTTCCACTTAGTAGGGCCTGCATTCTCACTTGCTCGTAACACAATGTTGTTATCGCCAAGCCGCAAAGACACCCTTGTCGATTAGATTTTGAATAAGGTGGCGGAGTGCCCAGCATTCTTCTGTGTTGTGACCGCGTGACTAGGAGTGGTATTAACATACTCCATCAGAGTTGTACCATCCCGAACGGGGGTTGATTGGAGGTAGAAGGGAACTGATCCTTCCTTCATTGATTAATATGTGAAGGATTTCCTCCATGGGTTGGCCCAAATAGGTGAATTCCCGTTTGTTGGCGAAATCCCGACGGGCTTTGGCATTTGCTCTCTTCGTCACTTTGTCTTCCAGCATTTCATTTCTAAAAGGGACGAGGGAATATTCATGACGATTGGTAGGAGACTGACATGCTCCAGGCTGATTAATTGCCGAGTCACTTGATGCTGATAAGTCACCAGTTCCGCCAATTGCTCAATTTGTTTGCAGAGAGCTTTCATCTTTCGTTCCATTGTGAACTGGAACTTAGCATAATCCCATCTATCATCGCCGTCTTTGATGGTCTGGGGGGAGTCACAGCTGAAGTTGGAACTCTGTCCACTGCTCCAATTAATCATATTGACCTCTTCTTCTTTGTGTTGAGGAAGAGGGTTGTCTTCAGACGTGAGGTCGATCGGGTTTGGTGACTCACGATTGCGCGCCCCAAAATAGGTATACATCACCCATTCGAGTTGTCAATACATGGTACGTAAACGACTACAACTTTATTATTACAACAAGAAGCTGTGAGTTTAAATACAAATATTATCTTCTAGACAATATCTATACTCAAATAAATCCTCATCACATTTATTGATACATTATTTTACAAAATGGTGAGGACTACTAAACGACTCTCTCTAGAACCTTCATTCCATACCCCGACTGCACTCGCTATATTCTCGCCTCCCGAGAAAAATGGAACAAAAAAGAAAAGGGTGAGCTCAACTAGCTCAAGAAAGAATATTATGACTAAGATAATATACAACAAATTACCGTTAGTCTTCAACAGGAAAAATCTAATAGAATACAATAGACAACAAATTTTAAATCAATATTCGCAATGAAAATAATAATTCATTAGAAGAGTTAAGTAGAGAATGCAAACTACTATCTTCTATGTATGAATTTAAAAGTTCATCATCTATCTTTTATCCCCGTAACATCAATCAATATACATCCGGAATCAAATATTCATCTTTGCACCTAAAAGCCAAAGATATTCTTCAGAAATCATTCATCTTTGCACTACAGGCCAAAGATATTCAATAATATCATCATTTAAGACTAAGGATGATGCAAAATATTTTTAAAGAAACGAATCCAAAGGAAACAAAATGACAAGGATTAAGGATTAAGGATTCGTACTTTTGTTTTATCCATGTGTTCAAAATACCTCAAAAATGATCATAGTGGTGTAAAATTCAAGAATGATCAAAACATGGATACAATCAAAGCTAGTATCCGAATAGATATTTTGGACAAAAAGAAGAAATTTTATTTTTCTATGAATAGTGTCAGATATCGTGAATAGTCAAAGATATCGTGAATATAACTCTCTACACTAAAAGATAGAAATTCCACAAAAACATCTTCACGCTTTCATGAATAGTACTCGTGAATAGTAAATCGTGAATAGTAACTCATGAATAGTAACTCGTGAATAGTAACTCATGAATAGTAACCCTTGACATGAAAAAGTTCTAAATTTGATAAAAAGTTCCAACCAATATTTCAAAGATAATGATATTGAAGAAATAATATCATTTGAGAAGAAAATAACATCTCTTACCTCGAAAGATTAGTACTTCTATTTGGAATAAAGGGTATAGTCTTTGAAGGAACTTGCACCGCCTAACAATACTCAAAGTATACTCAAAATACTCACAAGAATACGCTCGATAATATAGAGAGAAAACTTCAGATTTACGGTGTGATTTTCAACTCTAACCTAAGCACCCTATTTATAGGAAAATACTTGAACACCAAAGCGTAAAATTTAATAAAATAATAATATTTCTTAAAAATATTCAAGCCCACCTTAGAAATCTGATTTCAGATCATTTATAACACATGTGAGCCACTCAATTACAACAAAAAACGTTTTTCTTACAAAAAAATATTTTAAACTCCAAAAATCAATTATTCCGGAATTTCAGAACTTCAATAATTCATAATAAATAGCCCTTTCATCAGAAAATTCGAATCTCGCGTGTTTTTATAGGAAATTCAATTCTCTACAACTTTGCAGAAGAAAGTTTTCCAAATTCCAAATAGAAATTGACCGAAATCCACAAACGGACGATTTTACAGGCTATAATCAAATTTCAGTCAATAAATGGGGTCCACCGACATGTTTAACATGTTTTAAACATTTATTACAACAAAAATACTCCTCCTCGTATACTCATATATCCCACATTCGTTGTAAAAATATCACCATTATTATATTATTAAAATATAATAATATATTTAAACGAATTATTTTATCGGAAAAGATAAAATTTCAATTTTCAACAATAGTCACAATAAAAATTTTCTCCATCTATATCCACATAAAATCAATATTTTTCTCATCATATGAATCAATAATTAATTATTCACAAATAATATTACTGTAATCACAATATCGACAACCAGTGCAGGTTCAGAGAAAGAGGGGCTTTCAATAAGAATTTCTTCTTCTTGGCGCCGCAATTAGGTACCAAACCTCTCCTTAGATGTAACTTTCTAGACATTGCCAATAATGTTATCTAATAATATTATTAGGATAATATGAATTATTGCTTCGATAATAAAAAATCTTGTGTAATGACAATTATTGAAACAACAAAAGAATATAAAATATCAACGCAGCAATTATTAACTCAATAAAATATTGAGCAGTAATTCATCGTAACCATTATTGAAAGTAGTGTCTTCACGTAAGAATCAATAATTGGTGCAATACTGGTGTGCACCGTGTTTTAACCACCGAGTATTTTAACAAGATAACTTGAGTAATAACTACGTCGTTATTTTTAAACAACTTATATTTGTCGTTTTCTTCATCCAATCGCTCAGTTATATGGGCCCCACACATGGGGCTACTGGTCGCATAAATATTCCCCGACAAAGATGCGAATATTCCACGACCAAACGAATATTCCTCGACAACAATGAATATTTTATAACCACTTGCTTATTTTGAAATATTTGTGTATTTTACCCCTAACTATCCACATTAATCACATCAACCCTTACTATTTCAAAATAATAAATAGAGAAAATTAAATTTCATTAATAATAAGTTGGGGTCTTACAACCTTCCCTCCTTATGAAATTTCGTCCTCGAAATTGACGTACGTACCTGGTGTTTCGAAAAGGTGAGGATACCTCGCTTTCATTTCCGTTTCCAATTCCCAGGTCATTTCCTCTATAGCATGATTCCTCCACAAAACTTTAACTTGTGGTATGACCTTTCTTGGCTGTAGGACATGCTCCTTCCTATCCAAGATCTTGACAGTACCTCCTCACACGTTAAGTCTTGACTATTTCGTGCGGTTCTAATTCTATAACGTGGTTGGGTCTTTCACATATTTATTTAAATACGGATATGTGAAACACATTATGAACACGAGACATACTCGAAGGTAACGCGAGTCTATATAGGCTACATTTCCTATATTGATTCAAGAATTTAAAATGGACCAATAAATCGTGGATTGAGCTTTCCTCTCTTCCCAAATCTTGTAACTCCCTTCCATGGAGCAACTCACAATAATACATGATCCCTACACTAAATTCCACGTCCTCTCGATGAAGATCCGCATAACTCTTTTGTCGATCTTGTGCCGGTTTGTATACGTTGTCGAATCATTTGGATCTTTTTCGGTAGTCATACGTATTAACTCCTCGGGTCCCAACAATGTTGCTTCACCCACCTCATCCCAACATATTGGAGAACGACACTTTTCGTCCATATAATGCTTCAAATGGAGCCACACCTATACTTTGCTCGATAAGCTGTTGTTGTAGGAGAATTCCACCAATGGTAAATACTTATCCCAACCGCCCTTGAAGTTCAGGACACGAGTCTTAATAAATCTTCAAGAGTTTGAATAGTCCTCTCTCGATTGTCTCCGTCTGTTTGGGGATGGTATGTCGAACTAAATCGCAAATCCGTGCCCATAGCTTTTTGCAAGCTAACCCAAAATCTTGAAGTGAATCTTGGGTCACGATCCGAAACTATGGATACAGGCATGCCAAGCAACCTCACAATTTTATTCACGTACATACTAGCAAGACGTTCAAGGGAATAAGTCTCCCGTATCGGCAAGAAATGAGCAGACTTGGTTAATCTATCAACAATAACCCAAATAGCATTGATGCCTTGAGAAACCGTAGGAAGACCCATAACGAAATCCATGGTAATGTGTTCCCACTTCCATTTCAGAATCTCAAGTGGTTGCAACGGACCCTTAGGTACTAGATGTTCCGCCTTTACACGTTGGCAAGTTAAACACATCGAGATAAACTTTGCAATCTCTCTCTTCATATTGTTCCACCAAAATGTATGTCGAAGATCACGATACATTTTAGTACTTCCAGGATGGATTGCAAATGGCGTATTGTGTGCCTCCATCATAATCTTGTACTTCAAATCAGAGTCGTTAGGAACACAAAGTCTAGAGTGGACTCGAAGTATTCCTTCTTCATCAATTCTCGCTTCCGGAATAGCTCCTTCTTGTACTTTCTTCTTCATATGCATCGCTCCGGAATGGGTGGCTTGAAAGCAACCTTAACTTTTTCTATTAAAGTTGGCTCTATCGTATACTTGACATCATCGCACTTTCGTTCCGCATATGATCTTCTACTCAACGCGTCCACTACCACGTCGCTTTACCGGGATGGTATTGAATAGTGTGGTCATAGTCTTTCAATAGTTCGAGCCAACGTCATTGCCGCATGTTGAGTTCTTTTTGAGTGAAGAAATATTTAAGGCTTTTATGGTGCGAATATATCTCCACTTTCTCCCCATATAGATAGTGCCTCCATATCTTTAAGCGAAAACGATCACGCTAACTCTAGATCATGAGTAGGATAATTCCTCTCATACTCTTTAAGTTGTCGCGAGGCATAGGCTATGACTTTCCCACGTTGCATGAGAACACATCCTAACCCTTTGCTCGAAGCATCGTCAGAGATAACAAATCCATCCGAACCGGATGGTATTGTTAGAAGAAAAGTCAAATAAGTCTCCTCTTAAGCTCTTGGAAACTTTTCTCGCATTCTTCGCTCCAAACGAATTTTGTATCCTTAAAGTTAGTTGAGTTAATGGAGTAGCGATTCGAGAAAACCCTTCCACGAATCTCTCGATAATAACCAACTAAGCCCAAAAGCTACGCACTTCGGCCACCGACTTGGTTGTCTCTAACTTTGTATTGCTTCAATCTTCACGGATCAACAGATACTCCATGTTTCGACATCACGTGCCCAAGGAATGCTACTTCCTCAAGCCGTAACTCGCATTTCTTCAATTTGGCATATAGTTTGTTTTCACGAAGCCTTTGGAGTACCGACTTCAAATGGTGCTCATGATCTTCACGACTTTTGGAATATATAAGGATGTCATCAATAAAGACAACAACGAATCGATCCAAATATTCCTTGAATACTCGGTTCATCATATCCATGAAAGCCACGGAGCATTAGTCAATCCGAAAGACATGACTAAGAATTCATAATGTCCGCATTAAGTTCTAAAGGCGTCTTTTGGAATATCCTCGATTCTAATCTTGGTGATGATATCGTAAGCTAAGATCGATTTTTGAAAAGAATTGTGCCCCCTTGCAATCTGGTCAAACAAGTCATCAATACGAGGTAGAGGATACCTATTCTTGATGGTGACATGGTTCAATTCAGATAGTCAATACAAAGTCGCATACTCCCCGTCTTTCTTCTTTACGAATAAAAAGGAGCACCCCAAGGAGATGTACTAGGACGAATGAAACCGGATGTCCAACAATTCTCGTAGTTGGACCTTTAACTCCTAAAGTTCAATAGGAGCCATTCGATATGGGGTTTTAGAAATGGGCTTTGTACTAGGTTCAAGATCAATAAAGAATTCAACTTCACGCTCGGGGTAGACCGGAAGTTCTTCTTGAAATACGCCAAGAAAGTCAAATAACAACAGAATATTATTCAAATTTGACGTGTCTTTATTCAAATCCATAACATGGGCTAAGAAAGCTTGACATCCGCTTTTTCAATAAGCGAATAGCTTTATGATTAGATATGATAGTGATTGATTTTAATGGTTTAGTTGCTTGAATTGCATACAACGGGTTGGTTAGAATATGAAAACTAACAACCTTATTTAAAACAATCAATTTTGGCATGATGAGTAGTTAACCAATCAATCCCTAAAATCACATCAAAAGCAAGTATCTTTAAAGAGATAAGGTCAACAGGTAAGGTGATGGTGCCAACTTGAATCAAACAAGATTTATAAGCAAGTGGATGTGATGAAAGTTTCTCCTAACGGAGTTTCCACAGATAGGTCAAAGTCTAATTTCTCCGAGTCAAGATTAAACGTTGAGCACATGCAGGAGAGATAAATGAATGGGTAGCAAAGTATCAAGTAAGGTATAAACTTCGCAAGAATTTATAAATAGCTTACCCGTGATCACCTCGTTTGGGTTTCTCGCATTTTGACCGATCACAACAAACGCTTCTTCCGGAATCGTTGACTTTGACTTTTCGGGACGATCTTTTGAGTCACCGTCCCTCATTGAACTAGGTTTCGCCATCGTATAATCTCGAAGCGATATGTCCTTCCTTTCCACAATTATAGCATACCTTGAATCTGTTGTGGGCGGTTTGACCGATATGTCCCTCTTTCTCGCATTTGTAGCATATGATCGGTGGTCGTTCTCCTCCCTTAGAACCCGGTTGTTAAGACCTGTCGTCTTCACATGGTCGTTGTTAAATCTCCTCTTTTAAAATCTCCTCTGACTCGCTTCTTCTATTTTCATGGCCATGATTACCACCGAGTGGTTACCATTTTTGTCCGTCATTTTCTTTCTCCGTTTGGTTATCATTATTACATTGATCGCTATCTATCTACGTACGCGATCCTGGTTATGGTCCTTGGTTGAATATACTCGTTATCTCGCTTCTAACAATTGAGCCCCGTTAACAACATCCGAATAGAGAGAAAATTTATGAGAAATGAGATATTGTCATTATCCGGGTTTCAAACCTCTCGAAACATCCGCGTCATCGTTCCTCATTCTCCACCAAATGAGGTACAAACCGGATAACTCGCAAACTTTTCCTCGTATTGAGACACCAGAAATGTTGTTTTGTTCTAATCGATGAACTCCACTTCCTTCATATGACGAACACTTTCGGGAAAGTATTTGTCATTAAATAGCTTCAAACGTATCCCAAGACATCTTTGAGTGCGGTGGATGGGTACCCTTCATGACTCCCACCGGTGATCCGCCTCGCCACCGGAACATAAAGGTGGCGAATGGAACCTTCTGTTCTCCGTGCATCCCAAGACATCGAATATCTTGGTAATTTTGTTTGACCCATGTTTCCGCCATGATGGATCTCGGCTTTCCCTTAAATTCGGTGGTCCCAACTCTTTGAAGCGCTTGGTTGTGACAACCCGTGAATTGCTATCATTTCCTCCTCGTATTTTGAACACGAGTCTCCTAAATCGATTTTGCATGAGCTGCAAAAACTTCTAAACATCCCTCGTTCATCATCTCGCTCAATGGTGTTGTTCATGGGAGGAACATTGCCGACTGTTAGCACGTTCTCCTCGTTGGTGAGTACAAAGCGTCTCCACGGTCTCATTTCCATTGTTAATATTCTCATCGACATTCTCAAATCTCGTGATAAAAAAACAAGGGTTAATTAAGGAAATCAATATATCACATAATATCCCTATCGACAACTAACAAATAAGCTTAGGTAGGACACACTAGCGAAGGATTTACTCGTCTCTCCCCTCCTAGTTCTATTCCCCGATCTCCGCCAGAGATCATATCCCTAAGCTCTGATACCAACTGTGACGCCCCCAAAATAGGTATACATCACCCATTCTGAGTTGTCAATACATGGTACAGAAACAACTACAACTTTATTATTACAACAGTAAAACTGTGAGTTTAAATACAAATATTATCTTCTAGACAATATCTATACTCAAATAAATCCTCATCACATTTATTGATACATTATTTTACAAAAATGGTGAGGACTACTAAACGACTCTCTCTAGAACCTTCATTCCATACCCCGACTCGTACTCGCTATATTCTCGCCTCCTGAGAAAAATGGAACAAAAAGGAAAAGGGTGAGCTCAACTAGCTCAGTAAAGAATATTATGACTAAGATAATATACAACAAATTACCGTTAGTCTTCAACAGGGAAAAATCTAATAGAATACAATAGACAACAAATTTTAAATCGCAAATGAAATAATAATTCATTAGAAGAGTTAAGTAGAGAATGCAAACTACTATCTTCTATGTATGAATTTAAAAGTTCATCATCTATCTTTTATCCTGTAACATCAATCAATATACATACTGAATCAAATATTCATCTGCACCACTCTGAGCCAAAGATATTCTTCAGAAATCATTCATCTTTGCACTACACGGGCCAAAGATATTCAATAATATCATCATTTAAGACCGAGGATGATGCAAAATATTTTTAAAAAAGCGAATCCGGTGAAACAAAATGACAAGGATTAAGGATTAAGGATTAGTACTTTGTTTTATCCATGTTCAAAAATACCTCAAAAATGATCATAGTGGTGTAAAATTCAAGAATGATCAAAACATGGATACAATCAAAGCTAGTATCGAGAATAGATATTTTGGACAAAAAGAAGAAATTTTATTTTTAATTGAATAGTGCCAGATATCGTGAATAGTCCAGATATCGTGAATAGTAACTCAGACACCAAAAGATAGAAATTCCACAAAAAACATCTTCACGCTTACTTGAATAGTACTCGTGAATAGTAACTTCGTGAATAGTAACTCATGAATAGTAACTCGTGAATAGTAACTCATGAATAGTAACCCAGACATGAAAAAGTTCCAAATTTGATAAAAGTTCCAACCAATATTTGACATAATGATATTGAAGAAATAATATCATTTGAGAAGAAAATAACATCCCTTACCTCGAAAAGATTAGTACTTCTAAATTTGGAATAAGGGTATAGTCTTTGAAGGAACTTGCACCGTCTAACAATACTCAAAGTATACTCAAAATACTCACAAGAATATGCTCAATAATATAGAGAGAAAACTTGAGTTTCGGTGTGATTTTCAATTCTAACCTAAGCACCCTATTTATAGGAAAATGCTTTAGAACACAAAAAAGAAAATTTAATAAAATAATAATATTTCTTAAAAATATTCAAGCCCACCTTAGAAATCTGATTTCAGATCATTTATAACACATGTGAGCCACTCAATTACAACAAAAACATTTTTCTTACAAAAAAAATATTTTAAACTCCAAAAATCAATTATTCCGGAATTTCAGAACTTCAATAATTCATAATAAATAGCCCTTTCATCAGAAAATTTGAATCTCGCGAGTTTTTATAGGAAATTCAATTCTCTACAACTTTACAGAAGAAAGTTTTTCCAAATTCCAAATAGAAATTGACCGAAATCCACAAACGGACGATTTTACAGGCTATAATCAAATTTCAGTCAATAAATGGGGTCCACCGACATGTTTAACATGTTTTAAACATTTATTGCAACAAAAATACTCCTCCTCCTCGTATACTCATATATCCCACATTCGTTGTAAAAATATCACCATTATTATATTATTAAAATATAATAATATATTTAAATGAATTATTTTATCAGAAAAAGATAAAATTTCAATTTTTAACAATTGTCACAATAAAAATTTTCTCCATCTATATCCACATAAAATCAATATTTTTCTCATCATATGAATCAATAATTAATTATTCACAAATAATATTACTGTAATCACAATATTGACAAACCGCACGGTTCCCACGGAAAGGGGCTTTCAATAAGAATTTCTTCTTCTTGGCGGCGCAATTAGGTGACCAAACCTCTCCTTAGACGAGAACTTTCTAGACATTGCCAATAATGTTATCTAATAATATTATTCGAGATAATATGAATTATTGCTTCGATAATAAAAAAATCTTGTGTAATGACAATTATTGAAACAACAATGAATATATAAAATATCAACGCATCAATTATTAACTCAATAAAATCTTTGAATAATAATTATCGTAACCATTATTGAGTAGTGCCTTCTTACGTAAGAATCAATAATTGGTGCAATACCGGTGCTCTTCGTGTTTTAACCAATCGAGTATTTTAACAAGATTAATTGGTAATAACTACGTCGTTATTTTTAAACAACTTATATTTGTCGTTTTCTTCATCCAATCGCTTTCTATTATGGGGCCCACACATGGCTGCGCCGTCGTACGAATATTCCCCGACAACAATGAATATTTTATAACCACTTGCTTATTTTGAAATATTTGCATATTTTACCCCTAACTATCCACATTAATCACATCAACCCTTACTATTTCAAAATAATAAATAGAGAAAATTAAATTTCATTAATAATAAGTTGGGTTCTTACAACGATCTCTCCATTATCTATTAGGTCCTGGATCTTGTGTTTCAAGGCCCAACAATCCTGAGTATCATGTCCAGGTGCCCCGGCATGATAAGCACATTTCCTAGCAGCATTGTAACCCCGTCCATTAGGGCTGGCTGGTGGAAGAAGATGCATAATTTTCTTCTGTGTTGTCAGAAGATTAAGAATGTTCTCGAGGGTATCCCCTAAGGGTGTAAACACTCGATGGCATTTGACTTCTCCACCTTTTTAGTCTTTGGAGGGTTTGCAGATCGGTCTCTTTGGAAAGGGAGTGTAGTTTCTCCTTTGAATGGGCATACTTTGATTGCCTTTTTGTCCCTGTAGTATCAGGGAAACATCTTCCTCTTTCTTTTTATGGATCCTCCGGGGGTTGTTCCCATAATTTCCAGATTGGATGTGATCAGCAACAGCTTTGAGTGCGGCTAGGTCTTGAATCTTTCCTGACTTCAACCCCATTTAGCCATCTCCGTGTTTAACCATTTAGAGTAAAAGCGGTTTGTCGATGCTTGGCTAAAACTCTCTCAAAGAAGGGAGCTTCTTGTATGTCTATGAATGTCATGACCATTTCTGATTCTGTCATGGCAGGACTAACTTGGGTAGCCAGGCGTCTCCACCTTTGGGCATACTCTCTAAAAGACTCATTAGACTGTTTTTTGATCTTGGTAATTTGATACCGATTGGGAGCCATCTGAGTTTGAAAACTGTATTGAGTGAGGAAGGCATGTGCTAGCTCTTCCCAACTGTGAATTTTGGAGTTGTCTAATCTTGTGTACCACTTAAGCAGGCTTCTCCAGTTAGACTCTTTTGGAACAATTGCATTCTCGAAGTTTTTCATCCTCTGCATAGGATCCCGGTTCTCAATAAAGACTTTTAAATGTGTATAAGGATTCCCTAACCCGTCATATTTTTCAAAGTCGAGTTTTAAATTTTTACGGATAGTGAACACCGTGAAAAATACATAGATCAAGATATGAAACACTCCGTGTGTTCCAATTCCTTTGATAGCCAAGGGTCTCTTCCATTTGGAGGACTTTCTTTTGATGTCACCATTATGCGGATCTCGATTGGAATGGGCAACATCCCGCGTTTTGTCGATTCGTATCCAATTGTGGCTCTCGTATGGTAATGACCGAATTCCTCCTTGTGTGGAGGGCTTAGTATGTCGGGTATTTTTCGACCTGTGTAGACCGGGTGTAATTCTTTTAATAAACGACCAAATCAGAATCTGTTTGCTTAATCCGTCGAACTCTTTGCGAGAAACTGGATTAAGTTCAGTCTGGTCGGATGACGACATGATTGACTGTAGGCCTGTTGCCTTTTTGGATTTTGACCGGGAAGTAGGTCCGATTGATTCCCTGTGAAAGACTGGCATAGTTTAGTCCTCAGGGAAGGTGTATAATGACATGCTATGTGATGTGTCCATTTTAGGAATTTTATCTTGCAAAACGGGTGTCAGCTGTTCGTAGCATGTATGTGGACATATTGCTTCATATTTCTCATTACATGGAGATAGATATGGAATGAAATTATAAGTAATTGTGTTTACAAGTAATTGAAATGAGGGCATGAAGAGACTTTCCTTCGTTTTGGGTTTATCAGAGGCTGACCTATCTTAGGTTACTCTCGCGGTTTTTTGGCATGAAGGTTCCCAAATCATCGCAATCTACTAGACGGGAAGTTAATCCGGTCTTTCAACTGGAGCGAATTTGGGTGGTGCCTTTCCTGAGCCTCAGAGAATTAGTCTTCTCACGAGTCCAGTAATCAAACACCGACGGAGATAGCCTCACGATGGAGGGACCACACAACATACATTCACATACATCGCGTCTCACCGTATGAAATGATGACGTATGCGAGCACTAATATCATAAGCAGTTTATAGTGTGAAGCACTAACATCACACTCAGATATGATGCGAAGCACTAAGCTCAAACAAGACATGCATTCGTACACATTCATCCAATGTAAATGGAACATCCACACACAAGCAGATAACAGTTTTGAAAATATTGTAGTAGCGGCTTAAGTCCTCTTAATGGAGATCCCCAGCAGAGTCGCCACATGTCAGCGTTGGGATTTTTGGATGTCCCTTTCCGTTACTTGTTCTTTGGTGTTCTCATTTTAGGTGAGATTTGTTTGAAAAAACAAGTGAAAAAGGTCCGACATGTATAATGTCGACGATGGGACTATTAAGAGTCGCCAATTGGTTTTTTAAATGGTTGTACCAACACAACCGAGAAAAGGTTTGCACATTGACCCAGTGATGTGACACTGATATACGGGTCGGCGAAACCGAGATTCATTTAGGGTCCGGAGACTTGGTTATGCGGGGGGAAGGTGTTAGGCACCCCCCAACATCCGTGTTATCATGGTGACCGTCTCTTTTCAAGAAACTATTATCTGAGTGTGTATGTGTGTGTGTGTGGGTCAATGTGCTGTTATATGAAAGTTGTGCGAGGCCTCTTTCGAACCTATATACACAGGATTTGAATATATGTAAAAATTCAGTTTTTAGCAAGATATGTCAATGATTTTTTATAAAAGAGGTTTTTCAAACCCTGCTGATCAATAGGAATTAAGACCTTTTATACTCCCATTTTTATTAAGTGATCGGCTTGATTGATTTTATTTGACGAATGCGAAGCATCCGTACGAAAAAAATATATATAAAAAAATAATGCCGACTTTCTCGTGGGTATGGAAACCATCTAAGGAAATACAGACATCGCAGAATAATTTACAAGCTGCTTACAGCTGAAAATGTCCATCACGGGAACCGAATCTAGATCCAATGAGATGAATCTGTGATCACATGATTCCTAGGCGCACAGAATATTGCAATTTGTATAAAAGCAATAAGCAGGTATATATATAAAAGCAGTAAATATATATATACAGACAGGATCACCAACCACGAAGCACCTCCATGGGGGATCAGAAATATAAATAAAGCTGTAGATACGGTCAACCGCCACGAAGGAAACTCCAGGCGGGACAGAATGTAAATAAAGCTGTAAATGCGGTCAACTGCCACGAAGTAAACTCCAGGCAGGACGAAATGTAAAGAAAGCTGTAAAAACTATCAACTACCATGAAGGGAACTCCAGGTAGGACAAAACAAAATATATATATATATATATATGTATAAATATATATATAAGAAAGCAATAAACGCAACGGATGTAAAATCCAGGCTCATCGAACATAGTTCGACCATAGTTCATATATATAAGTATATATATATAAAAGTGAGTAAACGCACCAGACCGAAGTCTAGGCTCATCGAACAAAGTCCGACACATAGTTGATATATGATATATATATATATATATATATATATATATATATATATATATATATATATATATAAAGCTTAATAACGCGCATCCAGAAATCAAGTTCAGCTCATCGAACAAAGTCCGATGCATACAATTAATATATATAAGTATATATATATTAAAGCGGTACGCTTCTAATCAAGTTCAGGCTCATCGAACAAAGTCAAACGGAAAATTATATATATAATATATATATATATATATATATATATATATATATATATATATATATATATATATATATATATATATATATATATTAAAGCGAAGAAACGCTCGGGCATCAGATGTTCAGGCTCAATCGAGGCATAACTCGATAATGTTAGTCAATATATATATATACTGATGGAAGGAAACCACGGAATCAAGTAGGGCAAAAGCAAGCAACACGACTCTCAACGTGTAGAAATGTGTGCAAAGATGAAGAGAAAGACTCTAAAGTTTGTGAGAAGGCTTACAGCTGACTGATAAAAAGGGCTTCTATATCTTTAGAGTGGGTAAACACTGGGCTTTTGTTGGTACAAAAGAGGCTATATATGATCTCACAGGTGTTTGAAAGTGAGAAAATACAGATGTATGGTGAGTCTTGAGCAAATTGTGCGGGGTTTCCCGTTTTTTTCTCTTAAAATCAGCACCCCAAGCCTCTTATTTATAGGCAAAAAGTGTCGCAGTGTACTGCAGCTCATTATGCAGTGTACCGAGATAGGTCAACCCGGGTCAACCCGACTCGGCCTGGGTTGTCTCAAGCACGCGTGCACTCGAGCAATCTTTGTAATGTCCACTCGGATTTTGAGAAGTGCAATCCGGGCATCTGTCTTGAGGTATTTAGGACCTATTTCTGACCGCCGTTGTCAAAAGTTGTACGATGGCATGGGATTAGAGTTTGTACGAAGTCTTTGAAGATTCACGATGCCTTCCGGTCTTCAAGCTTCAACTTTCATCCGTTACCCTGCACAATAGTCACTCGGGATTGGTTAGCCTTGTGGGACATTGTTGCATAGAGATGAGACGTGGCATCGTGTTGGACGAGATGGCGATGTTGCCTCTCCGAATTATTCTTGCCAGATTTGGCCGATAGCGAGACGTTGCTCGAGACTTATTTGAGATTGGACTGCTACATTTGTTGAAGATCCTCATTGTCATCTTTGAGGTGTGCCTGTCTTCCCGATGTGATTGCCGTGTTGGAACAGTGTATTTTGTTGTGAGTGCCTAGATTGAAGCTGATGGCATTTAAAACAAGCATTTTCGGGGTTATCTCCAAAACTGCATTCCTTGGGGTTATCACCAAGGTTAGTGGCTATTCCCATGGTTGGGACTGAGACTGGATACCTTGGGGTTATCTCCGAGATTAATCGGTCTTCTCCGGTGTGTGTTCCGGTATTGTATCTGCAGGTCTCGGGGTTAAATCCGAGGTTGAAACCGTTACTCCCAAATTGCGATCCGGGGTTAATGTTGAACTTTCGGTAGTATCCGGTGTGGATTTGGATTGTCTTTTAGGGTTCTCTCTTAAAAGACGAATCTATCCTCCTGTAATGTTAGTAACAGTAGTACAGAAAATTTCGAGTGTCTACATCGCTACTCCATTAACTTAGCTGACTCGGAAAGATATCAAATTCGTATGGAGCGAGGAATGCGAGAAGAGTTTCCAAGAGCTTAAGAGGAGACTCATTTCGGCACCTGTTTTGACTATACCATCTGGTTCGGATGGATTTGTTATCTACAGCGATGCTTCAGGCAAAGGGCTAGGATGTGTTCTCATGCAACGTGGGAAAGTTATAGCCTATGCCTCACGACAACTTAAAGAATATGAGAGGAATTATCCTACTCATGATCTAGAGTTGGCATCAGTCGTTTTCGCGCTAAAGATCTGGAGGCACTATCTATATGGGGAGAAAGTGGAAATATATTCAGACCATAAAAGCCTCAAATATTTCTTCACCCAAAAAGAACTCAACATGCGGCAACGACGTTGGCTCGAGCTGTTGAAAGACTACGACCATACCATTCAATACCATCTTGGAAAAGCGAACATGGTAGCCGACGCATTGAGTAGAAGATCATAC
The DNA here is from genome assembly GCA_020205615.1 of Panax quinquefolius. Lineage (NCBI taxonomy): Eukaryota > Viridiplantae > Streptophyta > Magnoliopsida > Apiales > Araliaceae > Panax > Panax quinquefolius. The sequence goes on along the minus strand of CM035160.1, from coordinate 78,638,402 downwards.
GCTCCCACGAGTGCGATGTTGTCAACACAAAGGCCCATTTGGTGTGATTTTCAAAAGATGAAGATAGAATTCAAGACTCCGGGGACCCATGCAATGATGTCAAGTATACGTATAGAACCAACTTTAATCGAAAAAGATAAAGTTGCTCAAGCCACAGACCCGGAGCTAATGCGTATGAAGAAGAAAGTGCAAGAAGGTGCTATTCCAGAAGCAAGAATCGATGAAGAAGGAATACTTCGAGTCCACTCCAGAATTTGTGTTCCTAATGATTCTGATTTGAAGTATAAGATAATGATGGAGGCACACAATACACCATTTGCAAACCATCCTAGAAGTACCAAAATGTATCGTGATCTTCGACATACATTTTGGTGGAACAATATAAAGAGAGAGATTGTAAAGTTTATCTCGAGGTGTTTAACTTGTCAACGTGTAAAGGCGGGAGCATCAAGTGCCTAAGGGCCCATTACAACCACTTGAGATTCCAAAATGGAAGTGGGAACACATTACCATGGATTTTGTTACGGGTCTTCCCACAGTTTCTCAAGGCATAAATGCTATTTTGGTTATTGTTGATAGATTAACCAAGTCTGCTCATTTCTTTCCGATACGAGAGACTTATTCCCTTGAACATCTTGCTCGTATGTATGTAGATGAGATTGTGAGATTGCATGGCATGCTAGTATCCATTGTTTTGGATCGTGACCCAAGATTGACTTCAAGATTTAGGGTTAGCTTGCAAAAAGCTATAGGCACGGATTTACAATTTAGTTCGGCATACCATCCTCAAATGGATGGGCAATCAGAGAGGACTATTCAAACTCTTGAAGATCTATTAAGACTCGGTGTCCTAGACTTCAAAGGCAGTTGGGATAAGTATTTACCATTGGTGGAATTCTCCTACAACAACAGTTATCAGGCAAGTATAGGTGTGGCTCCATTTGAAGCATTGTATGGATGAAAGTGTCACTCTCCAATATGTTGGGATGAGGTGGCTGAAGCAACATTGTTGGGACCTGAGTTGGTACGTATGACTACAGAAAAGATCCAAATGATTCGACAACGTATACAAATGGCACAGGATCGACAAAAGAGTTATGCAGATCTTCATCGAAATGAATTGGAATTTAGTATTAGGGATCATTTATTGTTGCGTGTTGCTCCATGGAAGGGAGTTACAAGATTTGGGAAGAGAGGAAAGCTCAATCCACGATTTATTGGTCCATTTCAGATTCTTGACCGAGTAGGAAATATGGCCTATAGACTCGTGTTACCTCCAAGTATGTCTCGTGTTCATAATCTTTTTCATATATCTGTGCTACGTAAATATTTGAAAGACCCAAACCATGTTTTTGAGTTAGAACCGGACGAGATAGCCGAAGACTTAACGTACGAAGAGGTACGTGTCAAGATCTTGGATAGGAAAGAGCATGTCCTACGCACAAAGGTCATACCACAAGTTAAAGTTTTGTGGAGGAACCATGCTATTGAGGAAATGACATGGGAGATGGAAACGGAAATGAAAGCGAGGTATCCTCATCTTTTCGAAAGACCAGGTACGTACGTCAATTTCGAGGATGAAATTTCATAAGGAGGGGAGGTTGTAAGACCCCAAATTATTAATAAATAAAATTTAATTTCCTCTATTTATTATTTTGAAATAGTAAGGGTTGATTTGATTAATGTGGTTAGTTATGGATAAAATGCGCAAATATTTTAAATAAGCAAGTGTTTATAAAATATACATTTTTATCGTAGAAAATTCATTTGGTCGTGGAATATTCTTACTGTCGGGGAATATTCGTACGACGGCGCAGCCTTGTGTGGGCCCCATAACGGAAAGTGATTGGATGAAGAAAACGACAAGTATAAGTTGTTTATAAATAACGGTGTAGTTATTCTGAATTATACTATTGGAATAAATTGGTTAAAACACATTAATACGCGTTGTTGCACAAGATAGCACCGTATTGCACCAATTATTGATTCTTACGTAAGAAGGCACTACTCAATAATTGTTACGATGAATTATGTTCATTATTTTATTTTATTGATTCAATAATTGTTGCGTTGATATTTTATATTATTGTTGTTTTACTAATTATCTTTGCATTATTTTCCATTATCGAAGTAATAATTCATATTATCTGAATAATATTATTAGATAACATTATTGACAATGTAAGACCCCAACTTATTATTAATGAAATTTAATTTTCTCTATTTATTATTTTGAAATAGTAAGGGTTGATGTGATTAATGTGGATAGTTAGGGTAAAATACATAAATATTTCAAAATAAGCAAGTGGTTATAAAATATTCATTGTTGTTAGGGAATATTCGTTTGGTCGTGGAATATTTAAATCTTGTCGGGGAATATTAAATGACACTGACAGGTAGTAAACCATGTGTGGGCCCCATAACTGAAAAAGCGATTGGATGAAGAAAACGACAAATATAAGTTGTTTAAAAATAACGACTTAGTTGTTACCACAGATTATCTTGTTAAAATACTCGGTGGTTAAAACACAAGTGGTAGCACCGGTATTGCACCAATTATTGATTCTTACGAAGAAGGCACTACTCAATAATGGTTACGTAATTCTTTATTCAAATATTTTATTGAGTTAATAATTCACTGCGTTGATATTTTATATTCTTTGTTGTTTCAATAATTGTCATTTACAAGTATTTTTATTATCGAAGCAATAATTCATATTATACGAATAATATTATTAGATAACATTATTTGCAATGTCTAGAAAGTTCATCTAAGGAGAGGTTTGGTCACCTAATCATGCGCCAAGAAGAAGAAATTCTTATTGGAAAGCCCTCTTTCTGAAACCGCACTGGTTGTCAATATTGTGATTCTATAATATTATTTGTGAATAATTAATTATTGATTCATATGATGAGAAAAATATTGATTTTATGTGGATATAGATGGAGAAAATTTTTATTGTGACAATTGTTGAAAATTGAAATTTTATCTTTTTCTGATAAAATAATTCATTTAAATATATTATTATATTTTAATAATATAATAATGGTGATATTTTTACAACGAATGTGGGATATATGAGTATACGAGGAGGAGGAGTATTTTTGTTGCAATAAATGTTTAAAACATGTTAAACATGTCGGTGGACCCCATTTATTGACTGAAATTTGATTATACCTTGTAAAATCGTCCGTTTGTGGATTTCGGTCAATTTCTATTTGGAATTTGGTAAAACTTTCTTCTGTAAAGTTGTAGAGAATTGAATTTCCTATAAAAACGCAGCGAGATTCAAATTTTTCCGAAGAAAGGGCTATTTATTATGAATTATTGAAGTTCAAATCTTTAATAATTGATTTTTGGAGTTTAAAATATTTTTTTGTAAGAAAAACGTTTTTTTTTGTTGTAATTGAGTGGCTCACATGTGTTATAAATGATCTGAAATTAGATTTCTAAGGTGGGCTTGAATATTTTTAAGAAATATTATTATTTTATTAATTTTTCCTTTGGTGTTCTAAGCATTTTCCTATAAATAGGGTGCTTAGGTTAGAATTGAAAATCACACGTGAAATCAAGTTTTCTCTCTATATTATCGAGTTTATTCTTGTGAGTATTTTGAGTATACTTTGAGTATTGTTAGACTAAGGTAAGTTCCTTCAAAGACTATACCCTAGATTCCAAATTAGAAGTACTTAATCTTTCGAGGTAAGGGATGTTATTTTCTTCTCAAATGATATTATTTCTTCAATATCATTATTTGAAATATTGGTTGGAACTTTTTATCAAATTTGGAACTTTTTCATGTCGGGTTACTTATTCATGAGTTACTATTCACGAGTTACTATTCATGAGTTACTATTCACGAAAGTTACTATTCACGAAAGTACTATTCATGAAGCGTGAAGATGTTTTTGTGGAATTTCTATCTTTTGGTGTCTGAGTTACTATTCACGATACCAAGACTATTCACGATACTCTGACTATTCAATTTAAAAATAAAATTTCTTCTTTTTGTCCAAAATATCTATTCGGATACTAGCTTTGATTGTATCCATGTTTTGATCATTCTTGAATTTTACACCACTATGATCATTTTTGAGGTATTTTTGAACATGGATAAAATAAAGTACTAATCCTTAATCCTTGTCATTTTGTTTCATTGGATTCGTTTCTTTAAAAATATTTTCATCATCCTCGGCCTTAAATGATGATATTATTGAATATCTTTTATTTTGTAGTGAAAAGATGAATGATTTCTAAAGAATATCTTTGGCCCTGTAGTGCAAAAGATGAATATTTGATTCGGATGTATATTGATTGATGTTACAGGATAAAAGATAGATGATGAACTTTTAAATTCATACATAGAAGATAGTAGTTTGCATTCTCTACTTAACTCTTCTAATGAATTATTATTTCATTGCGAATATTGATTTAAAATTTGTTGTCTATTGTATTCTATTAGATTTTTCCCGTTGAAGACTAAACTGTAATTTGTTGTATATTATCTTAGTCATAATATTCTTTATCGAGCTAGTTGAGCTCACCCTTTTCCTTTTGTTCCATTTTTCTCGGGAGGCGAGAATATAGCGAGTATGCAGCCTCGGGGTATGGAATGAAGGTTCTAGAGAGAGTCGTTTAGTAGTCCTCACCATTTTTGTAAAATAATGTATCAATAAATGTGATGAGGATTTATTTGAGTATAGATATTGTCTAGAAGATAATATTTGTATTTAAACTCACGCTTTTTCATTGTTGTAATAATAAAGTTGTAGTTGTTTCGTACCATGTATTGACAACTCGAATGGGTGATGTATACCTATTTTGGGGGGGCCACACGGTTGGTATCGAGCTTAGGATATGATCTCCCATGAGATCGGGAATAGAACTAGGAGGAGAGACGAGTAAATCCTTCGCTAGTGTGTCCTACCTAAGCTTATTTGTTAGTTGGTCAAGATATAGGGATATTATGTGATATATTGATTTCCTTAATTAACCCTTGTTTTATCACAAGATTTGAGAATGTCGATCGAGAATATTAACAATGGAAATGAGACCGTGGAGACGCTGTACTCACCAAATGAGGAGAACGTGTAACAGTTTGGCAATGTTCCTCCCGTGAACAACACCATTGAAAGCAGATGATGAACGAGGGGATGTTTAGAAGTTTTTGCAGTTCATGCAAAATCGACGAGGAGACTCATGTTCAAAATATGAGGAGGAAATGATAGCAATTCACGGGTTGTCACAACCAAGCGCTTCAAAGAGTTGGGACCACCAGAATTTAAGGAAAAGCCGATCCGATCACGGCGGAAACATGGGTCAGCAAATTACCAAGATATTCGATATCTTGGGATGCACTGAGGAACAGAAGGTTCCATTCGCCACCTTTATGTTCCGGTGGCGAGGCGAGATCATTGGTGGAGTCGTGAAGCGTACTCCATCCGGCAAGACTCAAAGATATCTTGGGATACGTTTGAAGCTATTTAATGACAAATACTTTCCGAAAGTGTTCGTATATGAAGGAAGTGGAGTTCATCGATTAGAACAAAACAACACGACGGTGTCTCGAAGACGAGGCAAAGTTTGCAGAGTTATCCGTGTTTGCACCTCATTTGGTGGAGAATGAGGAACGTATGACGCGGATGTTTCGAGAGGTTTGAAAACGGCATACCACAATATCTCATTTCTCATAAATTTCTCTCTATTCAGATGTGTTTAACAGGCTCAATTGTTAGAGCGAGATAACGAGTATATTCAACCAAGGACCATAACCGAGGATCGTACAGAGATAGCGATCAATGTAATAATGATAACCAATGGAGAAAGAAAAGCAGACGGACAAAAATGGTAACCACTGTGGTGGTAATTGCGGCCATGAAAATAGAAGAAGCGAGTAGGGAGGAGATTTTAAAAAGAGGAGATTTAACAACGACCATGTGAAGACGACAAAGTCTTCAAGAACAACCGGTTCTAAGGGAGGAGAACGACCACCGATCATATGCTACAAATGCGGAAAAGAGGGACATATCATTCAAACCGCCCACAACAGTTCAAGGTATGCTATAATTATGGAAAGGAAGGACATATCGCTTTCGAGATGTATGCAGTAGATGAAACCTAGTTCATGCGGGGATTCGTGACTCAAAAGATCCATCCCCGTAAAAGTCAAAGTCAACGATTCCGGGAAGAGCGTTTGTTGTGGACCGGGTCAAAATGCGAGAAACCCAAACGAGGTGATCACGGTAAGCTATTTATAAATTCTTGCGAAGTTTATACCTTACTTGATCACCGGTGCTACCCATTCATTTTTATCTCTCCGCATGTGCTCAACGCTTAAACTTGACTCAGGAGAAATTAGACTTTGACCTATCTCGTGGAAACTCCGTTAGAGAAACTTTTATCACATCCATTGCTTATAAATCTTGTTTGATTCAAGTTGGCACCATCACCTTACCGCGTTGACCTTATCTCTTTAAAGATACTTGCTTTTGATGTGATTTTAGGGATTGATTGGTTAACTACTCATCATGCCAAAATTGATTGTTTTCGTAAGGTTGTTAGTTTTCATATTCCTAACCAACCCGTCATATTTAATTCAAGCAACTAAACCATTAAAATCAATCACTATCATATCTAATCATAAAGCTATTCGCTTATTGAAAAACGGATGTCAAGCTTTCTTAGCCCATGTTATGGATTTGAATAAAGACACGTCAAATTTGAATAATATTCTGTTGTTATTGACTTTCCGACGATTTCGTGAAGAACTTCCCTGCCTACCCCGTAACGTGAAGTTGAATTCTTTATTGATCTTGAACCTGGTACAAAGCCCATTTCTAAAACCCCATATCGAATGACTCCTATTAAACTTGAGGAGTTAAAGGTCCAACTACAGAATTGTTGGACATCGGTTTCATTGGCCCTAGTACATCTCCTTGGGGTGCTCCTGTTTTATTCAGTAAAGAAGAAAGACGGAGTATGCGACTTTGTATCGACTATCGGGAATTGAACCATGTCACCATCAAGAATAGGTATCCTCACCTCGTATTGATGACATGTTTGACGATTGCAAAGGCACAATTCTTTTCAAAAATCGATCTTCGCTCGGATATCATCGGTTGAAGATTAGAATCGAGGATATTCCAAAGGCGCGCTTTAGAACCTAAGAGACGGACATTATGAATTCTTAGTCATGTCTTTCGGATTGACTAATGCTCCCTGCGGCTTTCATGGATATGATGAACCGAAAGTATTCAAGGAATATTTGGATCGATTCGTTGTTGTCTTTATTGATGACATCCTTATATATTCCAAAAGTCGTGAAGATCATGAGCACCATTTGAAGTCGGTACTCCAAAGGCTTCGTGAAAACAAACTATATGCCAAATTGAAGAAATGCGAGTTCGGCGAGGAAGTAGCATTCCTTGGGCACGTGGTGTCGAAACATGGAGTATCTTTTGATCCGTGCCAAGATTGAAGCAATACAAAGTTGGGAGCAACCAAGTCGGTGGATCAAGTACGTAGCTTTTTGGTCTTAGTTGGTTATTATCGGAGATTCATGGAAGGTTTTCTCGAATCGCTACTCCATTAACTCAATTTAACTCGGAAGGATACAAAATTCGTTTGAGCGAAGAATGCGAGAAAAGTTTCAAGAGCTTAAGAGGAGACTTATTTTAAGACTGTTTCTAACAATACCATCTGGTTCGGATGGATTTGTTATCTACAAACGATGCTTCGTGCAAAGGGTTAGGATGTGTTCTCATGCAACGTGGGAAAGTCATAGCCTATGCCTCGCGACAACTTAAAGAGTATGAGAGGAATTATCCTACTCATGATCTAGAGTTAGCGCCGATCGTTGCCGCTGCTAAAGATATGGAGGCACTATCTATATGGGGAGAAAGTGGAGATATATTCGCACCATAAAAGCCTTAAATATTTCTTCACTCAAAAAGAACTCAACACGCTGGCAATGACGTTGGCTCGAACTATTGAAAGACTACGACCACACAATTCAATACCATCCCGGTAAAGCAAGCGTGGTAGCCGATTTGATTGAGTAGAAGATCATATGCGGAACGAGTGTGATGATGTCAAGTATATACGACAGAGCCAACTTTAATAGAAAAAGTTAAGGTTGCTCAAAAACACCGAATTCTTGAATGATGCGTATGAAGAAGAAAGTACAAGAAGGAGCTATTCCTAAGGCGAGAATTGATGAAGAAGAAATACTTGAGTCCACTCTAGACTTTGTGTTCCTAACGACTCGATTTGAAGTACAAGATTATGATGGAGGCACACAATACGCCATTTGCAATCCATCCTCGAAGTACTAAAATGTATCGTGATCTTGACATACATTTTGGTGGGAACAATATGAAGAGAGAGATTGCAAAGTTTATCTCGATGTGTTTAACTTGCCAACGTGTAAAGGCGGAGCATCTAGTACCTAAGGGTCCATTGCAACCACTTGAGATTCCGAAATGGAAGTGGGAACACATTACCATGGATTTCGTTACGGGTCTTCCTACGGCTTCTCAAGGCATCAATGCTATTTGGGTTATTGTTGATAGATTAACCAAGTCTGCTTCATTTCTTGCCGATACGGAGACTTATTCCTTGAACGTCTTGCTAGTATATGACGTGAATGAAATTGTGAGGTTGCATGGCATGCCCAGTATCCATAGTTTTGGATCGTGACCCAAGATTCACTTCAATATTTTGGGTTAGCTTGCAAAAAGCTATGGGCACGGATTTGCGATTTAGTTGACATACCATCCCCAAACGGACGGACAATCGTAGAGAGGACTATTCAAACTCTTGAAGATTTATTAAGACTCGTGTCCTAGACTTCAATGGCGGTTGGGATAAGTATTTACCATTGGTGGAATTCTCCTACAACAACAAAGTTATCGTGCAAGTATAGGTGTGGCTCCATTTGAAGCATTATATGGACGAAAGTGTCATTCTCCAATATGTTGGGATGAGGTGGGTGAAGCAACATTGTTGGGACCCGAAAGTTAAATACGTATGACTCACCGAAAAGATCCAAATGATTCGACAACGATACAAAGCAAGACAAGATCGACAAAAGAGTTATGCGGATCTTCATTGAAAGGACGTGGAATTTAGTGTAGGGGATCATGTATTATTACGAGTTGCTCCATGGAAGGGAGTTACAAGATTTGGGAAGAGAGGAAAGCTCAATCCACGATTTATTGGTCCATTTCAAATTCTTGACCGAATAGGAAATGTAGCCTATAGACTCAAGCGTTACCTCTCGAGTATGTCTCGTGTTCATAATGTGTTTCACATATCTGTACTTCGTAAATATGTGAAAGACCCGAACCACGTTATAGAATTAGAACCAGACGAAATAACCGAAGACTTAATGTATGAGGAGGTACCTGTCAAGATCTTGGATAGGAAGGAGCATGTCCTACGCGCAAAGGTCATACCACAAGTTAAAGTTTTGTGGAGGAATCATGCTATAGAGGAAATGACACCGGGAATTGGAAACGGAAATGAAAGCGAGGTATCCTCACCTTTTGAAAACACCAAGACGCGACATCAATTTCGAGGAGGAAATTTCATAAGGAGGGAGGTTGTAAGACCCCAACTTATTATTAATGAAATTTAATTTTTCTATTTATTATTTTGAAATAGTAAGGGTTGATGTGATTAATGTGGATAGTTAGAGGTAAAATACGCAAATATTTCAAAATAAGCAAGTGGTTATAAAATATTCATTGTTGTTTGGGAATATTCGTTTGGTCGTGGAATATTCAGATCTTTGTCGGGGAATATTAAATGACGACAAGTAAGCGACCATGTGTGGGCCCCATAATGAAAGCGATTGGATGAAGAAAACGACAAATATAAGTTGTTTAAAAATAATGGACGTAGTTATTCACAATTATCTTTGTTAAAATACTCTGTGGTTAAAACATAGTAAGATACCGGTATTGCACCAATTATTGATTCTTACGTAGAAGGCACTACTCAATAATGGTTACGTGAATTATTGTCAAAGATTTTATTGAGTTAATAATTGCTGCGTTGATATTTTATATCATTGTTTCAATAATTGTCATTACACAAGTATTTTTATTATCGAAGCAATAATTCATATTATCCGAATAATATTATTAGATAACATTATTGGCAATGTCTAGAAAGTTACATCTAAGGAGAGGTTTGGTCACCTAATTACGCTACGCAAAGAAGAAGAAATTCTTATTGGAAAGCCCCTCTTTCTCGAAGCCGCTGGTCATCAATATTGTGATTACGTAATATTATTTGTGAATAATTAATTATTGATTCATATGATGAGAAAAATATTGATTTTATGTGGATATAGATGGAGAAATTTTTATTGTGACAATTGTTGAAAATTGAAATTTTATCTTTTTCTGATAAAATAATTCATTTAAATATATTATTATATTTTAATAATATAATAATGGTGATATTTTTACAACGAATGTGGGATATATGAGTATACGAGGAGGAGGAGTATTTTTGTTGCAATAAATGTTTAAAACATGTTAAACATGTCGGTGGACCCCATTTATTGACCGAAATTTGATTATACCTTGTAAAATCGTCTGGTTTGTGGATTTTTGGCCAATTTCTATTTGGAATTTGGAAAACTTTTTCGCAAAGTTGTAGAGAATTGAATTTCCTATAAAACTCAAGCGAGATTAGAATTTTTTTGATGAAAGGGCTATTTATTATGAATTATTGAAGTTTCAAATTCTTAATAATTGATTTTGGAGTTTAAAATATTTTTTGTAAGAAAAACGTTTTTGTTGTAATTGAGTGGCTCACATGTGTTATAAATGATCTGAAATCGATTTCTAAGGTGGGCTTGAATATTTTAAGAAATATTATTATTTTATTAAATTTTTCGCTTTGGTGTTCTAAGCATTTTCCTATAAATAGGGTGCTTAGGTTAGAATTGAAAATCACACCAGAAACTGAAGTTTTCTCTCTATATTATCGAGCGTATTCTTGTGAGTATTTTGAGTATACTTTGAGTATTGTTAGACGGTGCAAGTTCCTTCAAAGACTATAATTCTTAGATTCCAAATTAGAAGTACTAATCTTTCGAGGTAAGGGATGTTATTTTCTTCTCAAATGATATTATTTCTTCAATATCATTATGCTGAAATATTGGTTGGAACTTTTTATCAAATTTGGAACTTTTTCATGTCGGGGTTACTATTCATGAGTTACTATTCACGAGTTACTATTCATGAGTTACTATTCACGAGTTACTATTCACGAGTAGTACTATTCACGTAAGCGTGAAGATGTTTTTGTGGAATTTCTATCTTTTGGTGTTCTGAGTTACTATTCACGATACTCTGACTATTCACGATATACTATTCACCGAAAAATAAAATTTCTTCTTTTTGTCCAAAATATCTATTCTGGATACTAGCTTTGATTGTATCCATGTTTTGATCATTCTTGAATTTTACACCACTATGATCATTTTTGAGGTATTTTTGAACATGGATAAAATAAAGTACGAATCCTTAATCCTTGTCATTTTGTTTCACTGGATTCGTTTCTTTAAAAATATTTTTCATCATCCTCAGTCTTAAATGATGATATTATTGAATATCTTTGGCCTGTAGTGCAAAGATGAATGATTTCTAAAGAATATCTTTGGCCTGTAGTGCAAAGATGAATATTTGATTCCAGATGTATATTGATTGATGTTACAGGGATAAAAGATAGATGATGAACTTTTAAATTCATACATAGAAGATAGTAGTTTGCATTCTCTACTTAACTCTTCTAATGAATTATTATTTCATTGCGAATATTGATTTAAAATTTGTTGTCTATTGTATTCTATTAGATTTTTCCTGTTGAAGACTAACGGTAATTTGTTGTATATTATCTTAGTCATAATATTCTTTTCTTGAGCTAGTTGAGCTCACCCTTTTCCTTTTGTTCCATTTTTTCTCGGGAGGCGAGAATATAGCGAAAATTTAGCCGGGGTATGGAATGAAGGTTCTAGAGAGAGTCGTTTAGTAGTCCTCACCATTTTGTAAAATAATGTATCAATAAATGTGATGAGGATTTATTTGAGTATAGATATTGTACAGAAGATAATATTTGTATTTAAACTCACAGCTTTCTTGTTGTAATAATAAAGTTGTAGTTGTTTCATGCCATGTATTGACAACTCAGAATGGGTGATGTATACCTATTTTGGGGGCGTCACAAACAATGTCTAGAAAGTTCTGTCTAAGGAGAGGTTTGGTCACCTAATTGCGCGCCAGTAAGGAGAAATCCTTATTGGAAAGCCCCATCTTTCCTGGGAACTGCCGGGTTGTCAGTATTGTGATTCTGTAATATTATTTGTGAATAATTAATTATTGATTTATATGATGAGGAAAATATTCATTTTATGTGGATATAGATGGAGAAAATTTTTAAAGTGACAATTGTTGAAAATCGATATTTTATCTTTTCTGATAAAATAATATTTTATTATATTATTATAATATAATAATGATGATATTTTTATAATGAATGTGGGATATATGAGTATATGAGGAGGAAGAGTATTTTTGTTGCATTAAATGATTAAAACATATTTTTCATGTTTATGGACCCCATTTCTTGATTGAAATTTGATTATAGCTTGTAAAATCGCCCGTTTGTGGATTTTGGTCAATTTCTGTTTGGAATCTGGAAAATTTTTCTTCTACCAAGTTGTAAAGAATGGAATTTCCTATGGAAAGGACATGCGGTTTGAAATTTTTTTGATAAAAGGGCTATTTATTATGAATTATTGAAGTTCTGAAGTTCCGAAATAATTATTTTTTAAAAGTTTTAAATTTGTTTTAAAAGAAAAACGTTTTTGAAATGTTTGTGGGCATCATTAACTTGTGTTAGGTGGCTGAAATCAGTTGGTAAAAGTGGGCGTAGGAATTTGTAATATAAATAATAATATTTTATTAAATTTTCTACTTTGGTGTTCTAAGCATTTTCCTATAAATAGGGTGCTTAGGTTAGAATTGAAAATCACACCAGAAACTAAAGTTTTCTCTCTCTTTCTCTCTCGATATATTGAGCGTATTTTTGTGAGTATTTTGATACTTTGAGTGTTGTTATATGGTGCAAGTTCCTTTCAGTACTATATTATTCTAGCCAGAAGTACTATTCTTTCGAGGTAAGGGATGTTATTTTTTATAAATGATATTATTTCTTTCAATATCATTATGCCGGAATATTGGTAAGATTTTTCTTGTGAAATTTTTGTCTTTTAGTGTCAGAGTTACTATTCACGTATACGGCACTATTCACGTATACGGTACTATTCACGAGTACGACATTATTCACATAAAAATTAAATTTTTGTTTTTGTCCAAGATATCTATTATGGATACTAGCTTTGATTGTATCCATGTTTTGATCTTCATTCTTGAATTTTACTCCACTATGGTTAATTATGAAGTATTTTTGAACTTGGATTGTTTAAAGTACGAATCCTTAGTATTTGTTCTTTTGTTTCACTGGATTCATTCTCTTTAAAATATTTTTCATCATCCTCAGTCCTAAATGATGATATTACTGAATATCTTTGGCCTGTAGTGCAAAGATGAATGATTTCTGATGAATATCTTTGGCCCGTAGTGCAAAGATGAACAGGTGTTTAGATGAACATGACCAACTGATGAATATCTTTGGTCTGTAGTGCAAAGATGAATATTTGATTTCAGATATATATATTGATTGATGTTACAGGGATAAAATATTGACGATAAACTTTTAAATTCATATATAGAAGATAGTAGATTTCATTCTCTACTTAACTCTTCTAATGAATTATTATTTCCGCTGCGAATATTGATCTGAAACTTGTTGTCTATTGTATTTTATCAATTTTTTCCCTGTTGAAGACTAACGATAATTTATTCTATATTATCTTAGTCATAATATTCTTTACTGGGCTAGTTGAGCTCACCCTTTTTCTTTTTGTTCCAATTTTCTTCTCAGGAGGCGAGAATGTAGCGAGTACTAGTCGGGGTATGGAATGAAGGTTCTAGAAAGTCATTTTAGTAGTCCTCACCATTTTTGTAAAATAATGTATCAATAATTGTAATGAGGACTTATTTGGGTATGAATATTGTCTAGATGGCAATATTTGTATTTAAACTCACAGTTTTTATATTATATTAATAAAGTTGTAGTTGTTTCTGTACCATGTATTTTGACGACTTAGAATGGGTGTTGTATACCTATTTTGGGGGTGTCACATTTGACTTTTGAATTAGGATTACTAAATTTAGAAATTAGGTTTACTAATTTAGAAATTAGGGTTTCTAGAAATTAGAATTTCTAAATATTAATTAGGGTTTCTCTAATTAACATTCAATTCTATAATACGGAACATAATTCATTTAACACAATTACATAACTGTTTCTAACTCATAATTTAGTTTCAAATTAGGGTTTCGAACTTTAGAAACTAGGTTTCCTAATTTAGTAATTAGGGTTTTTAATTAATTAGTTTTTCTAAGTATAATTAGGGCTTTACCTAATTACTTTAAATTCTGTAATACACGACATAATTCACATAACATAGTTACAACATAGTCTCGAATTTCCCATTTCAAATTCACAATAAGGTGAAATAAATTAAAGTTAGGGTTGGGTCACGATACAACATAATTGAACAACCATTATTAGTCCACACATATACAGTACATATTTATTAGCACAGAAAATCAAAATATAATTAATATTATATTATTATTCTCATTCCTTGATAAAAATCCAAAATTAGGGTTTGGATTTCATACCTTATTTATCCGGCTTATATACCTTTATTAATTAAGTTAAAATAATTAACTTAGTTAATATTAATTAAATTCATATAATAAAATAAAATTATTATTATTATAATTATAATAACCATTTCATATATTATTTAAATAATATAAAATCATATTTTCATAGAAAATAATTAATAAAAACAATTCTACTATAAAATTAATTATTATTAGAATATAGTTTATAATGTGCAATAATTCTAAATTAAAATTATTTGTAAACATTCATGTAATAAATATATTTTTATTTATTACATAATTACCTATGTTTTATCTATAAAAATCCTCATCTTTAAAAAAAAATTTATACGCAAATTTTTTGATTTAATTTTATAGAAAATATCGGGTTGTTACATATCCTCTCATAGAGATATTTAGGCATGTGTTTAAAGTGGAAGTTGAAGTTGTTCAAGGGTTATGAATACAAAACCCTAAATGAATGTTGTTGCCGATGGCGACGTCTTAAGAAAAAATAATAATAATAAAAATATAGTAGTTATTTTTGTTAACTGTGCAAGATGGGTTCATAATAGAAATAACTAATCTGTGATAGGAGGTAAGATATATGAAAAAGTAAGAGGAGAAGCTTTTTAGGTGGAAAACAATACAATTTTTTTTGATAGAATAAAGGAAGAGTAGCTCCAAGATGAAGGTGTCAAATTTAACATCGATACTGAAGGATAGTTTAAATTAGAAGGAAGAAACTAGGTTTCGCTAGTACCAGGAATTAAAAATGAATTTTTGCATAAAATTTATATATTGAATCAACTAGGAAGCACAAAATTATATATTGCCTTCGATATTACTATTTGTGGCAAGATATATTGATATTTTTGGTATGTCAAAGTTAGCATATTACATATCGAGCAGTGTGGTATGTTTGATGAACTATATTGGGTATAAAACGGTTATAGTATAGGAAGCATTGATGAAAGATGGTTTTGAGGTAGCCTTACCTCTATAGTTAGAGCGAATTTGTAATATTTTTCATTTTTCGGTGAGATGATCGAACAAGCTCGACTGTAATCATGTGACCAAGTACGAACCGTTATGGTTGTGCTACTAGGAAATTTTTATCCAGGTAGTCGACTAGAAAGATTATGTGTACATGAATGGGTTAAAACATTTTGTGAAGGTGATATGGAGGAACCACAACGTCGAAGATGCTACGAGGGAACTCGAAACTGAAATGATGAAGAATTACCATGAGTTATTTGTTTTGTATGTGTCTTCGATTCTGGGGATAAAATCTTTTTAAGGAGGGAAGAATGTGACAATTCGATTGTTTGAGTTGTTATTCTGGGGACAGAATCCTTGTAAGGAGGGAATGATGTAACAATCCAAGATTTTATTTGTAATTTAAAATATTTATTAAATTAAATAAATATTTTATTGATGAAGTTGTTGTTTTGGAATTTAAAATATTTCTTAGAATAAATGAATATGTGATTTTTGTTAGTAAATATTTATAAATTATATTTATTAGAAAATATTCTAAATTAATTTATAGTTATTATGTTGTAAGATAGCATTGGATGTTATATTGTTGTTGTGATGTGATAGATTAAGATGGTATATTAATTTATTAAATAAAATTATAATGAGAATATAATTTTGTGATGTGTTTAAGTGGAAGATTTATTTAAAATATAGTATGTGTAATTAATTTAGTTGATTTAATGTTGGACATGGAAATCTAAATAAATAGTATGTGATTATGAATTATAAATTCAATTGTTTATTAAAATAAAATTAAAGTAGTTTAATTTAGTTTTGACCAAACAAGACTTAAATATATTAAGTCTTTATTTTAAAGACTTTTTGCTAAACAAAGCCTTATGACTTTTGGATTTCTTTTAATATTTGAAATATAAATAAAATAAATAAATTGGATAAATCAAATAATAAATATAACATAATTATAACATATACGTTAGTAGTTTGTAACTGGTATTATATTAAGTATACGTATTAAGCCATATCGGCTAATTTTAGTTTACGTATACTTTTATTTGCTAAGCATAAGATTACAGAGAGAGTTGGGAGAATTGAGAGGAAACGTAAGGATTACCAACCAACTTCAGTGTTTAACAAGAATTAACAAGCCAATTGAAGGTATTTTCTTTAACCATAATAGTATGTATGTATATATGTTTATATTTGGGTTTTTACGGCATAAAATTTCATGCTTTATGAGTTTAATTTGTTGAATTATTGATATATAATTGGTAATTGTGAGTATGTGTTTATAATGATTAGAGTTTGTGTTTAAGAAAGAATTGTATGCTAATTTTGTTCAAAAAGTAAGAAAGATAATTAACAGTGTATATTTTCATATGGCTTGTGAAAAGTATCAATTTTAGTGGCCAATTTGTATGTTAAACTGTAAATTGAGTCTTGATTATGCTAGGCCATTAAGAAACGAAGAGAACGTAGTTTGAACGAAGTGATTTGGACCAGAATTGTGATCATAGTGATGAATTATATGAAGAATGTATAAAAATGGTGTTTTTGTATGAAAACATGGAATTTAAGGAATTTAATTAGTTGAAGTTGTTGTTAAATTGTTCTAAGTCGTTGATTATGTGAGGAAACATGTTTATGATAGTTGTATATTTATTTTACGTGTTAATTTTGCTGTTTGATGGGTGAAATTTGTGTTAGTTGGGCTAAAGTTGGCTCATTGTTCATAGCTTTTCGTTTCTGTTGCGTCGTACCTTTGGTGCAAATTGCTTGGTGCCAGTTAAGGCTTAAACCAGCAACAGTCACGGCTTACCCCTAAGCTTGTGTATGGCGCAAAGAACGCCATACCCTCGTCTCCGAGACAAGAAGGTCTCTACTTCTGTCTGCAGACTTTGTAACACCACTATAACTTGGTCTAAGGTTATGTTAATGTGTCAAATGTGTAAGTACAAGGGTAAAACAACATAGTGTTATGTGTTTAGTGATTCTAAAGTTATAAGAAGTTAGTAAACTATGAAAATGATATGTTGTGAATTATTGAGAATGAGGATTAGCAAATAAATATTATGAAGGTTAACACTTGGAATTTTTGATATTTGTATAGTAGCATAAGACTTGTGCTAAAATGATTAGTTTAGCAAGAAATGTACATGTTATGGTATGTTACCATATCTAATAGGTATTGTGATTCTAAACCTATGTGTAGGTTATTGGAGTACGTGAGTTCTAATTGTATAACTTACGCAAGAGGCAAGTTCCCTAACCTTTGCTACTTTATTATTAAGCAGGGTTACTTTTCACTATTACGTTATACTTATGCAAATTCTCTAACTCTAATATCTTGTTTAACAATTTATTGTTATGCGAATTCTTTAACTCTCATTTTATTGTTGAACAAGTTAATTAATCTTTATTTCTTTATTTCAAACGAGATAACCTTGTTTATTCAAAGTCAGTAATGTTGTTTATTCAGTTACCAATAACTGTTGTTTGATCTTCGTTCTCCAATATCATTGTACTATCTTACATTATTGTATCAAACTCTAAGTTGTCTAGCGATTCTTTATCAATTTAACTAATCCTTAGTTGATGAATGTTCTAAACTCTAAATTTCCCTTGAAGTCAACTCAAACCAAAATTCCTTTGATTTGCATATGTACTCATACAAATTTTGAAACCATGTCGTGGATAATAACATTTGTTCAATTTAGAAATTGTAATACTCTAGCTCTTATTGATTCATCGATATACCTTGTTCATGAAGATATTATAATCAAACTCTTGAATAGTTATTTGTTTCTATCTGATTCAACCAATACTTTGTTGATGAGCATTCTAAAGATCTAGAAATCCTTGGAAGCTAATTCCCAACCAAATTTCATTTGGTTCGGAACTTGATGATCTAAGCTGAGATGAACAACCCTATTATTAGGGGATTATTTTAGAAATACGCAATAGCGTTTAAATATTTGTAGTATTAAAGGGCTGATCACCTGGAGTACGGAATGATGGTCCATATAGTCATTTAGACTGTTAAAGGTTACAGTAGAAACACCTGTTAACCTAGGACGAAGATGATGACTATAGTCTTTTAGACTGTTAAAGGTTAAAGTAGAAATACTTAAGACTTAGAGTATAGTTCGTGGTCTTGTGACCCTCAGTGTATTCTTTGATGTTGATATCTATTGTTAACTTAACGTTCATTATTCCTTTGAACTCATAGTTGCTGAATTAAAGTTTATTGTTCTGGTAAGAAAACTTTACCATTGAAAGTTCAGTTATTGTCATTCATAAAATGTTATTGTATACTATTCTTCTTGTGAGCAATTGTTTTCTCACCCTTGCACCAAACAATGCAGATGAAGTTAAGAAGTTTGAAGAGCTTTCTTTAAGCAAGGGCAAGGACAAAGTGCTTGATTAGACGACAACGTTTAATTTATCTTCTATTTATGAAGCTTATGTAATAGATTTAATTATGATTATGTTTTAATTTTCCGCTGATGACTGTAATAAAGGTTAGATGACCTTGGATTTATTTTAGATTATGTAACCCTTTAATGGGAGATTGATTGTTTAAACTTTTGAGTTTAATTATATCCTTTGTTTATGGGTAGTTAGTTATGATTTAATTGGACAGTGAACACCAAATCTGTGGAATTGAAGTACCCAGATTTCGGGGTGTCACAAATTTTGAGGATGAAATTTCATAAGGAGGGGAGGTTGTAAGACCCCAAATTATATGAAATGAAAGTATCTAATTTTCTTATAATTATTATTCTATTTAATAAATGCTTAAATTGATAAAAGGTTAAAGTTAATGGTGATATTTGAAAATTTTTCAAAATAAGCAAGTTGATATAAAATATTCGTTGTGTCAGGGAATATTCGATTGGTCGGGGAATATTCTTTTTAACAGGGAATATTCGTACGACGGTACAATCATTGGTGGACCCCAAAACGGAAGTATTGTCGTAGTTAGAAAATGACAGAAATATCTTTTTATAAAAATAACGGCAAAATTTTTACCGTTAATCGTTGAACTCTAGGAGGTAAAAAAATACGATGTCTGGCGTGGTTGTATAGTAGCATATGGTATTGATTATTGATGCTTACGTAAGAAGCCACTCAGTTTACTCAATTATTGCTACAGTAATTGTAGCATAGTAGCTCACGTTATTTGATTCAATTATTGTCACAATATCATCTGCATAATATTTTATATTATTAAATCAATAATTGAGACACCAAAGTTATTCATATTATTATTTGCAATATTGACAATGTCTAAAAAGTTTATGTCGAGGAGAGGTTTGGTCTACTAATTGCGCGCTAATAGGGAGAAATCCTTATTGGAAAGCCCCCTCTTTTCTGGGAATGATCTGGTTGTTAAATATTACGAGTTATAATATTAGTGATGAATAATTGTTGAAGCATTAAGAATGTGTTTATTGAAGATAAGTGAATTACAAAAGTTAGAGGGGAATAATGCAAACTTGGAAAACTTTAGGGGTACCAAAGTGTAATAAGTTAAATCAATCTGGACATTTGATGGTGGTTTTAATAGTAAATCAATCTGGACCGTTGATGGTGGTTTTAAAAGTAATCAATCTGGACCGTCGATGGTGGTTTTAAATGTAAATCAATTTGGACCGTCGGTTGTGGTTCTAATAGTAATCAATATGGACCGTCCGTTCTAATAGTAAGTCAATTTGGACCGTTCGTGAATAAGTTACTATTTATTCCATTCTCCTATAAATAGAAGCTTAATTCTTCTTTCATTCTCACCAATTCACTAAGATTCACAAGAGACACTATAGAGAGAGAAACTATAGAGAGCAAGAAGAAGAGTATTCTGCTACTTCAATATTGCAGTATCCACTCTTCTACTAAGGTAATGGATATTATTTCTTTCGTATTCATAAGGAATACTACTTTTCGTATTAATCCTTTAATATGTCGGAATAACCTGTCTACGCAGATTACGTATCGTATAACGGGTGAAAATCCATTTGCAGTTTCGTATGTTATTTCTTTTCATATTCTTAAATCTAAACTTACTATGGTAAGTATTGCTTCTATAATCCCTGAAATTAGTGGGATATCCTTGAAGTTTTGAGCTTCATTCAGTATCGTTTCATTCGAATATTGATCTGAACTTTCCTATTAAATAACAATATTTTCACCCGGGATACTATTCACGAGTTACTATTCACCCGATTACTATTCACTATAATATTATTCACTCAGGTATTCGGGACACTTTTCATGTCGGGGTACTATTCATGAGTTACTATTCACCCGGTTACTATTCACTCAAATATTATTCACTCGGGTATTTAGGGTACTTTTCATATCGGGTTAGTATTCACAAAGTACTATTCACGGGGTACTATTCACCTGGTTACTATTCACCCGAAAAATTGATTTCTTTTTTGTCCAAAATATTTTTGATACATGGATATTATTCTTGAATTTTACTCCACAAAGCAGTTTCATGTTGACAATATGGACATTATTGAATACTGGATAAATTAAATTATGAATCTTTAAAATTTATCATTTGTTTTCATTTAATTGAATGCTTATATCATTGTCATCATCCTTATGCTTATATTGTGATGAAAATCATCTTTGGCTTATGTGCATAGATGGACTGTTGATTGGTATGATTATGACTAGGGATTATTCGGTATAATCATGACCATTGATGATTACATGAATATCCTTGGCCCGTAGTGCAGGGATGATTCGATGATGCGGTTTATTTATTATGTTGAGTCTCAGCGATAAAGTTGATGAAAAACCTTTTTAAATCATAGAAGATAGTAGATATCATGCTCTACGTGACACTTATAATGGATTGCTTATTCCACTGCAGTTAAACTTGTTGTCTATTATATTCTATCAGTTTAACATTGTTGAAGGCATAACTTGTTCTCTTCAGGAAATGAGAACGTAGCCGGAACTAGTCGGGGAACGGAGTGATGGTCCGAGATGGCTGTTTTAGAAATCCTCACTATTTAGTGTGATAATAAATGTAATGAGGATTGAATTTGAGTTTGGATACTGTCTATGAGATAATATTCGTGAAAAAACTCTCAACTATTGTTGTATAATTAAGTTTGTATTTGTATTCTGTACCATATATTTGGCGACCCAAGATGGGTGATGTATACCTATTTTGGGGGCGTCACACAATTAGTACAAAACTTTTACCCCAAAGTTCAAAAACTAGTTCACCAATAACAATCTGCTTCTAGGTTCCTTATGCACAAATATAATTTGAATAAGTGATCAAATCTATTTCTGTAATTATTGTGACGCCCCCAAAATAGGTATACATCACCCATTCTGAGTTGTCAATACATGGTACAGAAACAACTACAACTTTATTATTACAACAGTAAAACTGTGAGTTTGAATACAAATATTATCTTCTAGACAATATCTATACTCAAATAAATCCTCATCACATTTATTGATACATTATTTTACAAAAATGGTGAGGACTACTAAACAACTCTCTCTAGAACCTTCATTCCATACCCCGACTGCGTACTTCTGCTATATTCTCGCCTCACGAGAAGAAAAATGGAACAAAAAGGAAAAGGGTGAGCTCAACTAGCCCAAGAAAGAATATTATGACTAAGATAATATACAACAAATTACCGTTAGTCTTCAACAGGAAAAATCTAATAGAATACAATAGACAACAAATTTTAAATCAATATTCGCAATGAAATAATAATTCATTAGAAGAGTTAAGTAGAGAATGCAAACTACTATCTTCTATGTATGAATTTAAAAGTTCACCGCCTATCTTTTATCCCCAGTAACATCAATCAATATACATCCGAATCAAATATTCATCTTTGCACTACTGTGCCGAAAAGATATTCATCGATTGGTCATGTTCATCTAAACACTGTTCATCTTTTGCACTACGGCCAAAGATATTCTTCAGAAATCATTCATCTTTGCACTACGGTGCCAAAGATATTCAATAATATCATCATTTAAGACCGAGGATGATGAAAATATTTTTAAAGAAACGAATCCGATTGAAACAAAATGACAAGGATTAAGGATTAAGGATTCAGTACTTTGTTTTATCCATATTCAAAATACCTCAAAAATAATCATAGTGGTGTAAAATTCAAGAATGATCAAAACATGGATACAATCAAAGCTAGTATCCAGAATAGATATTTTGGACAAAAAGAAGAAATTTTATTTTTCGGTGAATAGTGTCGTATACGTGAATAGTGCCGTATACGTGAATAGTAACTCCGACACCAAAAGATAGAAATTTTCAAAAAAACATCTTCACGCTTCATGAATAGTACTCGTGAATAGTAACTCATGAATAGTAACTCGTGAATAGTAACTCATGAATAGTAACCCCGACATGAAAAAGTTCCAAATTTGATAAAAAGTTCCAACCAATATTTCAGCATAATGATATTGAAGAAATAATATCATTTGAGAAGAAAATAACATCCCTTACCTCGAAAGATTAGTACTTCTAATTTGGAATAAAGGGTATAGTCTGTGAAGGAACTTGCACCGATCTAACAATACTCAAAGTATACTCACAAGAATACGCTCAATATATCGAGAGAGAAAAGAGAGAAACTTGGGTTTCGGTGTGTTTTTCAATTCTAACCTAAGCACCCTATTTATAGGAAAATGCTTAGAACACCAAAGCAGAAAATTGAATATAATATTAATATATTTTTTTCACATTTTCTTTAGCCCACCTTAGACAACTGATCTCGGCCCATTTGAATCACATGTGAGGCCAACTTAGTTGCAAAAAACGTTTTTCTCAAAATAATTAACTAAAACTCCCAAAAATTAATTATTTCGGAACTTCGGAACTTCAATAATTCATAATAAATAGTCCTTTAATCAGAAAATTCGAATCTCGTGAGTTTTTATAGGAAATTCAATTCTCTACAACTTTGCAGAAGAAAGTTTTTCCAAATTCCAAATAGAAATTGACCGAAATCCACAAATGGGCGATTTTACAGGCTATAATCAAATTTCAGTCAATAAATGGGGTCCACCATCATGTTTAACATGTTTTAAACATTTATTGCAACAAAAATACTCTTCCTCCTCGTATACTCATATATCCCACATTCGTTGTAAAAATATCACCATTATTATATTATTAAAATATAATAATATATTTAAATGAATTATTTTATCAGAAAAAGATAAAATTTTAATTTTCAACAATTGTCACATTAAAATTTTTCTCCATCTATATCCACATAAAATCAATATTTTCCTCATCATATGAATCAATAATTAATTATTCACAAATAATATTACGTAATCACAATATTGATAAACTGTAGCCTCAGGAAAGAGGGGCTTTCAATAAGAATTTCTTCTTCTTGGGCGCAATTAGGTGACCAAACCTCTCCTTACGTAACTTTCTAGACATTGCCAATAATGTTATCTAATAATATTATTCGAGATAATATGAATTATTGCTTCGATAATGAAAAATCTTGTGTAATGACAATTATTGAAACAACAAAGAATATAAAATATCAACGCAAAGAATTATTAACTCAATAAAAAATGAGCGAACAAGAATTACTATAACCATTATTGAGTAGTGCCTTCTTACGTAAGAATCAATAATTAGTGCAATACCGCTAGTGCTCTTGTGTTTTAACCACCGGGGTATTTTAACAAAGATAATTGGTAACAACCACGCCAGTTATTTTTAAACCACTTATATTTGTCGCTTTTCTTCATCCAATCGCTTTTCGTTATGGGCCCACACATGATCATAGCGCCGTCGCATTTAATATTTCCGACAGCATTTAATATTCCACGACCAAACTAATATTCCCCGACAACAATGAATATTTTATAACCACTTGCTTATTTTGAAGTATTTATGATTTTACCCCTAACTATCCACATTAATCAAATCAACCCTTACTATTTCAAAATAATCAATAGAGAAAATTAAATTTCATTAATAATAAGTTGGGGTCTTACAACCTCCCTCCTTATGAAATTTCGTCCTCGAAATTCGACGACGACTGGTGTGTTTGAAAAGGTGAGGATACCTCGCTTTCATTTCCGCTTTCCCATTCCCGTGTCATTTCTTCTATATAGCATGATTCCTCCACAAAACTTTAACTTGTGGTATGACCTTTCTTGGCGTAGGACATGCTCCTTCCTATCCAAAATCTTGACAGGTACCTCCTCATACGTTAAGTCTTCGGCTATCTCGTCCGGTTCTAACTCTATAACGTGGTTCGGGTCTTTCACATATTTACGAAGTACTGATATGTGAAACACATTATGAACACGAGACATACTCGGAGGTAACGCGAGTCTATAGGCTACATTTCCTACTCGGTCAAGAATTTGAAATGGACCAATAAATCGTGGATTGAGCTTTCCTCTCTTCCCAAATCTTGTAACTCCCTTCCATGGAGCAACTCGCAATAATACATGATCCCCTACACTAAATTCCACGTCCTTTCGATGAAGATCCGCATAACTCTTTTGTTGATCTTGTGTCGTTTGTATACGTTGTCGAATCATTTGGATCTTTTCCGTAGTCATACGTACCAACTCGGGTCCCAACAGTGTTGCTTCACCCACCTCGTCCCAACATATTGGAGAACGACACTTTCATCCATATAATGCTTCAAATGGAGCTACACCTATACTTGCCTGATAACTGTTGTTATAGGAGAATTTCACCAATGGTAAATACTTATCCCAACTGCCCTTGAAGTCTATAGGACACAGAGTCTTAATAAATCTTCAAGAGTTTGAATAGTCCTTTTCGATTGTTCCGTCGTTTGAGGATGGTATACCGAATCAATCAGAACTGCGCTCATAGCTTTTACAAGCTAACCCAAAATCTTGAAGTGAATCTTGGGTCACGATCCAAAACTATGGATATCTTGGCATGCCATGCAACCTCACAATCTCATTCACGTACATACTAGCAAGACGTTCAAGTGAATAAGTCTCCGTGATTCAGAAGAAATGAGCGGACTTGGTTAATCTATAAACAATAACCCAAATAGCATTGATGCTCGAGAAACCGTAGTAGGAAGACCCCAGAACGAAATCCATGGTAATGTGTTCCCACTTCCATTTCGAAATCTCAAGTGGTTGCAACGGACCCTTAGGTACTAGATGCTCCGCCTTTACACGTTGGCAAGTTAAACACATCGAGATAAACTTTGCAATCTCTCTCTTCATATTGTTCCACCAAAATGTATGTCAAGATCACGATACATTTTAGTACTTCTAGGATGGATTGCAAATGGTGTATTGTGTGCCTCCATCATAATCTTGTACTTCAAATCGTAGTCGTTAGGAACACAAAGTCTAGAGTGGACTCAAGTATTCCTTCTTCATCAATTCTCGCCCTAATAGCTCCTTCTTGTACTTTCTTTCTTCTTGCGCATCCCTCTCTGGTCGGTGGCTTCGAGCAACCTTAACTTTTCTATTAAAGTTGGCTCTGTCGTATACTTGACATCATCGCTTTTCGTTCCACATATGATCTTCTACTCAACGCGTCATTACCACGCTCGCTTTTCCGGGATGGTATTGAATAGTGTGGTCGTAGTCTTTCAATAGCTCGAGCCAACGTCATTCGCCAGCATGTTGAGTTCTTTTTGAGTGAAGAAATATTTAAGGCTTTTATGGTCTGAATATATCTCCACTTTCTCCCATATAGATAGTGCCTCCATATCTTTAAGAAGGCGAAGACGATCACGCTAACTCTAGATCATGAGTAGGATAATTCCTCTCATACTCTTTAAGTTGTCGCGAGGCATAGGCTATGACTTTCCCACGTTGCATGAGAACACATCCTAACCCTTTGTCCTCAAGCATCATTTGAGATAACAAATCCATCCAGAACCAGATGGTATTGTTAGAACAGTGTCTTAAATAAGTCTACTCTTAAGCTCTTGGAAACTCTTCTCGCATTCTTCGCTCCAAACGAATTTTGTATCCTTCGAGTTAGCCGAGTTAATGGAGTTGCGATTCGAGAAAACCCTTCCACGAATCTCCGATAATAACCATTAAGCCCAAAAGCTACGATTTACATCACCGACTTTGGTTGCTCCCAACTTTGTATTGCTTCAATCTTGGCCGGATCAACAGATACTCCATGTTTCGACACCACGTGCCCAAGGAATGCTACTTCCTCTCGCCGTAACTCGCATTTCTTCAATTTGGCATATAGTTTGTTTTCACGAAGCCTTTGGAGTACCACTTCAAATGGTGCTCATGATCTTCACGACTTTTGGAATATATAAGGATGTCATCAATAAAGACAACAACAAACCGATCCAAATATTCCTTAAATACTCGTTTCATCATATCCATGAAAGGCATAGGAGCATTAGTTAGTCCGAAAGACATGACTAAGAATTCATAATGCCCATACCGAAGTTTAGAAGGCGGTCTTTGGAATATCTTCGATTCTAATCTTCAATTTGATGATATCCGTAAGCGAAGATCGATTTTTGAAAAGAATTGTGCCCCTTGCAATTGGTCAAACAAGTCATCAATACGAGGTAGAGGATACCTATTCTTGATGGTGACATGGTTCAATTCCAGATAGTCAATAAAAGTCGATACTCCGTCTTTCTTCTTCTTAATAAAAGCAGAGCACCCCAAGGAGATGTACTAGACGAATGAAACCGATGTCCAACAATTCACGTAGTTGGACCTTTAACTCCTCAAGTTCAATAGGAGCCATTCGATATGGGGTTTTAGAAATGGGCTTTACTGCGGGTTCAAGATCAATAAAGAATTCAACTTCACGTTACGGGGTAGGCCGGGAAGTTCTTCTTGGAAATACGTCGGGAAAGTCGATAACAATAGGAATATTATTCAAATTTGGCGTGTCTTTATTCAAATCCATAACATGGGCTAAGAAAGCGACATCCGTTTTTCAATAAACGAATAGCTTTATGATTAGATATGACGGTGATTGATTTTAATGGTTTAGTTGCTTGAATTCATACAATGACTTGGTTAGGAATATGAAAACTAACAACCTTATTTAAAACAATCAATTTTGGCATGATGAGTAGTTAACCAATCAATCCTAAAATCACATCAAAAGCAAGTATCTTTAAAGAGATAAGGTCAACGGTGTAAGGTAATGGTGCCAACTTGAATCAAACAAGATTTATAAAAGTGGATGTGATGAAAGTTTCTCCTAACGGAGTTTCCATGAGATAGGTCAAAGTCTAATTTCTCCGGAGTCAAGTTAAAGCGTTGAGCACATGCGGGAGAGATAAATGAATGGGTAGACCCAGTATCAAGTAAGGTATAAACTTGCAAGAATTTATAAATAGCTTACCCGTGATCACCTCGTTTGGGTTCCTCGCATTATGACCGATCCACAACAAACGCTTCTTCCGGAATCGTTGACTTTGACTTTTTCGGGACGATCTTTTGAGTCACCGTCCTCGGCTTGAACTAGGTTTTGCTCACTGCACAATCTCGAAGCGATATGTCCTTCCTTTCCACAATTATAGCATACCTTGAATCTGTTGTGGACAGTTTGGACCGATATGTCCCTCTTCCCGCATTTATAGCATATGACCGGTGGTCGTTCTCCTCCTTAGAACCGATTCTTCGCTTAAAGACCATCGTCTTCACATGGTCATTGTTAAATCTCCTCTTTTAAAATCTCCTCCCGACTCGCTTCTTCTATTTTCATGGCTATGATTACCACCAGAGTGGTTACCATTTTGTCCGTCTGTTTCTTTCTCCATTTGGTTATCATTATTACATTGTTCGCTATCTCTCAGTACGATCCTCGGTTATGGTCCCTCACCGAGTAGTACTCGTTATCTCGCTTCTAATAATTGAGCCACATTTACAACATCTCGAATAGAGAGAAAGTTTATGAGAAATGAGATATCGGCGTATCTGGGTTTCAAACCTCTAAGAAACATCCGCGTCATATCGTTCCTCATTCTCCACCAAATGAGGTGCAAACACGGATAACTCGCAAACTTTGCCTCGTCTTGAGACACCGTCATGTTATTTTGCTCTAACTGATGAACTCCACTTCCTTCATATGACGAACACTTTCAGGAAAGTATTTGTCATTAAATAGTTCTCAAACGTTTCCCAAGACATCTTTGAAGTGCACGGATGATGGGTACGCTTCATAGACTCCCACCCGAAGAGTCTGCCCGCCACGGAACATAAAGGTGGCGAATGGAACCTTCGTTCCTCCGTGCATCCCAAGACATCGAATATCTTGGTAATTTGCTTGACCCATGTTTCCGCCATGATTGGATCGCTTTCCCTTAAATTCGGTGGTCCTGACTCTTTGAAGCGCTTGGGTTGTGACAACCAAAGTGAATTGCTATCATTTCCTCTCGTATTTTGAACACGAGTCTCCTCGTCCGATTTTTGCATGAACTGCAAAAGCTTCTAAACATCCCCTCGTTCATCATCGCGCCGATTGGTGTTGTTCACGGGAGGAACATTGATGACTGTTGCACGTTCTCCTCGTTGGTGAGTACAGCGTCTCCACGATCTCATTTCCATTGTTAATATTCTCAATCGACATTTCAAAAATCTTGTTATAAAACAAGGGTTAATTAAGGAAATCAATATATCACATAATATCCTTATATCGACTAACTAACAAATAAGCTTAGGTAGGACACACTAGCGAAGGATTTACTCGTCTCTCCTCCTAGTTCTATTCCCGATCTCCGCCAGAGATCATATCCTAAGCTACGATACTAACCGTGGCGCCCCCAAAATAGGTATACATCACCCATTCGAGTTGTTAATACATGGGTACGAAACAACTACAACTTTATTATTACAACAAGAAAAAGCTGTGAGTTTGAATACAAATATTATCTTCTAGACAATATCTATACTCAAATAAATCCTCATCACATTTATTGATACATTATTTTACAAAAATGGTGAGGACTACTAAACAACTCTCTCTAGAACCTTCATTCCATACCCCCGACTGCTAGCATTTAGCTATATTCTCGTCTCCGAGAAGAAAAATGGAACAAAAGGAAAAGGGTGAGCTCAACTAGCCCAAGAAAGAATATTATGACTAAGATAATATACAACAAATTACCGTTAGTCTTCAACAGGAAAAAATCTAATAGAATACAATAGACAACAAATTTTAAATCAATATTCGCAATGAAATAATAATTCATTAGAAGAGTTAAGTAGAGAATGCAAACTACTATCTTCTATGTATGAATTTAAAAGTTCACCGTCTATCTTTTATCCACGTAACATCAATCAATATACATCTCGAATCAAATATTCATCTTTTTCTCTGAGCCAAAGATATTCATCGATTGGTCATGTTCATCTAAACACTGTTCATCTTTTGCACTACTGGCCAAAGATATTCTTGAGAAATCATTCATCTTTGCACTACACAGCCAAAGATATTCAATAATATCATCATTTAAGGCGAGGATGATGAAAATATTTTTAAAGAAGCGAATCCGGTGAAACAAAATGACAAGGATTAAGGATTAAGGATTAGTACTTTGTTTTATCCATGTTCAAAAATACCTCAAAAAAATAATCATAGTGGTGTAAAATTCAAGAATGATCAAAACATGGATACAATCAAAGCTAGTATCCGAATAGATATTTTGGACAAAAAAGAAGAAATTTTATTTTTCTATTGAATAAGTCAGATATCGTGAATAGTGCCAGTATCGTGAATAGTAAATCTCAGACACCAAAAGATAGAAATTTCCAAAAAAACATCTTCACGCTTCATAATAGTACTCATGAATAGTAACTCGTGAATAGTAACTCTCATGAATAGTAACTCGTGAATAGTAACTCATGAATAGTAAACCCGACATGAAAAAGTTCCAAATTTGATAAAAAGTTCCAACCAATATTTCAAAGATAATGATATTGAAGAAATAATATCATTCGAGAAGAAAATAACATCCCTTACCTCGAAAGATTAGTACTTCTAAATTTGGAATACCGGGTATAGTCTGTGAAAGGAACTTCACGTCTAACAATACTCAAAGTATACTCACAAGAATACGCTCAATATATCGAGAGAGAAATAGAGAGAAACTTGGGTTTACGGTGTGTTTTTCAATTCTAACCTAAGCACCTATTTATAGGAAAATGCTTAGAACACCAAAGCGAGAAAATTGAATATAATATTAATATATTTTTTCATATTTTCTTTAGCCCACCTAGACAACTGATCTCGCCCATTTGAATCACATGTGAGGCCAACTTAGTTGCAAAAATGTTTTTTCTCAAAATAATTAACTAAAACTCCCAAAAATTAATTATTTCGGAACTTCTGAACTTCAATAATTCATAATAAATAGTCCTTTAATCAGAAAATTCGAATCTCGTGAGTTTTTATAGGAAATTCAATTCTCTACAACTTTGCAGAAGAAAGTTTTTCCAAATTCCAAATAGAAA
Source organism: Panax quinquefolius (assembly GCA_020205615.1). Lineage (NCBI taxonomy): Eukaryota > Viridiplantae > Streptophyta > Magnoliopsida > Apiales > Araliaceae > Panax > Panax quinquefolius. Next base: position 78,607,100 of record CM035160.1, on the reverse strand, counting down.
TTGACCAAAGAAATCCACAAATGGGCGATTTTACAGGCTATAATCAAATTTCAGTCAATAAATGGGGTCCACCATCATGTTTAACATGTTTTAAACATTTATTGCAACAAAAATACTCTTCCTCCTCGTATACTCATATATCCCACATTCGTTGTAAAAATATCACCATTATTATATTATTAAAATATAATAATATATTTAAATGAATTATTTTATCGAAAAAGATAAAATTTTAATTTTCAACAATTGTCACATTAAAATTTTTCTCCATCTATATCCACATAAAATCAATATTTTCCTCATCATATGAATCAATAATTAATTATTCACAAATAATATTACTGAGAATCACAATATTGACAACGAGACGGTTCAGGAAGAGGGGCTTTCCAATAAGAATTTCTTCTTCTTGGTGCCGCAATTAGGTGACCAAACCTCTCCTTAGATGTAATTTTCTAGACATTGCCAATAATGTTATCTAATAATATTATTCAGGATAATATGAATTATTGCTTCGATAATGAAAAATACGTGTAATGACAATTATTGAAACAACAATGAATATAAAATATCAACGCAAAGAATTATTAACTCTATAAAATATCGAGCATTAATTATCGTAACCATTATTGAGTAGTGCCTTCTTACGTAAGAATCAATAATTGGTGCAATACAGGTGCTTCTTGTGTTTTAACCAAGGGTATTTTAACAATGATTAACAGTAACAACCACGCCGTTATTTTTAAACCACTTATATTTTATCGTTTTCTTCATCCAATCGCTTTCAGTTATGGGGCCCACACATGTTGCTTTTAAATCGCATCGAATATTCCTCGACGAGACGAATATTCCACCACCAAACAAATATTCCCCGACAACAATGAATATTTTATAACCACTTGCTTATTTTGAAGTATTTGCGTATTTTACCCCTAACTATCCACATTAATCAAATCAACCCTTACTATTTCAAAATAATCAATAGAGAAAATTAAATTTCATTAATAATAAGTTGGGGTCTTACAATTATACTTACCCAAATTTGGATATCAATGTTGTTTCCTGAATGTAAGAACCCAATTGATGAAAACCCCTCTTCTTCTGAAGTTTAATCTCCCACAACCAACTACTAAACCCTAATTTTCTTAGTAATCCTTGATTACGTTGGGGATTTGATTGTAAGAGTGAATTGATGTGATATGGTTTTGATTTGGGATGAAGAGAGGGTGTGATAAGAGCTTTTTGGAGGTCTTCTCTAGTGTTCAAAGTTGGAATGGAAAGAATAGTGTTAGTTCGACCGAGAGAGGTTTTTAAAAAAAAAATGATTCTCGTATTGCTGTCGGGGCGGCAGTTTTGTATTGTGCATATGCCGCCGGGGCAACGTTATTTCCTGCAGAAAATTTTCTTCTTTTTTTGTTTAACTGCTCGAATAGCTCATTATGCAATGAAATCCCCTTCAACTCCTTCTTTATCAACATAATGAACTTTGTGTGCTTCTTTTTTGTAATTCTTAACTTCAACACCTGAAATGACACATAACCGAAAATCTGCGATTAGTATGGAGAATGAGTAAGGAAAATCTTATCAATGAAAATTGACTCACTAAATAACTAACTACTAAATGACCTTATGAATTGAAAAGTTGAATCTAACTACTGAAAACAAAAACAATAATTGGGTTACCTCCCATAAAGCGCTTGATTTAGAGTCTTTCAGCCTAACTACTCCCTGTTTCATGGCAAGTCGGCAAGATCAATCGAGGTTGCCTGTCAATCAATGTCACCACCCTAATAGTGCTTCATGCGTTGTCCGTTAACTTTGAATGTTTCTGCCAGATTCTGGCTATAAAGTTCAACGGCGCCGTGTGGAAATACTATTTTGACCGTGAATGGGCCTGATCATCTAGATTTAAGTTTATTGGGGAAAAGTTTCAACCGGGAGTTGAATAATAGCACGGCTTGGCCAGGTTTGAACTTCTGTCCACTATTTTCTAATTGTGCCACTTCTTGACCTTTTCTTTGTATAATTTGGAGTTCTTTTATGTCTGCAGGCTGAATTCATCTAACTCGTTGAGTTGTAGAACTCTTTTCTCCCCTGCTGCTGAGAGATTAAGATTTAGCTTCTGGATTGTCTAATATGCTTTATGCTCAAGTTCCACTTGGAGGTGGAACGCTTTTCCATAGATAAGCTGATATGGAGACATACCGATCAATGGCTTGTATGCTGTTCGATAGGCCCATAGAGCATCATCCAATTTTAGAGACCAATCTTTTCGATTTGGGTTCACAATTTTCTCAAAAATCCTCTTCACTTCCTTATTAGATACCTCTACTTGGCCGCTAGTTTGGGGGTGATAAGAAGTAGCAATTCTGTGGTTGACACCGTACTTAGCCAAGAGGGCTGTGAAATACTTATTGCAGAAATGACCCCCAATCATCACTGATAATTGCTCTAGGGGTGCCAAATCTGGTGAATATTTTTTTTTTGAAGAAATTTCAAGACGACTTTGGCATCATTTATCGGTAGAGCTCTTGCCTCAACCCATTTATAGACGTAATCTATTGCTAGAAGGATGTTGTGACAACCCGAGAATTTAGACAATTTATTAAAATCTTAATTGATTAAATTAAGGTTGAATAATAAGACCTAGACGGGAAAATAGGTATGAATTTAAAATTTTTGTGAAGAACTTATGTAGTTCAATATGTGATTATGTGTGTATATGTATAGTTTGTGGTTAAGGGTCAAGGGGTTGATCAAATAAATTATATCAGTGACAAACCCTAATGTTATGTTAAGAACTTCGACGTTCAGTTAGTAAACCCTAAAGATTGATAAGAAACCCTAAAGAATGGTTCAGAAACCCTGATTTCAGTTTTGGGAATCCAAAAACCTAATCGGGAATATTAACACCCTAATTTGGGAGCTCAAAAAAAGCCAAGTATAAAAGCTTAAGTGTTATCGATTATAAACTTAATTAGGGAAACCCTAATGAAAAATTAGAAACCCTAATTGATAAGTTAATTAGGGATTAGTTAGAAACCCTAATTGACTAAGTTATAAACTCTGAGGCTCAATTAGGGAAAACCTAATTGTTAATCTATAAATTTTAATGTAATTTGCAAGTCCTAATATGATTAGGGAACCCTAATTTCCAATTTAGAAAACATAATTTTTATTTTAAACCCTAATTAGAAATCCTAAAATTTTAATTTGTAAAACCTAAGGGTTAATACCTACGAGTTAAAACCTAAGGGTTAGGTTAAATTACTTGTAAGCCATTAAAATTGTAGGGTAAATGACCTAAATGCCATTTTTGTATTTCTTAAATGAGAAAGATTGCATATCTTGCCAAGATTTGGGTTGTTCACCAACACTAGATATCCCATGTGCCAAAATCTTAACAAATCAGCCACTTCTTGTCATCTTTATTAGCCATATACAATGAATCATAACATAAATAGATTAAAGAGAGAGAAAATCCAAAAAATTAGTCCATTTGTGATCTTGCACTCCACCAAGTCATTATCTCTCTAAACCAACGAATTTTTTTAATGGATCAGTCCCAAATTAAGTCCCAAGAACCCCAATATCAGTTAAGGAAACCAAGATTCAAGATTGATCATAGTGAGGTATAAACCCTAAACCCAAAAAATTTGATCTGCTATGCTATGTTAGATTTTCTGTTTTTGTGTTTAATCATGTGTTATAAGATGTTATTTAGTGATCTATGATGTTACATCATAGATCTATAACATGAAAGTGCTCGAAAATCATGTTTTTCAAAATTGTCAAGAATCCTAGATTTATGGTCTGACAGCCGAATGTCAAAAGCCATAGATCTAGATCTGTTTATGATTTTTCTTGTTTAATGTATTGGACTTGTAGTATTCATGAGTGGGTTAATACCCATTAATTTAATGCATTTGAGCTCAATCTTTTGGAATTTTTTAAGTGTTTGTGTCTATTCATGCATGTTTTATGTTATTTTGTAGGAATTGGGACAAAAGTTACTTAGATCGATATTTGGGGTTGCTAGATTCGCATTTTTGACTTGCCATTTACATAGCAGCCACTTCAGACCCAATTTCAGCATTGCTCCAGCCCTTATTTCGGAAACCTCAAAAAATGAATGTTGTAGATCTACGTCTCCTCTTTCCATAACATCTTGAATCATCAAAATCATAGTTCAAAGGAAGAAGTTATGACCATTTTCCCAAATGACGTCAGAGTAGAAAATTTTCAAAAAAAGATGTTCGCCGGGGCTGACATTTTACATACAAAACCCCTCTGGGGCAGGGGTATAAGCCCAATAACAGTATCATACCCCGATGGGGCGGGCCTAGCCAATAGAAAAACCCCGCTGGGGCTGGGGTAAGGGAGGAAAAAGTAATTTTTTCAGAATTGGAGTTCAAGAAGGATTGGTTCGAGCTGATTGATTAAGGACACTTCCAGGAGGATTAAAAGACATGTGAAGAGGCATATAAAAGGAGGAGAATCACCAGGATTAGAGGAAAAAGAGGATTCCATTAGATTAGATTAGAGTAGATTAGGACCATAACCCTAGTTGTTATTAGTTTTGGAGATTGAAATAACTTGGAGACCATTGAAGATCAAGAGCAGGAGCTTGGGGAAGATGGAGATTTACTGACAACATATTTATTCTCCACTCTACTCTTAGTTTTGTCTTTTAATTTTTATTCAATTGTGGATTCTTTGTTTTGATTCATTAATCATGAACTAAATCTTTTGTTTAAGATTACAATGGAGCTTATTGCATAGTTTATTTTAGTATACTTCTCTAGAAATTATTGTGATTATTCTTGGATTATCTATTATGATTTGTGATGAATTTCTTAATTGCCTAGCTAACAATTACCGTGATAATCTATATGAACTCGAGAGATGAAGTATAGATTTAGATCTGAGCATAATAGCATGTAATTGTGTTTTCTGCATGGCGTTGGAATTCATAATTTATGTATAGGATAGAGATATACCTATACATTGCATGTAATATTATAGAGAACTTGTGCTTAAAATCTTTTTTAATTGTAATTCACATAGAGATATAGTGAATTAGTTAATTAGGGGTTTCTTCTTAATTCTATCTTCTGTGGATTTAAGTTGATTTGAGTATGATGCATTGAGAGATGCTCATATTTACTTATGTGTTCTTGATTAACAATTCAGAATAGTGAGCTTAATTAATAAGAAGTGTATTAATTTAAATAAAGCAATAAGTGAAGTTGTGATCTTAAATCTCCATAATCGGATTTTTAATTAGTGGTAATGAGAATTAGTTTAGTTAAATAATTTACTTCACAACATTAAATTGATTGTTTAAATAAAATTAGTTTGATTAAGAATTAGTATTTGGTAATTTGTAATAACAATTCTTCGTGGGAACGATACTCTACTTTCGCTTTATTACTTGTTGACCGTGTATACTTGTATGTTGTGCGTAACTAGATTTTACCCAACAAGTTTTTGGCGCCGTTGCCGAGGAATTAGTTTAATATTTTTTTCTAATATTAGCTTCAATCAAATTAGTTTAAACGTTTTATTTTATTTTATTATCTTCCTATTTTTCTCTCGTTTCAGGTACCATTGCTGGATGCAATTATCAATGGCCATATACAAATATAACTCCACCTAGGGACACAAGAATGGATGGACTCAATACATTTTTTGCATTATCAGCACAACTTGAGACAATTTCGAGGAGGTTGGATGTTGTTGCAGCCCAACGTATTCGGAAGAAAGCGCTAATTTGTAAATATTGTGTTGGTAATCATCCGAGTTATCAATGCACTGTCAGTTTTGAGCCGGGACAACATGGTAGTGAATACCTCAACCAGTATGCATATGCTAATTATCATCAAGCTTGGGGGTATCACCCGGATTCTTCATGGATCTATAATTATGAAGACCAATACCACGCTCCAAATCGTTGATACACACCAGAATTCTCATGTCAACCTCCAGTACCACAAGAAGAAAAGTCAAATTTGGAGGAATTCTTGTCGAAGCTCATAGAAAACCAAGAGGAGAGGATGATGAGTCAAGAAATATCGAGCTATAATTTTCTGAACCAGGTGGAACAACTCATCTTTACTTCTACCCATGGTTCTCAATACATGGATTCCAAAACTAAGACAGATAATTCAGGGGTGGTGGAATTGTTGTCCAAGTTCATAGCACCAAATGAGGAGAGGAGGATTAATCAAGAGCGGTCAATTCAGAATCTTCAGAATAAGATACATCAAATGTTCAAAGCCTTGAACAACCGTCCTCAATATAATTGGTGTTATGACATGGATTCCGAGATTGACAGAGTGCCCGAACCAAATCTACAACTTGATGAGACACGAGATGTTGAAAAAGAGGAGACGAGTGGGGATAATGAAAATAAGTTCGGTGCTAACTATGAGTACCAACGAGGATGAGCCGATGTTATTAGTGCCCCAAGTTCCTTCTCCGCCAAAGATCAAGGGTCCATTTAGATTTACAATATCGTGCCCGCTTAGTAGTCATGTCGTCGGCAAGGCTCTTTATGACATGAGAGCTAGTACAAATGTGAAGCCATGGTGGGATGAGGAGGAGAAGATAGAAGAAGAGACCGTTGTGCTTTCTAAGCCTCAAAGCCCCAATCGAATCATATGCTCAATAGACGGAAAAGAACTTAGTTATTCAACATTCTCAATTGGGCACTTATTTAAACAAAACATGCTAGGTGACTTTAATGCAATGGTTATCACTCTGGGGAACTTGTCAAATGTTACATTATTTCTGATGGATGGAGGGTTTCTCAATTATCGAAAAGTAATTGGATAGTGTTGACCAGACAAAGTCATACTGAAATACTGTAATTCAAGCGCTAATTGGGAGGCAACCTAGAAATTTTTATATTTATATGCTTTACTTATTTATTTAGTAGATGGGAATTAATTTGCTTATTAAGTTCTCTTATAAATCCAAGGTGCTATTCTAATCCATGTTGTCTCTCTTCATTGCAAGTATTGGTGGCTCAATAAATAAGCAAAAGATTATGGAAAGGGAAGCCACCAACCTGAGCCCATGCCACATTATCCTCCTTTAGATCCCGATGTGGAGGAGTTTCATTCTTTGTTCCACAACCACCACCAACACAAGCTTAACAAATCAGGGAAATCATTAACTCTTCAATTATTTTTATTTAAACAATGAGGACATTGTTTGTAACAATCCAGAATTTTAAATTGTAATTCCAAATATTTATTGAATTATATAAATATTTTAATTGATGTGTTTATTGTTGAATAAATATTGGTTTAATTTAATTTTATTTGATTATTTATTTGTTAAATAAATAATTTATGAGTTAAGGAAATTAATTATTATGAGATAATATTCTAATTTAATTTAATAATTAAATTAAAAAGTTGATATGGATTAAATGAATTATTATAATGTTTTAATTTAATTTGGTAATTAAAGTGATGAATTAATTTATTAAAATTTATTAAATGAAATTATAATGAAGATTATAACTCTGTAGTAATATGATTATATGACAAATGGATTTAATAAGTTTTTATTGGCTTTAGTTTAATTAAATTTGAATATAGGAATTTAATTAAATACAGCGTGACCATAAACTATACTATAAATGGGTTATTAAAATAAATTAAAGTAGTTTTAAATGAATTTACCCAAACAAGGCTTAAAGATATTAAGTCTTTATTTTAAAAGTGTTTTTGCCAAACAAACCTTATGGCTTTTGAATTTTGAATTTGAATTAAAATAATAATAAAAATAAAATATAAATATAAATAAAATATATTAAATTTTTATAACTGATAATTTATTATAATCATTATTAAAACGTCAGTTTTTAGACGTTTGGGTTTATGTGCGTTGGTTTTATGTTACGTGAAAAGAATTGGCCTACACCTAAGAAGAAGAAAAGAAAAGAGAGTTTATAGAGAAGAATTTGAGAGAAAGAGAGAGCTTGAGAAATGAGAGAAAGACTTCTGTGATTCCAAATAATTTTGTGTTTTATCAAGATTATCTCTAAGCAATTGAAGGTATAATATCTCAATCTTGAGTTTTACGTTTATAGAAATAGTTCATGTTCTTCACTTTCCAAATTTTCTGTAAATTGCATGTTTGATGAATTGTAGTTATACAAATTGAATAAGTGAGTTTGTGTTTAATTGTGATGTTAGAATTAGCATCTAGACAAGGAATTAGTGTGTTAATTACATTCAAAAGCAGGAAAATAGATTACAGTGATTGTGTGTATATGGCTTATTTTGAAGTCAAAATTGATGTTTAATTCATAGTATAATGTATAAATTGGTTATTGATTGTGAAAGTACTTGAAGAAATGAAAACAAAGTAATTAAAACTAATTGTTTTGGTTGTAAAACGAATTCACGATGAAGAATTTCGCTATGAATGTCAAAAGAAGAAGAAATAATAGAAATAGTGAAATTAAAGGTTGTAATTTTGTTGTTTATGTGGTTAGAAACGTGTTAGAAACATTAGTTTATGTTTCTGTAAACATATTACAACTTGGGTAGGTTGGGATGGTTATTAGAAAGGAGTTTTTAGGCCTAATTTGGCTTCTGCAATGTTCATGGTGTTCGTTCGCGAAATTTCAGAAGGTACCCCTACCCCGGCTGGCTATTGTAGTACAAAAACCCCCGCCCCGGCGAGGGATTGTCTAACTTGCCAAAGTTAAGAAAATTTGACTGGACATATTTTACTAAAATGAGAATAACGTTTTCATACGAACTCCGATTGATGCGATTCAAGATGATCCAGAACGGGGACGAGTAGACATATAACTTTTATGTTTTATAATTTTCAATTTGATGTCGTTATTAGGGGTCAAAATGGCCATCTTTAGGACTGTTGAGCACTTGGAGGCCATCAGAGGGCGTCGGGATGCACGAATACAAGTGCAGTCCTTTGTGTGTTAGTATAACCTAATCTAAAGAAAATGATAACATGTTGAACATGTAATAGAATGTTGTATCAAGTTGTTATGTGTATATGGTGCAATGGCATGATAATTTAATTAATTGTAATAGAGCTAAAATGTGATGCTCATGAAAAGATGTGATGTTGTTTAAACTTAAACCTAGTTAGTGAGCTATACTAAAAGTTGGAAAAAAGCTCATGAAGCTAATATTAGTGTAACTAATGTGTATTGTCAATACATATGGTATGTGTAGGACTTTTGGTGAACGTTAGTAGTGATTGTTTAACCTACGCACGAGGCAAGTTCTTTAACTCTACTTTTATGACTGTGCAAGTGCTTAAACCTTATTGATGCGTTGAGAAAGTTCCTAAACCTACTTATATATTTATTCTAACTTGATTATGTTCATGCAAACTCTTCAACCTAACTCTTACTTTGAGAAAGGTTCTTATCTTTAATTTTGTTTCTTATTACGCAAGTTCCTAAATTCTGTTATTCTTATGTTGAGCAAGTTTTATTCCTCATCTTGTTATTAATCATGCACGTTCATTAACTCACTTCTGTTATTGAGTAAGATTAATAGCCTTAGCTTATGCTTTCTAGTTCATTTCTAAATCATGATTTTGTTGTGTAATGTTGATTCACTTATAATTCATGACTATGTCATATCATATTGTTATTGAGCACTTGAAGTGATATCAAACTATATTGATTCAACTAATCCTTAGTTGATGTTCGTTGAACTCTAAATTACCTTTAGGCTTATCCAAACAAAAAAACTTTGTGACGAATGAATTGTTTGAGTTGTGATTCTGGAGACATAATCCTTGTCAGGAGGGAAGGATGTAACAATCTAAAATTTTATTTGTAATTTCAAATATTTATTGAATTAAATAAATATTTTTAATTGATGTGTTTGTTATTTAGTAGATATTTGTTGGATTATTTATTAGTAAGTAAATAATTCATGAGGTAAATAATTCGCGAGTTATGGAAATTAACTTAATTAAGATAAATGAGTGATGAATAAAATTTATGAGATAATATTCTAATTTAACTTAATAACTAAATTAGAGAGTTTTTAAGGATTATATAGTTTGCTAGAATGTTGTTTTAATTTAATTTAGTAATTAAAGTGATATGTTAAGTTATTAAGTAAAATTATAATGAAAATTATAATTTTGTGGTAATTAGTTTTGTTTATTTAATTAAGGATGGATATGGAAATCCAAGTAAATAATGTGGGACAATAAACTATGGTATAAATGATTAATTGAAGTAAATTAAAGTAGCTTTAAATGGATTTACCCAAACAAGGCTTAAAGATATTAAGTCTTTATTTTAAAAAGTGTTTTTCCAAACAAAGCCTTATGGCTTTTGAATTAATATATATATATATATATATATATATATATATATATATATATATAATAAATATTTTTATAACTGATACATAATTAGTATATTTATTATTATGACAGTTTTATACGTTTTATTTTTATTCTTGCATCTGTTTTTTACGTAAGAAGTTTTGGCCTAAGCCTGAGAATAGAGGGGAGGAAGAACAAAGAAGAGAAGTAGAGAAAAAGAGAAGAAGTTCTTTGTAAATTGAGAGAAGGTTCTTTGTGAGAATTATAGAAGGAAGAAATAAGGAGATTGTTCCAAATTTTATATATAGTTAATCAAAGGTAATAATCTAGCTTTGAGTTTTTATAATTATACTTCAGTTTTCTTTGAAAAGTTGGATTTCTATGGTTAGATTGTTAAGATATTGATCATTTATGTTAATTAGTATGTATAATTTGTTATATGTAATCTATAACAAGTTTTCATGTATTCAAATTCATGAAAACTTGGTTTATGGCTTAGTATATGTATTTTGGTTTTTTAAGGGTTAAATTGATGGTTAGATCATGTATATAATCTAAAATTGGTTATAGATGTTGTTAGTATGATGAAAAACGAAAACAACCCAAGTTGAACGAGTCAAAACGGATGTAAAACGAATTTGTAACGAATGAATTCGCTAAATATGTTTAAATCATGAAAGTATAGGTTGAACAGGGAATTGGAACCCTTAAATTAATTTGTTAAAGTTTTTGAAATGTTAAATTTATTCTGTAGATGAGTAGTTCAGTGTTTCACAACCAACTAATTCTGACTTAAAATGAAGAAGTTATGAAGATTTGAAGTAAAAACATCGCAAAAACTGTAATCTGGAAGTAGAATCGCGGTGCTGTTGCTTGAGAGCGGGCACGGGCTGGTGCTGCTAATTTGGCGTGGTGGCGCGCTGGAGTGTGTAGGATTTGGGCGCGGTCGCGTCCATAGTGTGTCAACTGTGACTACTTTGACATGTTTTGGTAAAATGACCATAAAGTTTTCATACAAACTCCGATTGATGCGATTCAAGATGATCTGGAACGAGGATGCGTAGACCTATAACTTTTATTCTTTAAAGTGTTAAGTTTAAGGACTGGAATAGGTGTCAAAATTGTCATCTTTAGGACTGTTGTGTTTTCGGGGACAATCGGAGGGCGTCGGGCATGCACGTATGCAAGTGTAGTGCTTATGAAGATGAAATATGTTATTCTAAGTTATAAAACATGAATGTTAGTAAATATAATGATACTTAACATTAGTAAATGATGTATTAGATAAGTTGTATAAGCATAGTAAGCATACATAAGATAGACAAATCGGGCATTTGATGAATAAACGTCGAAACACCGTGACAAGTCTTAATGAACGTAAAAAGTGTTTTAAGTCAAATGAAATGAATATTATAAGATATGAAATGAGATTAATATAAAACCAATAATGATTCATGTGATGCCCCCAAATTCAAGTACTTGAAACCCGAACTCGATGCTTCACGATATCATTTCTATGAACGGAATAATACTAATAACAATAACAATAATTTAAATATCAAACTTAATTTACATATCAGAGTCTAAATCCCAGGTACGCGACCTTTAAACATTCCTTACATGATAATTAATTGATATCATTGTCTTAATAAAGTCTAACTAATACATAAAATACCATAAATCTTATTCTGTTTGCTTTCATTTTTCTTTGTTTCTGCATAAACCTTCAGGTTGATCATGATTTGCTGAAAACATTTAAATTAAGCAAGAATGAGCATTTGGGTATCCAGCAAGTAATAGCAACAATAAATACTAGTTGAAAGGATTAAATATTTTCTTTGAATGACACTTCTACAACGAATCAACAGTTGTGAAGTAAGTTAAACCAATAATAACAACATATCAATTCTATATCAAAATTTTGAAACTACGTATTTGTAACGCCCGAGATTTTTGGAATTATGAATGAATTAAATATTTATTTGATTTTGTGAATTAAATGAATTTAATTGATTTATTATGTGAGTAGGATGTTCGAAGGTCGTTCTATGACATAGAATATACAAATGTGGTTAGTATTTTGGCTTTGTGCTAGGATTAATTGTTGTGAATTATCAAGACGAAAATGAAGGTTTTCCGAGAATGTTTACGTAAAAACACTATTCATTTGATTTTGTTCGGAGCTAGGGTTTGAAATTTCGAGAAACGCATAATGATAGAATATGAAGATATTATGGAATATCCAATAATATTTCTATTATGGCAAATGAAGTTTTCGCCTGCGGACTTAAAACCTAAGGGTTTGTGAAAGAGATTTTCGAAAGGGAAATGCAATGCGTATAGTCATTTCGATGATTATACATATGAGATACGAGTATTATATTAGTATGAATATGAGTATGGTATGAAGAATAGTATGACGTATAATACGAATATCGTATAAGTATTAGATGAAGAGAATACGGAAGTTATACGCGTAGAATACGAGAAGTTCTAATGGAATATGAGTTAAGGATTTTATACAATCCAATTGGACTTGGATTAATAACAAGCCCAATGAATTAGGTATATAAACCCAAGTTAAGGCCCAACGTTAAGTTATGTCAAGCCCAATCCAAAAAGTTAAACCGCGGGTCGAACCGGTGGGTCATGGGATGGGTAAAACCCATGGCATGACAAAAAGGGGAGGTGGGCCAGCCACTTGGCCACCAAGTAAAGTGATTTCTCGATGGCTAAGTAGGAAAGGAGGTGGGGGAAATGGACCATTTTGCCCTCATGTTGGTTTTCTATAAATACAAGGCTTGTGTTGGTCATTTGATGTTTTACAAAGATTGACCAATACATATTGAGAGAGAGAGAGAGAGAGAGCTAGAAACACTTAATCATTCTACTTCCAAGAAAACCATTATACGTTTATCAAGAACGTGAAATATGCCAAAGGTAAATTCTCATAAACCGTAATCTTCATCTTTTTTGATTTCCTTCTCGCAGAAGAATCGTAGATTGGCGGAGCATGTTTATTGAGGAGATATAAGGATGTCTATTAATGATCAAATCATTGATAGGTCATGACCAAATAGAAATTGTAAGTGTATACATGAGTTAAAATCTAGAAAGTCTTGAACGTGAACTTAGTTTTGAATGAACGATTTGAAAACCGTTATAGCTAAAGAATGTGCATATTGTTTGGTTAGGAAGTATATGGTGAATCAATGGAGTGTTTCATTTTATCTGGCTTATAGAACACGAGTAACGAAGTTATGGCGAATTTTGTGAAAATAGACGTTAAATGTCAAAAACGTAAAAATCTCAGATTAAGGGTCAAAAGTTGTCGTGTGACTTGAAAACGTTGGTTTCCAATGTCAACACATGAGATAAGGTAATTAAGAGTCGTTGGCGCAAGAATCGTCAAATTTTGACTTATAACGAAGAAAACGAGTATTAAACGGTCGAAAACGTTAAACGAACGCTCAAAAATGAACTCAAAGGTGAATTCTGAGTTAATGGATTCAAAAATGTGAAATTCTTATATGAACACATAAAGGATGTGATTTGTGAGTTGTAGGCTTTTGAATGGGTCTATTCGGATGTAAAACGAACAAATTAAGAAGTCGGGAGTTTTGTTAGAAAAGTTAACTGTTTTGGCCAACTGGTGCATTTGGAGGAAGCCATGGCAATAAAACTAGTACAAAATGGTAAGCGCTACCATAATGCGAGATCTCGACCAGAGTCCCTCGTTAACTCGCGTCACAGCGCCACTAAAGTACTAAGGATGTCGCGCCGCAGCGTCGGCAGTGTGAAAATGTTGACTAAGTTAGGTTTGTGTTCCATTTAAAAGTGGACCTAAAGTAAGACATTGAAGGTACTTAATGTACATAATAAGCTGACCTTAAATCACTTATAAGGTGATAATATTAGAAGATTTAGTAAGGTTTAATAGAAATTAAACGAAGAACGCGAGAACGTAATAAGTAAACCGTAAATGAGGTTCAACATTGGTAGTTCACCAATGATGATCGAATGTCGTTTAGTAACATAAGAATGTTAACGAGCCGTAACGAAGTATAGAAAGTCGAATTGACTTTAATAACGAAGTTAATTCAAATAAGACATAGAAGAGAAAAGAAGTTAGTTATAGATAAATAAAGTTAGTTGCTTGATAACTAATTGTAGTATGATATGTGAATATATCATGTAGATCATGTAATGACTGAGAATTGTTGAATTGTATATTCGAAGACGCTTAAAGGTAAGTCTTTCTTAACGCTTGCGTAACCTTCGGGTTAGTCAAGTTTTCTGTGATTCATGTTATAAGATGCATGAATGGTTTTAAATAAAAAGTCTTTACCTGTTTTAATTCGGCTAGACAAGTATTGAAGAATGGATTGATTTGTTTACAAGTCTTTTGATATAGAACTGTTAACGCTATCCTATGCCAAGTATTTTGTACGGATGAGAAGGTAAGTTTGTCTATGTACAAGCAAAAGTATTTTTCATCGATTATTCGATGGGCACGCGAGGTTGCCAAATATTGAACGTAAATACGTTTAACGTAAGAGTGTTGATCAACATAGAGTACAATAGGCTGATCACCTAGAAGTGCTCGTAAGTAAAGACGGATGGATGGCCTTAGTGCCGGATATCCTTTTAAAGTATAAAAACAGAAAAAGTATATTCATGGTTTATTGACCGGTTCAGAATTCCTAAGCTATTATGTATATACTTTGGAATTATTGTTATGACATGAGAAGTACTAGTCAAATGTTTCATATTGCTTAGTAGTTAATTGTTTAGTTATGGAAGTAAATCATGCAATGGTTAATGTGATATTCATATGATTCCTTGTTAAGACTTGTTGAGCCAGTTATGCTCATTCTTGCTTGAACCATATGTTTGCAGCTAAAGCCGAATGAACTGAGAGTTCTGTGAGAGATAAAGGCAAGGCTAAGATGGACAATTAATTGTCCTATAATAGATTAGTGTATTTGTATGTAATATACTTATGAAGAACAAAGAATGTATTTAGTTTATGAACCTGGGAAAGGATTTATTAAAAATGTAATACAAAGATAGTAATTACATTCATTTTGTGGTTATCTCAATGGAATGACTGTATGGGTTGTAGTATCGTGGAGCACCATCTGTCGGGTTGGAAGATACCCGGATTTGGTGGCGTCATAGGTTGGTATCAAAGCCTTAGGTTATAAAACTTAAGGGGGGAAGAACCTTAGGCTAATAACCTCGTTAGGAAAGGAAGAGTCCGAAGAAAGTTAACTCGAGTCAAAAGAGTTAAGAAGGTATTGAGGAAAACTCAGTACCGAAAGATTTAAAAGATGGAAAGTAACTCTAAATGGATTAAATGTGATTTGTGCTTATATTATTGTGTATTATGTACTAATCAATTTGTTATGTGCTATTGTAGACGTCGGTCGATAGCTTGATGTATAGGAATATACATGTGTTCTGCGAGGAGTCCGTGAACCGAGTTGAGCCAGTACCTGTGCCTGTAACAGATATACCTCTAGTGATTCTAGAAGAGTAAGAGCCCGAGGAGTATTATTCGGAGGAGGACTATTCTGAGGAGACCACGGGGTTAGCATCATATCTGAATATGATGATAGATGTGGAGGATGAAATGGAGGTAACATCGGTTAATACAGTGATGATTTCCCTAGAGTCAACACCTACAGAGACAATGAGTGCAATGTACCTCTCAGTGCTTGACCATAACGTGCAACTGCATAATATGGTGCAGCACCAAAAGGAAGAGATCAGTGATCTCTACGGTGCCAAGGAGTCTGCAGAGTCAGACTATAAGATAGATCATGATGAGAAAGTGCTCATGACTGACAAGGCTAGGGACTATAAGAACGAGGTCATAGAACTTCGTAAGAAACTTGCTAAAAAAGACCAAAAGATAGCACGAATGTCATATATAAATGACAGTGCGCATGAGGATTTCAAGCTTTAGATAGCTTGTTATTCTATTGAGTCGAGACAGACTCGACATACTATAAGTCGAGATATTGTGTCGATTCTAGCGAACGAGAAGCATGAGAATGCTGCTAGGCAGTATTAGGAGTTAGTATGGTACATACTTTTGTGTAGTGACATAAAATCCTTTTTTGTATAATTAAAGTGTAGTCTTTTTGTAAATCCCAATTTTTATGAAAGTCAATCCCGGGATATATATGTAATAGCTTTTGGCTATGGAAAGCAACTTGTAAATAGTTTTGAACTATAAAGAAGCATTTTAATATAATAAAGTTTTTTTATATGTTTTGTTGTGTATGAGTTATTGTTCAGTTGTTTGACGACTAATAATTTGTAAGCAAATAAGTAATAACGAAACTTTATTTATTTAATCAGAAATGCGGCCAAGAAGAAGACACCGCAACCAAGAGGTGGAATCGCATAATGATAACGAGGGGGGTCCTAATAACCCTATGCAAGAGTTCGTTAATTTATTAACGGGTGCATTTAACCAAGCCGGGGGTAGAGCACCCGCAGGACCTAGGGTAGCCCGAACAACTACCTTTAAAGAATTTAAGAGTGTAGGTCCACCTGAGTTCAAGGGAACGACGAACCCAATGGAGGCCCATACATGGGTCAAGGAAATAGAGAAGGAGTTTGTTATTACGAACATGGCCGAGGCGCAAAAAGACTTCTTTTTATGACCTATATGATGAAGGGGAAGCCAACCACTCTTTGGTGGGAGGCTCACTAGGGTGAAATTTGGGGCGGAAGGCATTACATGGGAACAGTTCAAGAATGTATTCTTCGAGAACTATTTCCCTACTAGCATACAAGGGAGAATGGAGATTAAGTTCCTAGAACTTAAGTAGAGAGACATGACAGTTCCCCAATACGCGACCAAATGCAATGAATTGGCAAGGTTTGCTCCACACCAAGTAGACACGAAGGAGAGGAAGGCTCGTAGGTTTGAGCAGGGCCTAAAACCCTTGGCTCTATAGTAGGATATCGGTTTTTCAGAGTGCTTCCTACGGAACCATTCTGGAAAAGGCAATAATAGCAGAAGGTGGTAGTGAGGCGTTTACCCAATACCACAAGGATAAAAAGAATAAGAGTAAAGGAGAGGGAGGAAATAAGGCAGAGGTTGCCAGTGGTAGTGGCAATGTGCCTAAGAGGAAAAATTTTAACCCTGGGAATACTAGGGTGAAACAAGGGGATCCTATACGTAGCATGAAGGCATGCAAGACATGCGGCAAGACTTGTCTAGGAGTCTGTCTGAATGGGAAAACTGGTTGTTATAACCGTGGACAGGAGGGCCACATATCTCTCAATTGTCGTCCTAAGAAAAGTCAGGGTTGTTTTGCTTGTGGGTCGGTGGACCACATTGTAAGAAATTGCTTGAAGAAAGGGGTGGAGAGTAGTAAAGGTTCTGGTAGTGGCAATTTGGCCATTACTGGATAAACACCATCATTGGGCAGACCCTCAGCCCAAACATTTAATATTACCGTCCAAGATGAGGTTGCATCAACGGATGTAGTAGCAGGTATCATTCCAGTCAATGAAATAAATGCTTACGTGTTATTTGACTCGGGTGCTACTTGTTCTTTTATAGCATCTGGATTTTCTAAGCAACTGGGATTAAATCCTAAAAAGCTAGAACTACCTTTAGACGTTAAGGTAGCAAATGAAGAGATAATTCACATTGAATACATTCATAGGAATTGTTTTGTAGATATCAGGGGTAACAGGTTATCGGTAGATCTTTTACTGATAAGGTTAAGAGAATTCGATGTGATGCTTGGTATGGATTGGTTAATTAACCATAGAGCAATAATAGATTGTCATAGAAAGAGTGTGAACTTAAGGCTTTCTAAGAAACCTAAGGTGATGCTTTATGGTAATAAATCACTGGGACGTTCTTGTTGTCTAACCATGACACAAGCTAGGAAGATATTGAAGAAGGGGTGTAAGGGTTACCTGTGCCATGTTGTGGATACCCAAAGAGTGGGAACATCATTGGAACAGATAGCAGTAGTTCAAGAGTTTGTGGATGTGTTTCCGGAGGAGTTACCCGGTATTCCGCCAGATAGGGATGTAGAATTTGTGATTGATTTATTGCCAGGTACGGCACCAATTTCAAAGGCACCATATAGAATGGCGCCAGTAGAGATGAAGGAGTTAATGGTTCAATTACAGGAACTGTTATATAGAAAGTACATTCAACCGAGTGTGTCTCTGTGGGGAGCACCGGTATTTTTTGTAAAGAAGAAGGACGGATAGTTACGACTTTGTATCGACTATCGAGAGTTGAACAAGTTAACGATTAAGAATAAATACCCGTTGCCCAGGATCGATGATTTGTTTGATCAATTGAAAGGGGCAAAGTGTTTTTCGAAGATAGATTTGCGCACGGGGTATCATCAACTGAAAGTAAGGAAGGAGGATGTACCTAAGACGGCGTTCAGAACTCTTTATGGGCATTACGAGTTTCTGGTTATGTCATTTGGGTTGACGAATGTGTAAGCTGCATTTATGGATATGATGAATAGAGTGTTCAAACAGTATTTGGACAAGTTCATTATAGTGTTCATTGATGATATTCTAGTCTATTCTAAGACACCAGAAGATCATGCTGAACATTTAAGAATAGTGTTGGAAACACTACGGAAGGAGAAGTTGTATGCGAAATTCACTAAGTGTGAATTTTGGCTTGAACGAGTGCAGTTTCTAGGACATGTTATAGACAAAGATGGCATTTCCGTAGATCCAGCGAAGGTGGAAGCGGTAAATGAGTGGGAGCAACTGAAAATGCCAACTAAGGTTCAGAGTTTTCTGGGGTTAGCGGGATATTATATAATATTCATTCAGGACTTTTCTAAAATAGCTACTCCGTTAACGAATCTGGCGAGGAAGGTGGTGAAGTATGTATGGACGAAAAAGTGTGAAAATAGTTTTCAAGAACTAAAAAGAAGATTGAGTGAGGCTCCCGTATTATCCTTACCAGATGATACAGGGAATTTTGTAGTTTATAGTGATTCTTCACATAGAGGAATGGGTTGCGTGCTTATGCAACATGACAAATTCATTGCGTACGCATCACGTCAGTTAAAAGATTGTGAGAAGGTCTATCCTGCTCATGACCTAGAATTGGCAGCTGTAGTATTTGCCTTAAAAATATGGAGACATTATTTATATTGGGAGAAGTGTGAGATATATACGGACCATAAAAGTTTGAAATATATCTTTACACAGAAGGAGTTGAATATGAGGCAGAGAAGGTGGTTAGAATTGATAAAGGATTATGATTGAGATATCTTATATCATCTGGGGAAAGCGAATGTAGTAGCCGACGCGTTAAGTCGGAAGGGTAGAGAAAAGCTGTCAATGTTAACCACTCAGACTGAGTTAATAACAGAGATGGCAAGGATAGAGTTAGAAGTCAAGTTGCCAAGTGAAACAGCAGAGATGTTATTTTCAATAGAAACTCGACCAACGATAATGGAGCGGGTTAAGGAAGTATAGATAAGTACGGAAGAATGCGAGCAAATGAAAAAGATAATGAAGGATGACGTGAAGACTAAGTATAACCTTGATAAAGAAGGTTTACTTCGTTTTGAAGGAAGAATTTGGGTTCCAAACAATTCCAAGTTGAAAGAAGAGATTATGTGTGAGGCCCATAGTTTGAGGTACTCGATACATCCGGGTAGTGCATATCACCATGGACTTTGTGGTGGGACTTCCAACAACGAGAAAAGAATACGATGCTATTTGGGTAATACTGGATCGGTTAACCAAATCGGCTCATTTTCTAACAATAGGAGTTAGGTATAACTAGAGCAGTTAGCTAAGCTTTATGTCAAAGAAATCATTTCTGGGCATGGAGTACCTGTTTCGATTGTGTCCGATCGTGATCCATGACTCACGTCGAACTTTTGGAGGAGTTTGCAAGAAAAAATGGGAACGCATTTGAGATTGAGTACGGCGTATCATCCACAAACAGATGGACAGATTGAACGGACAATTCAAACGCTAGAAGATATGTTAAGATCTTGCGTTATGGATTTCAAAGGAAGTTGGGACGAACATCTACCTTTGGTAGAATTCGCTTATAACAATAGTTTTCACGCTAGTATAGGCATGCTGCCTTACGAAGTGTTGTATGGAAGGAAGTTTAGAACACCACTTTGTTGGGATGAAGTAGGTGAATATCGAATGTTGGGACCTGAGATGGTACAACAAATGGTAGACATGGTGGAGCTGATAAGAGATCGGTTAGTAGCGGCTCAAGATATACAAAGGAATTATGCAGATCCTCATCGAGAGAAGAGGGAGTTTGAAGTAGGATCGTATGTCTTTCTAAAAGTATCGCCTTGGAAAGCGAAGATACGTTTTGGGAAGAAAGGGAAGTTAAGTCCAAGGTTTGTAGGACCTTCTGAAATTTTAAGAAGGGTAGGAGAGGTAGCTTATAAAGTATCTTTACCTCCAGAAATGGAAAGAATACACAATGTGTTTCACGTGTCTGTGTTGCGTCCTTATAAACTGGACTACAGGCACGTAATAGAGTATAAATCTATTCAAGTAGAAAAAGACTTAACGTATGAAGAACTTCCGATTCAGATTGTTGATAGGAAGGAACAAGTCTTGAGAAATAAAGTAAAACCTTCAGTAAAGGTAATTTGGAGTAACCACGATGCTAAAGAAGTAATGTGGGAGCTCGAAAGTAAAATGAAGGAAAAGTTTTCTCATTTGTTTTTGTAAGAATAACGTGATTCTGGGGACAAAATCCTTATAAGGAGGGAAGAATGTAACGCCCGTGAATTTTGGAATTATGAATGAATTAAATTTTAATTTGATTATGTGAATTAAATGAATTTAACTGATTTATTATGTGAGTAAGATGTTCGAAGTTCGTTCTATGACCAAGAATATACGGATGTGGTTAGTATTCTGGCTTTGTGCTAAGATTAATTGTTGTGAATTATCAAGACGAAAACGAAGGTTTTCCGAGAATGTTTACGTAAAAACAATATTCATTCGATTTCGTTCGGAGCTAGGGTTTAAAATTTTGAGAAACGCATAATGATAGAACATGAAGATATTATGGAATATCAAATAATATTTCCGTTATGTAAAACGAAGTTTTCGCATGCGGACTTAAAAACTAAGGGTTTGTGAAAGAGATTTTTGAAAGGGAAATACAATGCGTATAGTCATTTTGATGATTATACATATGAGATACGAGTATTATATTAGTATGAATATGAGTATGGTATGAAAAATAGTACGACGTATAATATGAATATCGTATGAGTATTAGATGAAGAGAATACGGAAGTGTTGAAGTCTCGATTCACATCATCTTTGATGAAACAGACTTAGACAATACAGTGCTTCAAGACACTACGACCGATAATGCAGACACTACGAATGAAGTCGTTGAGCTCAACACTACGATCGTAGTGCCAGATAGTGAAATCGTTGAGCAAGAAAATGAGATCGTAGAGAGGTCTATGCAAGACAACAAACCTCCACACCAAGAAGAAGAAATAGATCTTGAAAACTTAAGACAAGAAGGCATCAGGACATATGTCCCAACCGGAAATAGATGGGCCAGAGATCACACTCAAGATCTAATCATTGGATATCCGAGTGCTAGAGTCAAAACAACAGCTGCCACTCAGAATGAATGCTTTTATCTAAGCTTCCTGTCATAAATAGAACCAAAGAAGATAGAGGATGCTATGGAAGACACCAGTTGGATAGAAGCCATGCAGGAAGAACTTAACCAATTTGAACGAAGCAAAGTATGGAGATTGGTACCAGGACCAAAGAGTCATCTTGTCATTGGAACCAAGAGGGTCTTCAGAAACAAAATGGATGAAGATGGAGTTATAACCAGGAACAAGGCAAGATTAGTGTGAAAGGGCTACTCTCAAGAAGAAGGAATTGACTACGATGAGACATTTACACCTGTTGCCAGACTAGAAGCCATCAGAATCTTTCTTACCTTTGCTGCTCATATGAAGTTCAAAGTCTTTCAGATGGATGTCAAAAGTGCATTCCTAAATGGAGAACTCCAAGAAGAAGTCTATGTAGAGCAACCTCCAGGTTTCATCAATCCATCTCTTTCCAATTATGTTTATAGATTAGACAAAGCCTTATATGGTCTTAAACAAGCACCTAGAGCATGGTATGAAACACTTACTAACTTCTTAATTAAAAATGGGTTCACTAGAGGTAGAGTAGATACCACATTGTTTCTTAGAAAGCATAAAGACAAAGTCTTATTGGTTCAAATATATGTTGATGATATTATTTTTGGTTCTACTGACGAAAAGTTATGCAAGAGATTCTCCAAGCTGATGTAGAGCAAGTTTGAAATAAGTATGATGGGTGAGCTGACTTTCTTCCTTGGACTACAAGTAAAGCAGACTGATGAAGGAATTTTCATAAACTAAGCCAAGTACATCAAAGACTTATTCAAGAAGTATGGCATGGAATCAACCTCTCCCATGAAAACCCCAATTGCTCCTGCAACCAAGCTTGACAAAGATGAAAAAGGTAAATGTATTGATATAACTCAATAAAGAGGTATGATAGGCTCTCTTTTATATCTAACTGCCAGTAGACCAGACATAATGTTTGCAACATGCATATGTGTTAGATTCCAGGCTAACCCTAAAGAATCACATTTATCTGCTGTAAAGAGGATTTTCAGGTATCTCAAGGGTACACCTTACTTGGGGCTTTGGTACCCCAAGGAATCCTCATTTGAACTAACAGGATACACAGATGACGATTTTGTAGGATGCAAAATAGATAGAAAGAGTACTAGTGGCACCTATCAATTGCTAAGAAACAGACTTGTGTCCTGGTTTAACAAAAACAAAACTCAGTGTCTACTTCAACTGCAGAAGATGATTACATTCCTGCTGGCAGCTGCTGTGCTCAGATCCTATGGATGAAAAATCAACTAGCTGATTATGGGTTTGATTTTAAATCTATTCCCATTCACTGTGATAACACAAGTGTCATAGTAATAACTCATAATCCTGTTATGCATTCTAGGACTAAGCATATAGAAATAAGGTATCACTTCATTAGGGATCATGTGTAAAATGGAACTATATCTTTACAATATATCCCTACTGAAAATCAACTTGTTGAAGTTTTTACAAAACCACTAGATGAATCCAGATTTAATAAGTTAATAAGTGAGATAGGCATGCTAAATCTACAACCATAAAATATATGCTCTAGATTGTGCTAACCATAACAAATACAAAGGCTAAACTCAAAATCGTAGACATGATTAAGGGAAGTCTACGATCGTAGAGCTAAAAAGACAAAACTACCTCAACGATCGTAGCAAAGACTCAACCATCGTAGTACAGACTCAACGATGACAAAAGCCCCATCAGCAAAGCAAGAATGCATCCTGTGATGATAAGCTTCAAAACAAAGCAATCCCTTTGATAAGCGCCTCAGGAAAAAACCTAACCCTTGACTCACTCCAAGAGGTTGGCCCTTCCTGAGTTACCTTAAAAGAATGTTATGTCAAAAACTCATCACAAGGATCCGGTCAGACTCGACGGTCGTAAATCAGACACGACGATTGCTGAATAGACTCGACGATCGTAGCTCAGACACGACGAATGCTGGACAGACATGACGATCGTAGCTCAGACACGACGAATGTTGAATAGACTCGACTATCGTAGCTCAGACTCGACAAATGCAAAGCATACTCAACGATCACAAGACTACCTCAACAATCGTAGTCCTCCCTAAGGACACATCAGCTCTACAGGAGGCAAGGGCAAATCAGTACAATCCTTATCAGTCAAAATCATAGAGCCAAGCAAAAGTTAACACATATCCCACTAAGCAAAATGGAGAGAGGGAAGTTACATGTACTATTTGAAATCGTATTTTTGAAAATTAGAAGTTCAAAAGATAATCTCTCTCATCCTCTCCCAAAGAAAAAACCCTAAATCAGAAGAAAGCTCAGTCAAATCTCATTTCCAGAAAGAAAATCAATGGCGACTTCCAGTGTAATCTCCGGCTACAGACTATGTTTTGACGAGTTCAAAATAGCTCAACCTAAATTTCACAAGACTCTGGCGCTACTGAAGAAGGCGAGTCTCGAAGAGGCTTTGGGCACATACACATTGATCTATCCCAAGCTAGTGAAAGATTTCTACAGGAATGGTGTGTTTAAACACGACACCATCACTACGAGAGTAAAGGATGTGGAAATCAGTCTGAAGGTTGCAGATATCAACCTGGCCCTAGGTCTCAAAAATGAAGGGCATTCGTTCATAGACAGCATGGGTCTCCAAGAGGGACTCAAAAGAATGCATCACAAGAAACTCCCCTTTGTGAAAGGGTACAAGAAGAAGGAGTTCCCATAGAGGTATGAATTTCTAGCCGATATAGTTGGAAAATGTATATGCTGCAAGAGCTCAGGTCATGACTCTGTGAATAAAGTACAACTTAAGCTCATGACTGCCATGAGTTATGGAATACAACTCAACTATGGAGCCCTATTGCTCGAGTGGATTGGTAAGTGGATCATCGACTCAAAGAAGTCAAAAAGACCTCAAAAGAAGCTTTACGGGAGATTCATAAGCATCATTCTACAGTCTGGTCTAGGTGACAAAATTGGGGACGAAGAAGGAGAAACTATCAACCCAAACATACGTATGACCCAGAAATTATTTGAAAATTTGAAGAGGAACCCAGCTGAGTATGTTCGCATGATGACCGAGTCTAGTGGAAGAACTGGTGATCTGAAGGACTCAGGCCTTCCGGGAAATATGTCTGTTGTCAAGGAAATCGAAGAAGAAGAAGAAGCAAACAAAGGAGAACCCTCTGTCCTTGTCAGAAAAAGCAAGGGCAAGAGGAAGCTTAAGGCTAGGATGGAAGAAGAACCCCATGGATCCACAACTGATAAACCAGCAAAGTCCTCTGACATTGAGACTCTAAGGATCCTGAGAAAGAAGCAACAACAGGCTGAGGCTGAAGAAGATAGTGCCACCATATCTCAGCTGCTGGAGAAAAATATAATCAGCCACAAACCCAAAAGGCCTTCCATCTCCTCAATCATAGAGTCTCTAATGATCGTAGAGACCAGACCAAGCATATCAGGTAAGGAAGTGGCTACATCAAGCATATTGGCAGACCAACAGGACAAAACTGAGGTTCAAGAAAGTCCCGAGGCTATGGCTCAGCCTAGAAAATCAAGGAGAAAGCTGGTCAAGAAATACATCCTTGAGAATGAAAAAGTGCTCAAGAAGGAAGCAAAAAATGTAGTTGCCAAAGAAGAACTGTCCAGAGCAAGTTAAGAAGACAATGCTCCAGCTGAGGGGTAGATCCTGAAGTTCTCATGATATAAAATACACCAGCTGAGGGGGAGACGTCTGAAGCTCTAGAAGATGCTCCAGCTGAGGGGGAGTTTTTGAGCTTACAAGTAGATGATCAAGTTGAGGGGGAGCCTCAGGATATGTCCATGGTAGAAGAAGAGGTCCCTGCCAGAAATGAAGAAGAATAAGTGCAAGAACATCAAGAGACCATTGAGATAATGGAATCCTCCAATGAGAACAGAGAAGATGAAGAAGAAGATGATGATCTTGAGATCACTAGTATGGGCAAAGATGGGTATAGAAGCTATCTCTACAATCAGATGTTCTCTTGCCTACCCATGATGCCATATCATCAAGCCCAAATCTTAAACTCTTGGGATCACATGTTCTGGAGCTTCAAAGAGTATCCAGCAATCTTAGTACTAGCCAATGGATTCCAAGGAAGATTCACATTTGCCAAGAAGTTACTTACCAACAACTCTTCCTCAAAGGAAAAACATGAAGTATTGTCTATCCCAGCCCTCTTCAGAGTTAATCACTTGCCATCATCCTCATTTAGCCATTTTTATGAATTCCCACGATGGTTGGAAGTGATACTTCATCCACTAAATTAATTTCCAGTTGCAGAATCCCAAAATTCTATAACTGAGGAACCAAATGAAGTCAACTTCATATTGCTCCCTCAAACTATCAACTCTACGATCACAGACTCTAGCCCCATGGCAGAGTCTTCACCTCAAATCGTAGAGTCACCAAACACAAACATCCTGACCCAGGCCCCTCCATCAGATATTCCATCTTCCTCCTCAAATGAATATTTTAATCTTGATCTTGCCCTCTACTCCCTGCAAGATCAATCCCAGAAAACATTCCCTCCATTCAACTATCCTCAACCCAGTGATACACTCCTAAATCTGCCCACGAAAGATGACTTGAAGGAAGCATCCAAGAACATGGTCAAGAACATAGAAGAAAGCCTGGAAACTCACTCAGACCTCATTCATCTCCGGCTGAATCAAATGATCACTACTGCAAATAATCTCCTCGGCACTATGAACGCTGAGCTTACAAAGAAGTTGAGGGAAATTATCAAAGAAATTCTTCAAAGCATGAAGGACAGAGATGAGATTCACTTCCGGATAGCCACCAAACAAAGAGAGGCTATTCTTGAAATGCATAAATCTTAAGAAGTCCAAAATAATCTTATACTGGAGAACATCATAAACCTGAAAGCTTCAGTCAAAGAATTTCAGAAAGCATATGTAAATCAGGAACAACAGACTGGTATTGTTCTAATTGCCCTCCGAAACAAAGAAGCTAGATCTGAAGTCCTTATCAAGGAAAGTCGAGAGGACATTGCTCAAACACAAAGCCAACTTAACGAGCTTGTCCAAGTAGTAAATCAACTTTCTGCAGACATTCGACCCTTGATGCTGACATAAAGGGGGAGAATAAAGGGAAAGGAGTTCGAGGAGGCCAGGGAGGCCAGGGCAGAGGAAGAGGAGGTCAAGGAAGCCAAGAAAGGGGTAGAGGACAATTTCACGCTCAAGCGTCAAGAAGCCCTCCTGCAAGACAATTCCACCAACAGACTCAACGATCTAATTAGTAGGAAGTCTTAATGGCTCAGCCATTAATGAGTCAAGGGCCAGCCACTAGTTCTAACAATGTGACCACTACAAGCCTAAGAATGCCAATTGGAGATCCTGCATTCATGAATAGGCATGATCACAACCCCTTGATAAGTCCAAGTGAGATGGAAGAGTTAGCCAGAAGGGTTGAAGCTAGCAGGAAAAGAAGGGCTGAGGAGTATGCCAATCCTCCAAGGAAAAGATCAAAGAAATAGAGATAAGTAAAATCTTAAATTCTTATTGATGTAAAGCTAAATTGTAATACTCTTCAATCATCAATAAATTCATGCTTATTCTCTAGAAATTTTAGCTGCTCACTGAAATACTAAGTCATGTTTAAATTTCCTGCAAATGAATCTAGACACTAATAATCATGACAACAAATCTCCTTGGTTATGTCAACATCAAATAAGGGGAGATTATTGGGAGGATGCATTTTATGATTTGATGTTTTAATGTATATGCTCATGATTATTTGTAAAGTCCTTCTTGTAATATATGTACAAGGACTTGGTGATAGATCAAACTTGTTAGGTTGATCTAAGCTCTTAACATGTATCATTCTATAATTGAATGTATAGATAGAAAGATCAAAGCTGTTAGGTTGATCTTGAGATGTAATAGATAGGCTTTGAAGAAATCGTAGTGTATCAATCTGATCAACATTGCAGAAGTCAAGGTAAAAATGTAGAGCTTCGAAGATCGTAGTGTGCCTGCCTTGAAGGGCCTCTTCGAAAATCGTAGAGTGGTTCCAACGTTTGCCTAGCCAACTCAACAATCGTAGTGTGCTCTCAGAAACATGGAGTTTACAACTCAACGATCGTAGTGTGCTCTCTGAAATGTAGAGTTTATAACTCAAACAAGCAAAGATCGTAGTGTGCAAATACTTAAAGAGAAATCGTAGTGCTCTTGGCTGATAGCATCAGACCAGGCACTAAGGCGACAAGTCACCACGATCTGTATCGTAGAGTATCATCTGTCTTGTGTCAGAAAATGTCGAGCCTCATGATTTGTGTGGAGACAGATTTTAACATAATAGGAATGGATTCTAAATGCTGCATTACTCACCAGTCCCAAAGTCATAAGAAATATCCTTAGTATGCAACAAAGAAGCGTATTGAAGAAGATAAGGAAAGTTCCATTAGTAAGGGGGGAAACACATTTTCAGGTGTTAGGTGAGAAAGCAGTCTGCAGTGTCAGTGGGCCAGAATGCAGTTCAGATGATGTGCAGAAATGCCTCCATCAAAGAATAGAAAGGTCAAACACATTTAATGCTTCAACGGATGGATTCAACGGATAGTTTTCAAGATCACATATATGCAAATCAAGTAGATGAGATAGAAACAAGCAAGCATTGAACAAATAATGTGAAGAACTCTCAAAGCTCAACTCTACGATCTGAGAAACAGAAAAGCTTTCTTAGCTACTCAGTTCTTTCGAACAAGTGCTTAAATAGCAACTGAGTAGCAACCATCAAGAACTCAACATCTACCAATTAACTGAAGAAGAGTACCAAGTCTGCTGGACTTGAAGAGTTCTAAGTGAACTGTAAGAGGGCCAAGTCTGCTGGACTTGAAGAATTCAAGAGTGAATTAAGAAGTTCCTAGACTGCTGGTCTAGAAGGAATCTGTGTGATTCAGAAGTTGTAAAAGACATCCTTAGTGGATTTCCTACTCGAGGTGTAGAAGAGTGGACTAGGAGCTTTAAGTGCTCTGAACCACTTAAAACAACTGTGTCTTTTACTTTCATAAGATAACTGCTATATCTGCCATAACTGCTATAACTGCCTCACTATCATAACTCCACTACTTCGTAAAGGAGATTAAAACAAACTTTAATTCCGCTAAGTTTTAATCATCATCAACGAACAAGTTTAAAACGAAAAGGTTTTTTAAATATCAATTCAACCCCCCCCCCCCCCCCCCCCTTCTAGATAACTATTGTGCCAACTAGGAACTAACAAAGTGAATTAGAAAAGTTAGAGGGAAATAATGCAAACTTGGAACACTTTAGGGGTACTAAAGTGTAATAGGTTAAATTAATCAGGACCATTGGTGGTGGTTTTAATAGTAAATCAATCTGGACCGTCGATGGTGGTTTTAATAGTAAATCTATCTGGACCGTCGGTGGTGGTTTTAATAGTAAATCAATCTGGACCGTCGATGATGGTTTAAATAGTAAATCAATCTGGACCGGCGGTGGTGGTTTTAATAGTAAATCAATCTGGACCGTCGGTGGTGGATTTAAAAGTAAATCAATCTGGATCGTCGATTGTGGTTTTAATAGTAATCAATTTGGACCGTCCGTTCTAATAGTAAATCAATCTGGACCGTTCGTGAATCAATTACTATTTAGTCCATTCTCCTATAAATAGAAGCTTAATTCTTCTTTTATTCTCACCAATTCACTTAGACTTACAAGAGAAACCACATCGAGAGAAACTATCGAAACCAAGAACAAGAGTATTATGCTACTTCACTATTGCAGTATCCAGTCTTCTACTAAGATAAGGGATATTATTTGTTGTATTCGTAAGGGGTATTATTTCTTTCATATTCATAAGGAATACTTTTTTTTCATATTCATCCTTTAATATGTCAGACTAACCTGTTTACGCGGATTACGTACCGTATGAAAGGTAAAAATCCATTTACAGTTTCGAATGTTATTTCTTTTCATATTCTTAAATCTAAACTTACTATGGTAAGTATTGCTTCTATTATCCTTGAAATTAGTGGAATATCCTTGAGTTTTGCAATTCATACAGTATCGTTTAGTTAGAATATTGATCTGAAATTTCTTATTAAATATCAATATTTTCACCGGGGTACTATTCACAGGTTACTATTCACCCGGTAATTATTCACTAAAATATTATTCACTCGGGTATTCGGGGAACTTTTCATGCCGGGATACTATTCACGAGTTACTATTCATGGGTTACTATTCACCTAATTACTATTCACTAAAATATTATTCACTTGGGTATTCGGGGCACTTTTCATGTTGGGGTACTATTCACGGGGTACTATTCAACGAAAATTTTATTTCTTTTCAGTCCAAGATTATTTTTGATACATGAATATTATTCTTGAATTTTACTCCACAAAGTAGTATCATGTTGACAATTTGGACGTTATTGAATTCAGGATAAATTAAATTATAAATCTTTAAAATTTATCATATGCTTTATTTTAATTGAATTCTTATATCATTGTCATCATCCTCATGCTTATATTGTGATGAAAGACATCTTTGGCTTACGTGAATATATGGACTGTTGATTGATATGATTATGACAAGGGATCATTCGGTATAATCATGACCCATAATGTGACAAATGATGTGGTAAAAGTCCTCATTGGCCTGTAGTGCATTGATGAACAGTTGTTGGTATGATGATGACCATGAATTATTCGGTATAATCATGACCATTGATGATTACATGAATATCTTTGGCCTGTAGTGCATGGATGATTCGATGATGTAGTTTATTTATTAAGCTGAGTCTTAGCGATAAAATTGATGATAAACTGTTTAAATCTTAGAAGATAGTAGATATCATGCTCTACTTGACTCTTTTAATAAATTGCTTGTTCCGCTGCAGTTAAACTTGATGTCTATTGTATTTTATCAGTTTAACATTGTTGAAGGCTAACGATAACTTATTCTGCATTATCTTAGTCATAATATTTCTTACTGGGCTAGTTGAGCTCACCATTTTGCTTTCATTACTCTCTTCAGGAAATGAGAACATAGCCGGGACTAGTCGGGGAACGGAGTGATAGTCCGAGATGGCTGTTTTAGTAATCCTCACTATTTAGTGTGATAATAAATGTATTGAGGATTGAATTTGAGTTTGGATATTGTCTACGAGACAATATTCGTGTAAAAACTCTCAGCTCTTATTGTATAATTAAGTTTGTATTTGTATTCAGTACCATGTATTTGGCGACCCAAGATGGGTGATGATACCTATTTTGGGGGCATCACAGTTGGTATCAAAGCTTAGGGATATGATCCTTGGTTGAGATGTGAGACAAGAACTAGGAGGGGAGAGACGGGTAATTCCTTCGCTAGTATGACCAACCTAAGTTTATTTGTTATTTAATTGGTCGGTCAAAGTATAGGGATAATATGTTACATGTCAATTAACCCTTGTTTTATGGCAGTGTTTGAAAAAGACATCCGAAAATGTCGAGATAAGCAATGAGGCGCATGAGACCGTTGAGTCACCAACGATCAATACCCAGTGTAAGACCCCGAAATTTTTTAAATAAAAAGGAATTTCCTTTATTTATTATTTTGAAATAGTAAGGGTGGATTTGATTAATGTGGTTAGTTATGGGTAAAATGCGCAAATATTTCGAATAAGCAAGTGGTGATAAAATATTCATTATTGTCGGGGAATATTCGTTTGGTCGTGGAATATTCGTACTGTCGGGGAATATTAAACGATGACAGCTAGATCTTTTATGGGCCCCATAATAGAAAGCGATTGGATGATGAAAGCGACAAATATAAGTTGTTTATAAATAGCAGGCGTAGTTATTACAATTAATCATTGTTGGAATACCCGGTGGTTAAAACACACTAAGACGCCGTTGTTGAACAGTGAGAAGTATACCAGTATTGCACCAATTATTGATTCTTACGTAAGAAGGCACTACTCAATAATGGTTCTGATGAATTATTGTTCAAGATTTTATTTTATTGATTCAATAATTCTTTGCATTGATATATTATATTCGTTATTTTCAATAAATTGTCATTACACAAGATTTTCCATTATCGGAGCAATAATTCATATTATCCGAATAATATTATTATATAACATTATTGGCAATGTCTAGAAAGTTACATCTAAGGAGAGGTTTGGTCACCTAATTGCGGCGCGCCAAGAAGGAGAGATCCTTATCGAAAGCCCCTCTTCTGAGGAGAACTACCGGTCACAAGATCGTGTGATTCTGTAATATTATTTGTGAATAATTAATTATTGATTTATATGATGAGGAAAATATTGATTTTATGTGGATATAGATGGAGAAAAATTTTAAAATGACAATTGTTGAAAATTAATATTTTATCTTTTTCTGATAAAATAATTCATTTAAATATATTATTTTAATAATATATTAACGGTGATATTTTTATAATGAATGTGGGATATATGAGTATATGAGGAGGAAGAGTATTTTTGTGGCATTAAATGATTAACACATGTTTTGTGTGTCGATGGACCCCATTTATTGACTGAAATTTGATTATAGCCTGTAAAATCGTCCGTTTGTGGATTTCGGTCAATTTTTGTTTGGAATTTGGAAAAACTTTCTTCTGCAAAGTTGTAGAGAATTGGATTTCCTATAAAAACTCGCGAGATTCGAATTTTTCTGATAAAAGAGCTATTTATTATGAATTATTGAAGTTCCGAAGCTCCGAAATAATTGATTTTTGGAAGTTTTAATTATTTATATCAACAAAAACGTTTTTATTGTTTTGGTTGGCCCCCCATGTGTTGTAAACATGCTGATTTAAGGAGTCTTGGTTGGCGTAGAAATATATATATAATATATTATTATTATATTAAATTTTCTGCTTTGGTGTTCTAAGCAATTTCCTATAAATAGGGTGCTTAGGTTAGAATTGAAAATCACACCAGAAACTGAAGTCTCTCTATATTATCGAGCGTATTCTTGTGAGTATTTTGAGTATACCTTGAGTATTGCTATACGGTGCAAGTTCAAGTCATAGCCTATATCCGGTGTTTCAACTAAGTCTTGCTCTTCGAGGTAAGGGATGTTATTTTATTCGAAAATGATATTATTTCTTCAATATCATTATCGCCGAAATATTGGTTGGAAATTTTATCAAATTTGGAACTTTTTCATGTCGGGGTTACTATTCATGAGTTACTATTCACGAGTTACTATTCACGAGTACTATTCATGAAGCGTGAAGATGTTTTTTGTTGAATTTCTATCTTTTGGTGTCTGAGTTACTATTCACGTATACGGCCTTTATTCACGATATCTGAGACTATTCACTTAAATCAAGACTATTCAATAGAAAAAATGAAATTTCTTCTTTTCGTCCAAAATATCTATTCTGGATACTAGCTTTGATTGTATCTATGTTTTGATCATTCTTGAATTTTACACCCCTATGATTATTTTTGAGGTATTTTTGGACGTGGATAAAACAAAGTACGAATCCTTAATCCTTAATCCTTGTCATTTTGTTTCCTTTGGATTCGTTTCTTTAAAAATATTTTCATCATCTTCAGTCTTAAATGATGATATTATGGAATATCTTTGGCCTCAGTAGTGCAAAGATGAATGATTTCTTGATGAATATCTTTAGCCCATAGTGCAAAGAAGATGAGCAGTGTTGAGATGAATACGATCGATCGATTAATATCTTTGGCCCGTAGTGTAAAAGATGAAGCAGTGTTTAGATGAACATGACCAACTGATGAATATCTTTGGCTTGTAGTGCAAAGATGAATATTTGATTCCAGATATATATTGATTGATGTTACAGGGATAAAATATCGACGATGAACTTTTAAATTCATATATAGAAGATAGTAGTTTGCATTCTCTACTTAACTCTTCTAATGAATTATTATTTCCGCTGCGAATATTGATTTAAAATTTGTTGTCTATTGTATTCTATTAGATTTTTCCCTGTTGAAGACTAACAATAATTTGTTGTATATTATCTTAGTCATAATATTCTTTACTGGGCTAGTTGAGCTCACCCTTTTCCTTGTTGTTCCATTTTTCTTCTCAGGAGGCGAGAATGTAGCGAGTACTAGTCGGGGTATGGAATGAAGGTTCTAGAGAGAGTTGTTTAGTAGTCCTCACCATTTTTGTAAAATAATGTATCAATAATTATGATGGGGATTTATTTGCGTGTGGATATTGTCTAGATAGCAATATCTGTATTTAAACTCACAGTTTATATGTTGTAATAATAAAGTTGTAGTTATTTCTGTACCATGTATTTGGCGACTCAGAATGGGTTGGATGGAATGGACCTATTTTGGGGGCGTCACACCCAGGATAATGTGCAACAAGAAGACAATAATCCTCAGGTAAACAACAACACCGATCAAATGATGAATGATGGGATGTTCAGAGGCTTTATGCAATTCATGCAACATCAGGCGAGAGAGACTCCTGTTCAAAATACAGGTGGAAACACAACTCACAGATGGTCACCGCTAAGCAATTCAAGGAGCTGGGACCATCAGAGTTTTGGGGAAAGCCAGAACCACTTAAGGCGGAGACGTGGATAAAGTAGATCACCAAGATATTCAAAGTCTTGGGATGCTCTAAGGAGCAAAAGGTTCCTTTTGCCACCTTCATGTTGAGAGGAGAGACAGATTACTAGTGGGAATCAGTAAAGCGTACTCAGCCTGCTACACTCAATATGTCTTTGGAGAAGTTCCAAGAGATGTTCAACGACAAGTACTTTCCCAAAAGTATTCATCACATGAAGGAGGTGGAGTTTATTAAGTTAGAGCAAAACAATATGACCGTGTCGCAGTACGAGGCTAAGTTTGTCGATTTGTCCCGGTTTGCATCCCATTTGGTTGATAATGAGGAGAGAATAACGCGAATGTTTCTGCGAGGTTTGAGACCTGAAATACGTCAATACCTCATTTCTCACAAACTGTGTTTGTATTCAGATGTTTTAAATAGGGCTCAGTTATTGGAGCGCGATAATGAGTCAACCTAACCAAGAGAGAGCAGCCGACAAGTCGATAATACCAGTGGTAATAGTCATCGAAGCGGTGCTAACAAACGTGGAGGGAATCAACATGCCAGAAATGGTAACCACTCCGGTGGTAATTATGGCCAAGATAATAGAAATGGAAATTTCAAGAAGAGAAAATTCAATAATGATGGAAAGACGTTAGCACCAGCACCTGTTGTTAAGGAAGGAGAACGACCATCGGTCGTATGTTACAAATGCGGAGGGGAGGGACACATCAGTCCAAACTGTATGCAGCAGTCCAAAGCATGTTATAATTTTGGAAGATAAGGTCACCTAGCCCAATTTTGTCTTTCACTAAATTCAAGTCCAGCTGGGATGGAGGCATCAAAGACCATCCCAGACAAGACAAAACCGGTAGTTTAAGGGAGAACATTTTTCTTAACCTCCCAAAAACCAAGGAATCCGAACGAGGTGATCACGGGTAAGCCAATCATAAGCTCTAACGAAGTTTATACCTTATTTGATACCGGTTCTACCCATTCTTTTATTTCTCCTACTTGCGCTCAACGTTTAAATTTGACTTCAGAGAATTAAGACTTTGACTTATCTGTTGAAACTTTGTTGGGGGAAACCTTTATTACATCCACTGTTTATAAATCTTGTTTGATTCAAATCGACACCCTCATGTTACCTGTCAATCTTATCTCTTTGAAAATACTTGCTTTTGATGTGATTCTAGGAATCAACTAGTTAACTACTCATCATGCAAAAAAAATTTGATTATTTTCGTAAGGTTTTTAGCTTTCATATTCCTAACCAACCTATTATGCCAATTCAAGCGACCAAACCTCTAAAGTCAATCATTGTCATATCAAACCATAAAGCTATTCGTTTATTGAAAAATAGATGTTAAGCTTTTTAAGCCCATGTCACAGATTTAAACAAAAATATGTTAGATTTGAATGATATTTCCATTGTTAATAAATTTCTTGACGTATTCCCTGAAGAACTTCTTGGCCTACCCCCAGAGCATGAAATTGATTTTTGTATCGACCTTAAACCCGGTACAAAACCCTCAAATAATTCTTCACCCAAAATGAACATAATATGCGCCAAAGATGTTGGCTCGAGCTATTGAATATTACGACCATACCATTCAATACCATCGTGGAAGAGCGAACGTGGTAGCAGACGAGTTGAGTAGAAGATCATATGCGGTTATCTGTGAGACGTTGTTAACACAAAGACTTATTTCGTACGACTTACAAATAATAGAGATAAAGTTAAAGAATCTAGAGACCCACGTGAAGATAACGAATATACAATTAGAACCGACTTTAATCGATAAAGTTAAAGTCGATCAAGCTACAGACTTAGAGCTGATGAATGTGAAGAAGAAGGTTCAAGAGGGCGTTATTCTAGAAGCAAGAATCGACGAATAGAGGAAATCTCAACCCTCGATTTTTTGGACCATTTGAAATCCTCGATCGAGTAGGAACTGTGGCTTATAGACTCGTGTTACCGCCAAGTATGTCTCGTGTTCATAACATTTTTTACATATCTATGTTAAGTAAATATGTTGAAGACCCGAACCACATTATTGAATTAGAACCGGACGAAATAGCGAAAGACTTAATGTATGAAGAGGTACATGTTAAAATCTTGGATAAGAAGGAACATATTCTACGCTCAAAGGTTATACCTCAAGAGTTAGAATCTGATGAGGTATCCTCATCTCTTCGGCATACCAGGTACGTACGTAAATTTCGAGGGTGAAATTTCATAAGGAGGGGAGATTGTAAGACCCCTAATTTTTATGAAATGAAAGTATTCATATTTCTTATAATTATTATTCTATTTGATAAATGGTTAAATTGATAAAAGGTTAAAGTTAAGGGTGAAATATGAAAATTTTTCAAAGTAAGCAAGTTGATATTCGTTTGGTCAGGGAATATTCATTTTAACAGGGAATATTCGTACGACGACACCATCATTGGTGGACCCCACAATGGAAGTATTGTTGTGGTTAGAAAATGACAGAAATATCTTTTTATAAAAGTAACGGCGAAAGTTTTACCGTTAAACTATTGAGATACCCGGTGGTAAAAATACAGTAATACGCGTGGTTTCATAGTAGCACCCGGTATTGATAATTGATTCTTACGTAAGAAGCCACTCAGTTTACTCAATTATAGCTACAGTAAATTGTTGCATAGTATCTCGTGTTATTTGATTCAATTATTGTCACAATATCATTTGCATAATATTTTATATTAATAAATCAATAATTAAGATAACAAAGTTATTCATATTATTAATTGCAATATTGACGATGTTTAGAAAGTTTTGTCGAGGAGAGGTTTGGTCATCTAATTGCACGCCAATAGGGACAAATCCTTATCGGAAAGCCCCCTCTTTCCTGGGAATGATCTGGTTGTTAAATATTGTGAGTTATAATATAAATGATGTATAATTGTTGAAGTATTAACAATGTGTTTATTGAAGATAAGTGAATTACAAAAGTTAGAGGGGAATAATACAAACTTGGAACACTTTAGGGGTACTACAGTGTAATAAGTTAAATTAATCTGGACCATTGGTGGTGGTTTTAATAGTACATCAATCGGAACCGTCGGTGGTGGTTTTAATAGTAAATCAATCTGGACCGTCGGTGGTGGTTTTAATAGTAAATCAATCTGGACCGTCGATGGTGGTTTTAATAGTAAATCAATCTGGACCGTCGGTGGTGGTTTTAAAAGTAAATCAATATGGACCGTCGGTGGTGGTTTTAAAAGTAAATCAATTTGGATCGTCGGTTGTGGTTTTAATAGTAATCAATCTGGACCGTCCGTTCTAATAGTAAATCAATCTGGACCATTCGTGAATCAGTTACTATTTAGTCCATTCTCCTATAAATAGAAGCTTAATTCTTCTTTCATTCTCACCAATTCACTGAGACTCACAAGAGAAACCACATAGAGAGAAACTATAGAGAACAAGAAGAAGAGTATTCTGCTACTTCACTATTGCAGTATCCAGTCTTCTACTAAGGTAAGGGATATTATTTGTTGTATTCGTAAGGGGTATTATTTCTTTCGTATTCATAAGGAATACTATTTTTTTTCGTATTCATCCTTTAATATGTCGAAATAGCCTGTCTACGCGGATTACGTACTGTATGACAGGTGAAAATCTAGTTGCAGTTTCGTATGTTATTTCTTTTCATATTCTTTAATGTAAACTTACTATAGTAAGTATTGCTTCTATAATCCTTGAAATTAGTGGAATATCCTTAAATTTTGCACTTCATCTAGTATCGTTTCGTTAGAATATTGATCTGAACTTTCTTATTAAATATTAATATTTTCACCGGGGGTACTATTCACAGGTTACTATTAACTAAAATATTATTCACTCGGGTATTTGGGGCACTTTTCATGCCGGGGTACTATTCACGAGTTACTATTCACGGGTTACTATTCACCTAATTACTATTCACTCAAATATTATCCACTCGGGTATTAAGGGAACTTTTCATCCTGGGGTACTATTCATGGGGTACTATTCACCGAAAAATTTATTTCTTTTCAGTCCAAGATTATTTTTGATACATGAATATTATTCTTGAATTTTACTCCATAAAGCAGTATCATGTTTACAATTTGGACATTATTGAATTCTGGATAAATTAAATTATAATTCTTTAAAATTTATCATGTGCTTTATTTTAATTGAATTCTTATATCATTGTCATCATCCTCATGCTTATATTGTGATGAAAGACATCTTTGACTTACGTGGATAGATGGACTGTTGATTGATATGATTATGACAAGGGATCATTCGGTATAATCATGACCCATAATGTTACAAATGATGTGGTAAAAATCCTTATTGGCCTGTAGTGCATTGATGAATAGTTGTTGGTATAATTATGACCATGGATTATTCAGTATAATCATGACCATTGATGATTACATGAATATCCTTGGCCCGTAGTGCAGGGATGATTCGATGATGTAGTTTATTTGTTAAGCTGAGTCTCGGCGATAAAATTGATGATAAACTATTTAAATCTTAGAAGATAGTAGATATCATGCTCTACTTGACTCTTTAATAAATTGCTTGTTTCACTGCAGGTAAACTTGATGTCTATTGTATTTTATCAGTTTAACATTGTTGAAGGCTAACGATAACTTATTATGCATTATCTTAGTCATAATATTTCTTACTGGGCTAGTTGAGCTCACCCTTTTGCTTTCATTATTCTCGTCAGGAAATGAGAACATAGTCGAGACTAGTCGGGGAATTGAGTGATAGTCTGAGATGGTTGTTTTAGTAATCCTCACTATTTTGTGTGATAATAAATGTAATGAGGATTGAAGTTGAGTTTGGATATTGTCTATGAGACAATATTCGTGTAAAAACTCTCAGCTCTTGTTGTATAATTAAGTTTGTATTTGTATTCAGTACCATGTATTTGGCGACCCAAGATGGGTGATGTATACCTATTTTGGGGGCGTTACAAATAAGCCAAGTATGGTTTAATGGTAGGTAAAGATATAGGTTTTGAGAAATGAACTTGATAAATTACAATGATTATGTAATTATAAACGGTCAAGTTTTAGTTATCTGATATGTAAAGGTTATCGAATTAAAATGTAAGATTAAATATAATAACTTTGATGAAGATAATCATAAAATAACTTGATTCAGAGATGTGTATATGATACAGGTTTTGATTCGAGGAATTAAAGTAAGAAGACATAAAAGTTTAAATTATTCTGGATTTTATTAAGTTTAACATCGAATAATGATGTAAAATCAGAAGTTAGACATGTTATTAACGACCGAAGTCGATAATTGAATTGAATGAATTTTGGGGTCGTTACAAACTTTCTTTGGTGCAGACTCATATATTAAAACTGAGATGAACAACCCTATTATAGGGGATTATTTACGCGTAAGCGTTTAGATGTTTGTGCACAATACATTATACGAAGGGTTGATCCCCCTAAGTACGAGAAGTCCCTACAGTCTTATGACTGTTCAAGTTTAAGTTGAAAGAATACTTATAACTTTGGACATAGTTCGTGGTCTTGTGACCCTCAGATACATATATTTCAAATGTTGTTCCTGATTATCATTGATAGAGAATATTATTCAGTTCTATTGAGCCTATTCATTTGGTAGTTGTTATGATATTTTTATTCATTGTCACTTCAAGTGAGCATTTGTTTGCTCACTCTTGCTTATATAACCATTACAACTAAAGTTGAGAAGGTCGATGAACCTACCACCAGTAAAGGAAAAAGAATGATGAACAAGTGTTGAAGACTTGTATATCTATTGATTTCTATATTGTCAGACTTTATTTTAATTGTTGAGATGTAATTATTTAATTTTCCACACTTGATGTTTGTATTTAAAGGTTAGATAACCTGGAAGATTTTATTAAATCTATTGATGTAATCCTTTAATGGGAAGATTTATTGTTAAATTTTATTATATTTGGGTAGTTAGAAATGAATGTTTAAACAGTGAAAACCAAATCTTGTGGGAATGAAGTACTCAGATTTGGGGGTGTCACAAGTTGGTATCAAAGATTTATGTTATGAACCTTAGGTGTGGGAAAAGCCTTAGGAAGTAACCTTATAGAAGATAGAAAAGATAGTGGTGATAAACTTCTATCGAGTTTTAAGAAAGAAATAATAAAACACTTATGTGGTTATGTGGTTGAAACATATGTGCTTGTGAGGATGGCTAATGTAGGAGAATCATGTCAAGCCAGGGAGAAAAGGCCCCAGATGCCTAGAGAGAAGGAGCCTTGAGATATTCAGGTGGTTTTGGAACAACTACTACCACGGGAATCATCTTCGTTGGTTATAGTGGTTGAGCAAAAGGGTTTACCAGATGAGGTAGAGACGGATGAGGAGGACCCCGTTGAACTGCCACAGTCAGATGGGGATGAGGATGACGAGGAAGAATAGTTTCCAAAAAACTCAATTTTAGCCTATATGTACGACGAAGTATATGACCGTAATGTGGAACTTCAGGATAGGGTCGAGGAGTTGGAAGAGATAATAGCTGAACATCAGACCTCGATGGCACAGAAGGACGATGAGATCCGAGATCTAGATGGACGTCTGATTAATGTCGAATGGAAGCTGATTCACACTGAAGCAGAGAACGAGCAAATGACAGAGGAGATCGCGGAGCTGAAGAATAAATTAAAACCATAATCCGGTAAGAGAGCAAGAGTCGAAGACGAGTATGAGAAAGCTTCTAAGCGTGTAGGAGTAGTAGAGGGGGAAACTTTATAATGATCAAAAATTCTAAAATAAAATTATTTAAAATTATTCATGTAATAGATAAATTTTATTTATCACATATTTACATGCACGTTACTTGGCACATATTCTCATCTTTAAAATAAAAAAATTTATATGCAAAATTTCTTATTTATTTATATTGAAAATATCGGGTTATTAGAATTATTATATTTAATGTCAATTAGGTAAACCCTAATTAATATTTAGAAACCCTAATTGCTAAGTTGTAAACCCTAATTATGTGACGCCCCCAAAATAGGTATACATCACCCATCTTGGGTCGCTAAATACATGGTACTGAATACAAATACAAACTTAATTATACAACATGAGCTGAGAGTTTTTACACGAATATTATCTTCTAAACAATCACTACAAGAAAAAGCTTTAATTCTGACGGAATTAAGGTCGACTGAATGTATTTCGTCGACGTTAATATAAGACCGACTGAATATTCGGTCGACATTTAGTCAGTCGGTGTTAATTTATCCTTGACGGGCATCAGTCGAATTTAAACCCTCCTCCTAGGCGCGAAGGTTTCCCGCGAGCGCGAATATAAAGTCGACAGAATATGTGTTATCCTCGACTGAATAATCCGTCGACATTAGCTTATGGTCGACCGACATTACCTCGACGGAATTTCGTCGAGAATAAACCTTAAAAACCTAATCAGATTGTTTTCTCCAGCGCCTCCCTCGTCACTCACTCTCTCATTCTCTCTCTCAGTTCAGCTCTCTCACTCACTCTCTCTCACTAAAAGTCCCTCATTTCAGTCCACCCACACCACCGCCTCGCTGGATTCCAACCACCGCCTCCGACGACCACACCTCTGACCACCATCTCCGGCCACCGGATTCTTACTGTGACGACTACTCCGACAACCTCGCCTCTGACTCTCTCTTTTCGGTCCCTTTTTTCCTCTTGTAATTAAAGGTATATACTGAAATTACTAATTTTTTTAGCTAGGGTTAATATTTATTCTACTGATTTTGACTGGAATTGGTTTAATAAGTTACAATTGCATCTGATTTGGTGTCATGTGTTAATATATATCATAATCTGTAGTTATATGGTTTAATAAGTTACAATTGCATGTATCTAATTTTGTAAGTTTGGTAGTATAATTTTTGGGGTCAGCTGTACATGCAATTGCATCTGATTTGGTTCTAATTTGGGGTCAGCAGTCTAATTTGTATCTGATTTGGTTCTTTTTGGCTAGTGAATTTGATGTATCCAATTTGGTTCAATTTTTATGCCTTTTGTTGCCATATGAAGTGAAATGCAGTGTGATAAATTTATAATTTGCAGTGTTCTAATTTCTTCCTTTTCCAGCATTGTGAATTTCAATTTGTGAATCAATTGAAGACTTCTCTTATTTTGGTTTTGAATATTAATTCCGACAAAATTTCCGACTGAATTCTATGGAAGTTATAGATGATAATAAATAAATATTTAATTAACTATATAAAAGACAATTAGGACTTAGTTTGCCACTAAAACTAAGTAGTAATATTAGAGAACTTAAATATATTAATAAAATAATACAAAAAATACTAGGAGATTTAAATAACTTTAATAAATTATATAATATAATATAATATAATATAGTAAACTTTAAAATAAAATAAGTTTAATAACATAAAATAAATTTAATAAAATAAAATAAATTTATTTTATTATTTAATATAATATAATTAAAAATAAAATTAATTTAATTTAATTTAATACAATAAAATAAATTTAATTTATTATTTAATATAATATTATACAAAATAAAATAAAATAAATAAATTAATTAATTTAATTTAATTTAACTAAATTAAATTAAATTAAAGTAAAACATATAAAATAAAATAAAATAATACAAAAACTAAGTACCATTTACTTAGTTTATCATTGGCAAAATAAACTAAGTAGCATTTGCTTAGTTTGCCACAATTTTCAATAAACTCAATAATACTCTCCCTTTAATCTTCAATACACTTAACGATAAAACACGATACTTTTGCAACTTAGAATTTGCTCGACATTCACTCATTAGAGTGAATGTCGAATAGTCCCCGATTTTGGGATCACATCGGATGTTATGTCTCTCACTTAAGTCAGTGCCAATGCACAGGGTGCGTTTTTATAAATTTTGAGGAACTTTCAGTTGGTGTCTCTACATGTTTTCCGAGTGCATACTTAGACTAAGTTTTCTTGGTCTATTTCGTGTACTTGGAGACCATGGGGAGGTGCTGCTGAATATTTTTGAAAATAGTAGAAACGTGCTTAAGATTGGCACTAGTGAGAGACGATCCCAGAACAGGATGTGTTTCAACCTCAGAGAGTGGAGATATAAACTAGGTAAACTAAATTCATGCTTGGACCACAATCATGATTATTCTTGATCTAATTGGGTATTTTCTTCAATTAAAGATAGATGCCGACCGGAGTTAGATGTACCGTAGGATAAAGTCCATACGTCGAAGGGCTCTACTTCGGGGTCGACGATGTCTCCAGCAGCACTAGCTATACGGGTAATACATTTACTATAATAAATATTATTTAGGATAATATTACATAATTTATATGATGATAACAAGATAACTCACATGTACATATATCAAATTATAGGAGCAGTTTGAGAAGATCCGCAGCCAGCGTATAGCAGAGTTGCGGGCTGCTA
The DNA here is from genome assembly GCA_020205615.1 of Panax quinquefolius. NCBI lineage: Eukaryota > Viridiplantae > Streptophyta > Magnoliopsida > Apiales > Araliaceae > Panax > Panax quinquefolius. Next base: position 78,563,071 of record CM035160.1, on the reverse strand, counting down.
GGGGCGAAGCTGAGATGTTAGATTTCACCATTCCTCCGCCCGAGATTAGTTTATCTCAGGACGAGGAGACGGCTCTTTGGGTCGCGTCTCATGATACTCCCACTAGTACTAGCGGCCGGTATCGAGTGCTAGGGTTACCGAGGATACCAGCCTATACACTGCCAGGAGGTATAATATTTTTAGTTTATTTCTTTTTTATGAATAAGAAAATTCGCCATATTATTCATGTTATATTTATTTTTGTAGGCTCTAGCCAGTGTCTGCATCCGAGAGCCCCCGTGGGACCGTCACATACGGGCGCTGGCTTAGACGATGCTTTGTTCCAGCGTGTTATAGTTGCGGTGTCGGAGAGGTTTGAGACCGATCCATTGTTCCATCATCAGGACCTGCCAAGCCGTTCTCGCCTCCATCAGCTTGCGCAGGACGTTGCAGCTGGTGCCACCGCCGAGAGTACGGGTATCCCTCCAAAGCAGTGGGCCGCAATACGCGACGAGATTATTCGGATGGTGGTTGCCTTAGTCGAGGACGCGTTTGGGCCGATGTTGAGTCAGCCCTCGACTGCTCAGGTATACTATTCATTTTAAATTCAAATATATATTCTGCATGTAATTTAATTTTCATTTAGTTATCTTTAACTGAATCATATATATGGACTAATGAGTTGCATTATATTGTATCAACAGGGTGACGAGCGGACTAACGAGCAGGATGACGATGGTGGCGATTTTCATACTCCGCAGCAAAATACGACGCCTTCACGATGATCCTCCCTCATACCGTGAGAGCTCTACTAGTTTTACTTAGTTATATTCGTTTAATTTGTAGTTTCCATTATTTTTGATGTATTGTAGTTTAAACCTTGGCATTTAGTTTAATTTAACTTAATTAGTTGTTTGATATACATTAGTTTAGATTAATGGGATGTTTTTAACCTTTTTACTTATCATTTAGTTGGTTTTTTACATATTGTCGGCCTTGGTAATTGTAATTCGTGTTAGTGGTTATATTGTTAGCTTGTGTATGTGTATGTGCTGTTGGAGGTTATATTGTTAGCTTGTGTATATGTTGTTGGAATACAGGTTCAGGTACAAGATATGGGTTAAATCCCTGGATATTGAAAAAACAAAAAAAATATTAAAAAAAATCACTATTCTCAATGGAATAGTACTATTATCGACGGAATTCCGTCGGAAATAAGAACTTCCTTATTTTTGTCATGCTGCCACGTGTCATGCTTATCACCGACTGAATACTATCGACCGAATATTTCCAGTTGGACATATAATACCCTCGACCGAATATTCATTCGATGATAAGTCCGTCAATGTTAAGTATCCCCGACCGAAAGATCGACGGACTTAATTTCGACCTGCTTATATACGACGGAATTTTTGACCGAACATTCGGTCAGAAATAAGGTTAACCTCGACGGAATATGCTTATTACCGCTGGAAGATTTCGTCAGAAATAACACTTTTTGTTGTAGTTAATATCCAAACTCAAATGGAGTCCCCATTACATTTATTGTCACACTATTTTATAGAATAGTGAGGACTACTATAACACCATCTCGGGCCATCATTTTGTTCCCCGACTAGTTCTGGCTATGTTCTCATTTCCTGAAGAGAACAATGGAAGTAAAAGGGTGAGCTCAACTAGCCCAGTAAGAAATATTATGACTAAGATAATGCAAAATAAGATAGCATTAGCCTTTAACAATGTTAAACCGATAGAATATAATCGAAAACAAGTTTAACTGCAGCGGAATAAGCTATCCATTAGAAGAGTCAAGTAGAGCATGATATCTACTATCTTCTATGATTTAAAAAGGTTTTCATCAACTTTATCGCTGAGACTCGACTTAATAAAAAAACCACATCATCGAATCATCCCTGCACTACGGGCCAAGGATATTCATGTAATCATCAATGGTCATGATTATACCGAATAATCCCTGGTCATAATCATATCAATCAACAGTTCATCTGTGCACGTAAGCCAAATATGACTTTCATCACAATATAAGCATGAGGATGATGACAATGATATAAGAGCATTTAATTAAATGAAAGCAAAGGATAAATTTTAAAGATTCATAATTTAATTTATCCAGTATTCAATAATGTCCAAATTGTCAACATGATACTGCTTTGTGGAGTAAATTTCAAGAATAATATCCATGTATCAAAAATATTTTGGACAAAAAAGAAATCAATTTTTTGGGTGAATAGTAACCGGGTGAATATTACCCCGTGAATAGTACTTCATGAATAGTAACTGTGAGATTCCAAATTTTATGAAATAAAAGTATTCAATTTTCTTATAATTATTCTATTTAGTAAATGGTTAAATTGATAAAAGGTTAAAGTTAATGGTGATATTTGAATATTTTTTTTAAGTAAGCAGTTGTCATAAAATAATCGGTGGTAAAAGTACAGTAATATGTGTGGTTGCATAGTAGCACACAGTATTGATTATTGATGCTTACGTGAGAAGTCACTCAGTTTTATTCAATTATTGTCACAATATGATATATTATTAAATCAATAATTGAAACGACAAAGTTATTCATATTATTAAATTACAATATTAAAAATGTCTAGAAGTTCTGTCAATGAGAGGTTAAATAATCTAATTGTGCGTCAATAGGGAGAAATTCTTATCGGAAAGCCCCCTCTTTCCTAGGAATGACCTGGTTGTTAAATATTGTGAGTTATAATATTAATGATGAATAAGTTCGTGTTGATTAAAGATGAAATTGATAGTTCCATTGTGTTGAAATTATTAGTGTTAGTAGAAATCGACATTTATTTCGATATTAATTGATGTATGGAAGTTATATTGACCAATCAGGTAATTAACCGGATAAATGAGCAATTAATTGCTATTGATTCACATGATTATAACTATTTGTTCACATGTGTGTACTATTGATTCACATTCATTTACTATTAGGGGAGTTGGTGCAAGATTGATAATACTTGCATGACTAAGTTAAAAATAGAGGTATAGATGGAGGTATTATACTGTAATTCGTATTTTCACATGTCTAGAACTATTGATTCACATGATTTACTATTGATTCACATGATTTACTATTAGGGGAGGTGGTGCAAGTTTGATAATACTTGCAGGACTAAATTAAAAATAAAGGAAAAGAGGAAGGTATTATACTATAATATTTCGAGCCCCAAAATGTGCAATTATTGAAACTATATTTTCCTATAAATAGAAGCTCATTCCTTCATTATTTTTCACCAATTCACTAAAGCTATAGAGCAATTATTATAGAGAGAAAGAAGAAGAGAAGTTTGCTACCTCACTATTCTAGTATCCAGTCTTCTTTTGAGGTAAGGGATATTATTATTATAGTAAAGGGTATTATTCATTTCGTATTCATGAAGAGAGCTATTGTTATTCCATTCCTTATTATTATGTTGGAATAACCTGTATACGCGGACTACCGTATACATGGTGAAATTCTTCTGTTATTCTATTCTTTATTATTATGTTAGAATAACCTGTCTATGCGAAGTACCGCATATATGGTGAAATTATTCTATTATTCCATTCTTTATTATTCTGTTGGAATATCCTGTCTGTGCGGATTACGTATGACCTTGTTCCATTCTTTATTATTCTGTTGGAATATTCTGTCTGTGAGGATTACGCGTGACCTGGTTCCATTATTTATTATTCTGTTGGAATAACCTGTCTGTGTGGTCTATCGCATTCCTGGTGAATTCTGTTGTTATTCCATTCTTTATTATTCTATTGGAATATCCTGTCTGTGCGGATTACGCATGACCTGGTTCCATTATTTATTATTCCATTGGAATATCCTGTCTGTGCGGATTACGCATGACCTGGTTCCATTATTTATTATTCTGTTGGAATAACTTGTCTATGTGGATTACCGCATGCATGGTGAATGATCCTTTGTATTCATTCTTTATTAAATTATGGAAATGATCTGTTTACGTGGATTACCGCATGGCGGATGAAAATCCATTTGCAGTTTCGTATATTCTATTATACTCGTATGAGATATCATTTCGTTGTACTTGTCATGAAATATCATTTTTTTTTGGTATTTTTTTTACGAGTTACTATTCATGGGTTACTATTCACCCAGTTACGATTCACTCTAGTATTATTCCACTCAGGTATTCGGGACACTTTTCGTGTCGGAGTACTATTCACGAGTTACTATTCACTGGTTACTATTCACCTAAATTACTATTCACCCAAATATTATTCACTCGGGTATTTGGGGTACTATTCACGAGGTACTATTCTCGAAGTACTATTAACAGGGTACTATTTACCCAAAAAATATATTTCTTTTCTGTCCAAATTATTTTTGGTACATGAATATTATTCTTGAATTTTACTCTACAGAGCAGTATCATGTTGACAATTTGGACGTTATTGATTTCTGGATAAATTAAATTATAAATCTTTAAAATTTATCCTTCAACTTGTTTTATTGAATTATTATGTCATTGTTATCATCCTCATGCTTATATTGTGATGAAAGTCATCTTTGGCTTACGTGCAAAGATGGACTGTTGATTATTGGTTTTACAGTTGTATATATATCTTTGGCTTACGTGCAAAGACGAACTGTTGATTGATAGCTTTGGCCTTTAGTGAAAAGATGGACAGGTGTATGACATGATCATGACCACTGGTGATACTAACGAATATCCTTAATCGTAGTGCAAGGATAATTCGATGATGTGATTGGCAGGATCATGACCATTAGTTAACAGTTGAATGTCTTTGGCCGTAGTGCACTGACAGGCAATTGATTGGTATGATCATGACTATTAGTTTTATAGTTGAATATCTTTGTCCCGTAGTGCAAAGATAGACAACAGATTGGTATGATCATTATTATTACATTTGAATATCTTTAGCCTTTGGGGTAAGGATATTGAGTAAACGTTCTATTAAGCCTTTGTGGCAAGGAGAAATTGTTGATTCACATTATTAAAAATATGAATTGTGAATTTAACTAACATCTTTGGTGGTTCAGGTAAAGACAGGTGATGAAAAATATCTCCGTCCTGGGTGAGAAGAGGAATTTAGAATCACAATTATGATTATGAGTTATTCATATGATTGTGGACTGGAATTGTTGATTGATGTTACAGGGATAAAACATTATTGGTGGACTTTTAACATGGAGAAGATAATATAGACCTTATGGTCTATTTGACTCTTCTAATGGATTGCTCATTCCGCTACAACTATGGTTGAAAAGTTTTATCATCTACCATATGTTCTAAATCTCTGATTTATCACTGATGAAGGCTATTGATAATTTAATTATCTTTAGTCATGATATTCTTTACTAAGCTAGTTGTGCTCACCCTTTTGCTTCACAATTCCTTTCAGGTAATAAGAGTGTTGCCGGGTTGAGTGGGGATAACAGGGGAATATAATGGTGGTCTATAGTTGTTGAGGTTTCCCTTAAAACAGTATGGAAATAATTTCATTGAGAAATATAGATAAGTGTGTCGTATTGTATACGTCATTTGATATTTATATTTGGTGAACCGAATAGGATGAGGTTCATAAGACAGGTGAACCGAATATTTATATTTGGTGAACCCAACTTTGGAAAGGTGTTTTGCCACTATCATACAAGATGTCTAATGACATATAACCTTGTGTTATCATAAGACAGGGTTGTGCACATCAACTTGCTGAGTATATCTACGAGCACTACCTATATTATCTTAGAGTTTGGTTAAAATATAATTTTCAGTTGTAGACAGTGGAGATAGTTATATATCAAGAGAAGACTCACCATTGGAAAGAACATGATAATAATCTTCTCGTTTTTATTTGGGGTTTATTGGGTCAACCAAGGATAATTGTGAAACCCCAGATTTTATGAATAAAGATTTAAATTTCTCAAAATATTTTTTTGAATATTATGGTATGGATTTGATATAATGTTATAGTTGTGGGTAGTTTTTATAAATTTTTCAAAGTATGCAAGTTGTTATAAAATATTCGTTTGGTCGGGGAATATTCTTTTTGTCGGGGAATATCCGTACGACGACACAATCATTGGTGGACCCCACAACGAAAGTATTGTCGTAGTTAGAAAATGATGTAATTATCTTTTTTTTATAACAATGAAGTGTTACCAATTAAAACCGTTGAACTACTCTAGTAGTAAAGTAAAAAGAATGTCTGGCGTGGTCGCAGTAAGCACACCAGTATTGATTATTGATGCTTACGTGAGAAGTCACTCAATTATACTCAATTATTGCTAAAGAATTCTTTGCATCATATCTCTCATATTACTCGATTCAATTATTGTCACAAAGATTCATTAGGTTTGTAATATTCATATTGCAATCAAATTGCATAAATAAAAGAGCGAGTAAAATCGAGTTTAAAATTTTACAAACCATATACCCGGATCACCCTTTATGCACAATTATTAATTAAACGAAAAGATAAAGAATAAATCATACCCTTGAAGATCGAGCTTCCTCGTGTACAAGTTCACCTCCAAATCCTTTCGCGCTCAACTTGAATCCACCGGGTTTGGTTCCTTCCTTTCGATCAACGTTAGCCATCCATATGTTTGGCCTCAGAGGTGATCCACCAAGGAATAATAAGAATTCAAGAAGAAGGGTATCGCTCAAACCCTAGTTTTCTATCTCTATAGAAAGGCGATTCTCCAACAAATTGGAATTATTACATTATGTTGAAAAAGTCAACAACCCCCACCACCCATAATAAGACTCCTCTTATTTATAGATGTGGGCAACCCATCTTAACAATTAAGGAATTGGGTTTTATTTAATTAATTAAATTCTTTTAATTAATTAAGCTCCCTAATCTTATTAGGGATAATTAATTAAACTCCTTTAACTAATTTTCCTTCCTAATCCAATTAGGAATAAATGAGAGTACTTATATTAAATTAATTCCTAAACTCTTTTAGAAATTAAAATAATAATAATTGTAATAATATTAATAAGACTCCTCTTATTAATTTATATTTAATATTTCTAAAATATTAAATAATAATATTAAGCTATTTAATTTATTCTATCACCATAGATTAAATTAAATATACATAACATATTATTACGATTATGCCATTAACTTCTTAAATAATTATTCTTCCTTTTATGGTGTGACCCTTTAGGTTCTCCATATTAAAACGGGTTGTGAATAAATCAATTAGAACAATTTAATCTTATTTAAATAAATAAATTAAACAATTAATTTATTTAAATAAATAATATTTATTCTACAATAGGATAAGCCTCCCTAGCGATCAACGACTTTCCGGATAATATAGATTTCAACATTAATCATAAAAGAACCTTTGAGTAAATAGTTACCAGACAATTCAATCCTTCCACCATACAATGTCCCAATTAAATATAAGACATGGAATTATCACAAGTCTTATTTTATTTAATTATATGTATTTCGATCCTTAAATGCACAACTCCAAATAATGCAAATTAGAAACTCCTTTCTAATTTCATTCGCGCTGCCTAGGACTCTTTGGGTTGTCATTTATCGAATCACATAGGACATTTCTCTCTCTTTATTAGAAGTGGTAGATTCTTTATTGATCATACATTATCTCCATGTACAACTTATTATACCCAAGCATACCCTTTGATATACCCTAAGGGTCTTAAGGAATAAGTCAAAGTATAACTCATCATACACAAGATACTATGATGATCTCAAGTCCAAGGATCACAGACTACTATCACTACAGAATTCCTATTGACAAAAGCAAATAAAACTCCATTAGGTATTCCTTAGCGAGCCACATTCAGGTGAACTTATTCTCTAATAAGCACCTACATACTTGCTTTTAGTGTCTCCACATAAATGATCATGAGATCAATCATCCTCATCCAACGAAAGCAAGCAACGATGTACCAATCTAGCTATCCGGATTCACTAATCCCCAATTTAGTAATCCAACGATTGGGAACTATTTTAGTTTTAAGCTTTCAAAGAATTTAGATCTCATTAAAATGATCATCATCATTATTCTAAAAGCATTGCTTAAAACTATGGGTTTATCACATATTATAAAACAAAGATCATGTAGATAATTAAAAGCCTTTAATAAATTAATACTTTTTATTAATAAATGAATAAGATTGTTACAAAGTATATGCTTTATCATCAAACATGATTGGCTTTGTGTGCATATTACTTTTAATCTCCCACTTGCACTAAAGCCAATCGTCATTGTATCTTATACTCTTCTTCTCTAAGTGACGATTATCCCCCTTGTTGGATAAGCTTTAGTTAATGGATATATAATGTCGTTTTGAGAGTCCACCATCTCTATAGTGATTTCCCATCTTTCAATGATTCTTATAATCAAATGAAAGTGCCACAACACATGTTTAGATCCAAGATGAGACTTAGGAACTATTTCTAGTTTCAGAATGAACTTTTCATCCAAACAATCAACTTGTAGCTTCATTTATAGCTATATACTTTGTCTTTATCACTAAACCAAAGAACTCTTTCTTTGCTTGAAACCTTTCCAATTCATCGCACCACCTGCTCAAGATAACGCTTTACCTTAAAATGGATTTTTTGTCATCTTGGTCCGTCTCGAAAAACTTGAGTCCTGTTAAGCCCTCTAGTTTTAATTTAGACCCACCATTTAATATGATCACATCCTTAGTGCTTGGGTTAAGCACTTTAAGATGTTTTTCAACGACTCATAGTGAACTTCTCCATAATATGACTGATCAACATCAGGTCTCATACATTTCATTGCATGCATGATTGTCACTCATGCGACCTCTCTTTTCAGGAGTCTGTGAGGACTATTAAGAGAGATACACTCCATTAGCTCATCGACATGAGACATCTCTTGAGTTTGCCATGCTAAACGACTTTAGCATCAAATGAATATCGTTCCTCGGGTTAAGTCGAGCATCCTCTTAAATCTATCTTTATAGATTTATATCCCCAATTAAGATACTCTTCCAAATCATTCATGGAGGATTGTTTAGACAACTTTATCTTTTATCGATTGTAGCATTGGTATGTAATTCCTCATCCGTAGTATATCAACATATAATACTAGAAATTTCACGACGCTCCTAATCGACCCTTTTGTACACACTAGAACTCTTACCTCATCGAATGTAACTCGGATCATCATCTTCTATGATGCGTGCACTCTCATCATCATCATCCATGATGAATCCATACCTCCTAGGTATCTTCTGACTATTTCAGATTTACGATCTGATTGTGGTACAATAGATCTATCTACAGGTTCCTCTTATTTGACTTATAGTATTTTGTGGTTCTTGAACTTTTCAAGATCTATTATCCTCCCACTAGCCCCTTTAATGATAAACACCTTTATCTTAGAAGGCAGGGTGTTTCGCAATAAACACCTTTTTCTATGTAGGATTATAGAACATATTCCCTAAACTTACTTTAGGAAGTCCCACAAATCTGTACATGTCAAATTTTGTCCCAAGCTTATCCTTTGAAACCTTTTCACATAAGTTGGACAACCCTTTATCTTAACATACTTAAGATTAGGAATCCTCCCATCCATAACTTTTATGGAGTCTTCAATGAATTTTGAGGTTATCATTTTCGAGATATGTACCATTTCTAGGACATGATCCTGAAGGATATTGGAATGTTGGTAAAATCATTATGGACCGCACTATGTCCAACAAGGTACGATTTTTCATTCAGATACATCAATCAATTATCATGATCGATGTGTCCATTATGAGAAAACCATTTGAGATGATCTAGAAACTTATTGCACAAGTATTTATTCCTTGGTCTAATCAAAGAATCTTAATACTTTGTCAATTTGTTTCACTTTTGAATTTTTGAACCTTTCAAATAATTCACACTTGTATTCTGCAAATACACACATTCAACTCTTTGAATGATCATCTCCTTTCTTATACTAGTTTGTTCAATTTGTAAAATATATTTTTACGTAAGTCAGTATACAAAATCCATTAGTAATATTCCAGTTCTATACAAAACATTATTATTATAAATAGAACAACAATTGTTCTTAATTATAATACCAAAGATTTCATTGTCCAACAATAAAATGGAAATAATATTTTTAACAAGAACCGGAATACAATAACAACTTATTGACTTAATAGATTTGCCGTATGCTTTTGCTAAACTATAAGTTTCTATGGCTAATATGCAACCTTTACTTCATTTCCACACATAGGATTACTTATATTTGTTTAGCTTTCTGTACTCCGCTTGGTCCTTCATAAATCTATATTTATGATAACCAAAGCTCAGATCCAATACCCAAGTAGAACCTCGACTTACGTAAAAATTTATTTTAAATCATGAATAAAATCGTATTGTAACCAAAACTTCACTAAGCTTCTTTGGTTAGCCTCTCGCAAGATGCTTCTCGCAGATTTCTTTCCGTTGTCAGTGCTTATTGCAAAGTGGAAGCAAACTCCTTTGCTATCCATATCGCTTTTGTTCTTATTATCCTTTGTTTACGCCTTTTCATTTACCTTCTTTGAATCATTCTTCTTTTCGTAAGATCCTTTGGCCCCTACTAGTAAGACATGGTCTTTCTTGGTTGGAAAGTGACTCTCATCATTTTTCAACATGTTAAGCAAATCAACGGTCGATATCTAGCTTGTTTATATGAAAAATTCACAACAATTGTGAAAAGAGTCCCGGAGTGAGTGCAAGATCAAATCTTGGCTCAACTCTCCATCCATGACAAAACTAGTTGTCCTAATTGATCAATCAAATTGATTATGTTAAGAACTTTTTGCATCGTATTTATAGTGCCATTGGCCATTCTAGATCGGAAGAGCTCCTTAGATATCGATATCTATCACCCCACTTTCCTCACCATCAACTACTTGATGTGCAGGAATATAGTAGGAGCATCCATAGTTTCATCTTGCCGACGTCAAGCTCGTTATTCATGGATGCAAGCATGATGCATCGAGCCAATGTGTGCATCATTTTGTCACTTTCTAAAAGTAGCAATGTCTTCCTCAGAGGCATTGTCTCGCAACTATTGCAGGATAAAGCGATTAAGGACATAAGATAGCTTTTCACTATGAGAACTATTCTCAAATTCCTTAACCAATTCGTTTAATTTGAATCAGTTAATTTAGCATCTAATATGCTATGCAGTTGATAGTAATTTTAGACATTGTAAAATTTCGTAAATGAATTTGTAATTAACAACATTTTAACATACATTCTTTTATTAATTACCAAAATAAATTAGGTCTTATTTTAAATTGGTATCTCCCACTATTTTCTTCAAACTATATTACCTCACTTATATAGTTCGGCAAAATCTAATTAAAGATTTGCTAGTGAGAATAAGGATCCCATTTCAAATGTATATAGCCTTGTGGTGACACATAACAAACTATATATAAATAAATAGGTAGACAACTTTTGTCAATTACATCAACTATGCAACTCCTTTTCTTTTGCCTCTTAGATTATTTTGATCAGTGGTGGCACATCCAGAATCAAAATTATCCAAGTTAAGTCCGACCTAGCACTCCATATATTCAAAAAAGAAAAATATCATCCTTGTGGTGACACAACAAAACAATATTGTTCAATTTTCTTTATAAGCATCAAATGTGATAAATTAACATCTTAAATACTTAATACTTGCCTTGTGGTGACACAACAAACTCATATTAAATATTTAATACTCTATTAATTTTATCATGCTAGAAGGCTTACGCTCGATATTCCAAATATCTTTGAACGCTTAGGACTTAATATAAAAATTGAGGGTTTGTTATTAAGTTGTCTCATCTTGTTTTAGCATGATACATATATATATATAATACGGCGTTATATTAATTAACATATAAGCATGTTTGCATAATATATATATATATATATATAGTATAAGCATGCACATATAGAATACTATATTCTACCGGATTGATTATGGACTTTTATTCTAGTTTGGTTCACTAGAGCCACCAAGTGAACCAAAAGGTCAAACCCTAGGGTGCAAGAAATAATATTTAAATATAACTATTACATTTAAACCCGGGCTCCATTACAAACGGGTCTTCAAGCGCTCCTTGTTCCTTGATCTCTAATTCTTCAAAAATTAATTCTAATTATTCCTATTACAAAACTATTTAAAATAAATAGAAACCTTGATCAGCAGTCAAGGGGAAGTACATAGGAGGGAGATAGAATTTACATTAAGAAAAATTAGAGAAGACGAGGTACTGCAGAACCATTTAATAAAACCCATACATTCATGCATCCAACTAAAATAAATTCCAATCGCATCGGGTCAATAGTCCTTAATCAATCCCATTTATTATCATACACATCATCATACGCATCAATAAATAACATTCATCTTATGAATAATAAACATTTAATATATATATTGATATCATTTAATGGGCAAATTTAGTTAGTATAAAATCTATTTTGAATAAAAATAAACTCCTTTATTTTAATCCAAATTTAAATCAAAATAAAACTATTTTATTTTAATTTATCCAATTTTGAATAAAATAAACTATTTTATTTTAATCAAAATCTTTAATCAAAATAAACTCCTTTATTTTAATTAATTATGGAATCCAATTCCATGTAAAAAAAAATTATTAAAGGAAACACTTGGATTATCTTTCCTATTCACAAATAAACTCTTTTATTTTGAATAATATGAAATCTTATTTCATATCTAAATAAACTCCTTTATTTAAGGAAATTAGGATTCTCTTTCCTATTCACAAATAAACTCTTTTATTTTGAATAATATGAAATCTTATTTCATATATAAATAAACTCCTTTATTTAAGGAAATATGGAATCCAATTTCAACTCCAATTAGTTATCATGAAATCCAATTCCAACTCTAATTAGTTAGCATGAAATTTAATTTTAAAATTAAAATAAACCTTTTATTTTAATATTAAAATAAACCTTTTATTTTAAAATTAAAATAAACTTTTATTTTAATTATAAAATAATTAATATAATATATATATATATATAATACATATATATTAACCGTTAATATATATATATATATATATATATATATATATATGTATATAATTACTTAATCCTTTGAATTATCACGTGGCCACAACTTTTGTTAACCGTCCATATATATATTACTTTTGAAAAACAAAGTCTGTTAACAAAAGAAGCTTCTGCCGAGTTTTTTTTTTTTTTTTTTTTAAAACATGGTCATGATTACTTTAATCATTACATGCTAATGATTACTATAATCATTACAAGCTAATGATTATTGTAATCATTAAGAGTTTTTTTTTTATATATATATATATAACATGGTCATGATTACTTTAATCATTACATGCTAATGATTACTATAATCATTACAAGCTAATGATTATTGTAATCATTAAGGTTAGATAATCATATATAAATTTTGTTAAAAAAAAAAATTCCTGTAATGTTCCTGTTAACATGGTTGCCACGCTGCTAGATTTTATTTTTTTTTGTGTTTCAACGTGAATTATGAAATCCGGCGAGAGAGAAAAAAAAAACTGTACCGGATTTTTTTTTTTTTTTTATTTTATACAATAAAATTATGCCCAATTAAATTATTCTAAACACATATCAATATAGATATTAAATTAAAACAATTAATAATTTGCATAAAAGTTTGGCTCTGATGCCACTTTTAGGTTTGTAATATTCATATGCGCAATCAAATTGCATAAATAAGCGGAAGCGAGTAAAATCAGAGTTTAAAAATTTTACAAACCATATACCCGGATCACCCTTTATGCACAATTATTAATTAAACGAAAAGATAAAGAATAAATCATACCCTTGAAGATCGAAAGCTTCCTCGTGTACAAGTTCACCTCCAAATCCTTTTTTCGCTCAACTTGAATCCACGGGTTTGGTTCCTTCCTTCGATCAACGTTAGCCACCCATATGTTGGGCCTCAGAGGTGATCCACCAAGGAATAATAAGAATTCAAGAAGAAGGGTATTCGCTCAAACCCTAGTTTTCTATCTCTATAGAAAGGCGACTCTCCAACAAATTGGAATTATTACATATGTTGGAAAAAGTCAACAACCCCACCACCCATAATAAGACTCCTCTTATTTATAGATGTGGGCAACCCATCTTAACAATTAAGGAATTGGGTTTTATTTAATTAATTAAATTCTTTTTAATTAATTAAGCTCCCTAATCTTATTAGGGATAATTAATTAAACTCCTTTAACTAATTTTCCTTCCTAATCCAATTAGGAATAAATGAGAGTACTTATATTAAATTAATTCCTAAACTCTTTTAGAAATTAAAATAATAATAATTGTAATAATATTAATAAGACTCCTCTTATTGATTTATATTTAATATTTCTAAAATATTAAATAATAATATTAAGCTATTTAATTTATTCTATCATCATAGATTAAATTAAATATACATAACATATTATTACGATTATGCCATTAACTTCTTAAATAATTATTCTTCCTTTTATGGTGTGACCCTTTAGGTTCTCCATATTAAACCCAGGTTGTGAATAAATCAATTAGAACAATTCTAATCTTATTTAAATAAATAAATTAAACAATTAATTTATTTAAATAAATAATATTTATTCTACAATAGGATAAGCCTCCCTAGCGATCAACGACTTTCCAGATAATATAGATTTCAACATTAATCATAAAAGAACCTTTGAGTAAATAGTTACTGATAATTCAATCCTTCCACCATACAATGTCCCAATTAAATATAAGACATGGAATTATCGTCAAGTCTTATTTTATTTAATTATATGTATTTTGATCCTTAAATGCACAACTCAAATAATGCAAATTAGAAACTCCTTTCTAATTTCATTCTCGCCGCCAAGGACTCTTTGGGTTGTCATTTATCGAATCACATAGGACATTTCTCTTCTTTTATTAGAAGTGGTAGATTCTTTATTGATCATACATTATCTCCATGTACAACTTATTATACCCAAGCATACCCTTTGATATACCCTAAGGGTCTTAAGGAATAAGTCAAAGTATAACTCATCATACACAAGATACTATGATGATCTCAAGTCCAAGGATCACTTCAGACTACTATCACTACAGAATTCCTATTGACAGCAAATAAAACTCCATTAGGTATTCCTCATGAGCGAATGCGTTCGTTGAACTTATTCTCTAATAAGCACCTACATACTTGCTTTAGTGTCTCCACACAAATGATCATGAGATCAATCATCCTCATCCAATGAGCAAGCAACGTATGTACCAATCTAGCTATCCGGATTCACTAATCCCCAATTTAGTAATCCAACGATTGGGAACTATTTTAGTTTTAAGCTTTCAAAGAATTTAGATCTCATTAAAATGATCATCATCATTATTCTAAAAGCATTGCTTAAAACTATGGGTTTATCACATATTATAAAACAGCATCATGTAGATAATTAAAAGCCTTTAATAAATTAATACTTTTTATTAATAAATGAATAAGATTGTTACAAAGTATATGCTTTATCATCAAACATGATTGGCTTGTGTGCATATTACTTTCAGTATCATCTGCATAATATGTTATATTATTAAATCAATAATTGAGACGATAAAGTTATTCATATTATTATTTGCAATATTGATAATGTCTAGAAGTTCTGTCAAGGAGAGGTTTGGTCACCTAATTGCGCGCCAATAAAGAGAAATCCTTATCGAAAAGCCCCCTCTTTCCTGGGAACGACCTGGTTGTTAAATATTGTGAGTTATAATATTAATGATGAATGTTATTAAAATTGAAGTTTTGTTCGGAATTGAATTTGGAGGCGCGGAAGTGATATTTGAGTCCGGAACGATGAAATTAGTAAAAATAGTCTATAAACACAAAAATTTTCGAGATTCACTATTTGGTCAAAAAGTTAACAGTTGACTTTTTTGAAAAAAGTCAAACTTCAAAATTTCAAAATTTATATTGATGATAAAAATAGTTTCATTATGTTGGAATTGTTTGTGTTAGTGAAAATCGACATCTATTCCGAGGATAATTGATGTCTGGGGGTTATATTGATAAATCAGATAATTTATCGGATAAATGAGCAATTAATTGCTACTAATTCACATGCTTATATAACTATTTGTTCATATGTGTGTGCTATTGAATCACATTCTTGTACTATTAGGGGAGTGGGTGCAAAATTGATAATACTTGCATGACTAAGTTTAAAATGGAGGTATAGATGGAGGTACTATACTGTAATTATTTTTATCACATGATTAGAACTATTGAGTCACATGATTTACTATTGATTCACATTATTTACTATTAGGGAAGTTGGTGCAAGTTTGATAATACTTGCAGGACTAAATTAAAAATGAAGAAAAAGATGAAGGTATTATACTGTAATATTTCGAGCCCCAAAACGTGCAATTATCAAAACTATATTTTTCTATAAATAGAAGTTCATTCTTCCTTCATTTTTCACCAATTCACCAAAGCTATAGAGCAATTATTATAGAGAGAAATTATAGAGAGAAGCTATAGAAAGAAAATCTATAGAGAGAAAGAAGAAAAGAAGTCTACTACATTTCTATTCCAGTATCCAATTTTTTTTTTAAGGTAGGGAATATTATGTGTTGTACTTGTAGGGAGTATTATTTCTTTCTTATCCATGAAGAGAACTTCTGTTATTCCATTCTTTATTATTCTATTGGAATAACCTGTATACGCGGGCTACCCTATACTTGGTAAAATTCTTCTGTTATTCCATTCTTTATCATTCATTTGGAACATCCTATCATGCATGCGCTTACAATTTAACACGGTTCCATTATTTATCATTCGTTGGAACATCCCGTTTATGCGTTCTCTACGGGACCTGGTTCCGTCTTTATTATTCTGTTGGAATATCTTGTCTGCATGCGTTCTCACGTGGGACACGGTTAAAATCTTTATTATTCATTTGAATAACACGTTTATGCGTTTTACGCCGGACCTGATTTCATCTTTATTATTCTATTGGAATATCCTGTCTGTGCGTTTTACGCCGGACATGATTCCGTTATTTATTATTCTGTTGGTATAACATGCATGTGCGGTCTATCGCATGCCTGGTGATTTCTTTTGTTATTCCATTCTTTATTATACTTAGTTGGTTAAAGTTTTGACTTCTATACTCCATGAAATTAGTGGAATATCCTTGATATTTGCGCTTCATCCAGTATCTTTTCATGGAAATATTCTTCTGAGCATTCTTGAATTTTACTCTACAAAACAGTATCATGTTGACAATTTGGATGTTAATAGTTCTTGGATAAATTAATTCTTGAACTTGTTTTATTGAATTCTTATATCATTGTCATCATCCTCATGTTTATATTTTGTTGAAAGTCATCTCTGGCCTGTAGTGCATAGATGGACTTGGTATGATTATGACTGAGGATTATTCGATTGTAATCATGACCGTAATGTTACAAATGATGTGGTAAAAGTCCTCATTGGCCCGTAGTGCATTGATGGACAGTTTTTGGTATGATTATAGCTATGGATTCTCTTCGGCCAAAGGTGCAAAGATGAATTTTTTTTATGGCATGATCAGGACCGTTAATGAAAACACGATTATCTTTGGCCTGTAGTGCATGGATAATTCGTGATCGTGATACTAAAAGTATCCTTGGCCTGTAGTGCAGGGATGAGTTAATGATGTGGATTATTTATTGTCGAGTCTCGCCGATAAAGTTGGTGAAAACTTTTAAAATCATAAGATAGTAGATTTTATATTTTACTTGACTCTTCTAATGGATTGTTTATTCCGCTGGAGTTTTTGATCTAAAAATTGTTGTCTATTATATTCTATCAGTTGTTATATTGTTGAAGGCTAATGATAATTTATTCTGCATTATCTTAGTCATAATATTTCTTACTGGGCTAGTTAAGCTCACCCTTTCTTTCACTATTCTCTTGAAATGAGAACGAAAGGGGACTAGTCTGGGAACAGTGATGGTCCTAGATGTTTGCATTAGTAGTCCTCACTATTCTGTGAAATAGTGTGATAATAAATTTAATGAGGACTCCATTGAGTTTGTATACTCTCTAGAGGACAGAATTTGTATTAAAACTCACAGCCTATGTTTTGTCGTATTTTACACGACTGTTGTATAATTAAGTTTGTATTTGTATTTTGTACCATGTATTTGGTGACCCAAGATGGGTGATGTATACCTAATTTTGGGGGCGTCACAGTTGGTATCAAAGCTTAGGGATATGATCCCTAGCTGAGATGTGAAATAAGAACTAGGAGGGGAGAGACGGGGAATTCTTCGCTAGTATGACCTACCTAAGTTTATTTGTTATTTAATAGGTCGGTCAGAATATAGGGATAATATATGATATGTCAATTGACCCTTGTTTTGTGACAGTGTTTGAGAATGGCATCTGAAAATGTTGAGATAAGCAATGAAGCACATGAGACCGTTGAGTCAGCTCAACCAAAAGGTAATGACCAACAACACGATAATAATCATATCGGTGGCAACGACCATCGGAACAATGATAACCATCGTGGGGTAAATTATCATGCCAAGAATGGTAACCACTTCGGTGGTAATCATGGCCAAGATAATAGAAGTAGAAATTTCAAGAAGGGAAGGTCATTTAGCTCGATTTTATCGTATAGTAAAGTTAAGTCCAGCTGGAACGATGACACCAAAGGCGGATACAGACAAAACAAAGTCTGTGGTTTCAGGAAGAGCGTTTTTCGTGATTCTCAAAAAGCGAGTAACCCGAACAAAGTTAGCACGGGTTAGTTAATTATAAACTCTTGCGAAGTCTATACCGTGTTAGATACCAGTTCTACTCACTCTTTTATTTCACCTAGTTGTGTTCAATGTTTGAATTTAACTCCTGAGAAGTTAGATTTTGATTTATCTGTTGAAACTAAGTTGGGAGAAACCTTCATTATCTCCACTATTTATAAATCTTGTTCAAATCAACACTTTCACGTTACCTGTCGATCGTATCTCTTTGAAAATACTTGCCTTTGATGTGATTTTAGGAATCGATTGGTTAACTACTCATCATGCTTTTCGAAGGTTGTTAGCTTTCATATTCCTAACCAACTTTGTTATGCGAATTCAAGCAACCAAATCACTAAAGTCAATCATGGTCATATCAAGCCATAAGTAAAGAGCCTGGTCCTTTCGTTGTTGACTTCCTTGTGTGGAATGCACCAAGCGGACTTTTTGTGGCGGAATTTGTGAATGACGATGGCAAGTTGATAGGTATCAATGTGACGTGTTACCCAAGTCTTGGATGAGAGTCACGATTTTGAATGATATTTCTATTGTTAATAAATTTCCTTACGTATTCTTGAAGACTTCTTAGCCTACCCTAGAGCATGAAATCAAATTTTGTATTGACCCCAGTACAAAACCCATTTCTAAAACCCTCAAATATTTATTTACTGAAAACGAACGTAACATGCGCCAAAGACGTAGGCTCGAGCTGTTGAAGATTACAATCATACCATTCAATACCATCGTGGGAAAGCGAACGTGGTAGCTGACGCGTTGAGTAGAAGATCATATGCGTTTACGAGTGCGATGTTGTTAACACAAAGACCCATTTCGTACGACTTACAAATGATGAAGATAGAGTTAAAGAATCTAGGAACCCACGTGAAGATAACGAATATACGATTAGAATCGACTTTAATCGATAAAGTTAAAGCCGCTCAAGCTATATACTTAGAGCTGATGAATGAAGAAGGTTCAAGAGGGCGTTATTCTAGAAGCAAGAATCAATGAAGAGAGGAAATCTCAACCCTCGATTTTATTGGCCCATTTGAAATCCTTGGTCGAGTAGGAACTGTGGCTTATAGACTCATTTTCTTCGTCCAAGTATGTCGGCGTGTTCATAACGATCGATGTTACGTAAATATGTAGAGCTAATTCAATTACATTATTAATTTAGAATGTGACGAGATAGCGGATGATTTAACGTATGATGAGATACATTTTAAAATCTTGGATAAGAAGGATCGTATTCAACACTCAAAGGTAATACCTCCAGAGTTAGAATCTGAAATGAAGTCAAGGTATCCTCACCTCTTTGGCATATCAAGTGCGTACGTAAATTTCGAGGGCGAAATTTCATAAGGAGGGGAGATTGTGAAACCCTAGATTTTATGAATAAAGATTTAAATTTCTCGAAATATTTTTTTGAATATTATGGTGTGGATTTGATATAATGTTATAGTTGTGGGTAGTTTTTATAAATTTTTCAAAGTATGCAAGTTGTTATAAAATATTCGTTTGGTCGGGGAATATTCTTTTTGTCGGGGAATATCCGTACGACGACACAATCATTGATGGACCCCACAACGGAAATATTATCGTAGTTAGAAAATGACAAAATTATCTTTTCTTATAACGGCGGAAGTGTTACCGTTAAAACTATTGAACTACTCAGTAGTAAAAGTACAGTAATACGCGTGATTGCATAGTAGCACACGGTATTGATTATTGATGCTTACGTGAGAAGTCACTCAGTTATACTCAATTATTTACTCTGAGAATTGCTTCGCAACATATCTCTCATATTATTGATTCAATTATTGTCATAGTATCATCTGCATAATATGTTATATTATTAAATCAATAATTGAGACGACAAAGTTATTCATATTATTATTTGCAATATTGACAATGTCTAGAAGTTATGTCAATGAGAGGTTTGGTCACCTAATTGCGCGCCAATAAAGAAAAATCCTTATCGAAAAGCCCCCTCTTTCCTGGGAACGACCTGGTTGTTAAATATTGTGAGTTATAATATTAATGATGAATGTTATTAAAATTGAAGTTGTGTTCGGAGTTGAATTTGGAGATGCGGACGTGATATTTGAGTCTGAAACGATGAAATTAGTAACAATAGTCTATAAACACAATTTTTCGGGATTCACTATTTGGTCAAAAAGTCAACAGTTGACTTTTTCGAGAAAAGTCAAACTTCGAAATTTCAAATTTTTTATTGTTGATAAAAATAGTTTCATTATGTTGGAATTGTTTGTGTTAGTGAAAATCGACATCTATTCCGATGATAATTGATGTCTGTGGGTTATATTGATAAATCGGGTAATTTATCGAATAAATGAGCAATTAATTGCTACTAATTCACATGCTTATATAACTATTTGTTCACATGTGTGTGCCATTGAATCACATTCTTGTACTATTAGGGAAGTGGGTGCAAAATTGATAATACTTGAATGACTAAGTTAAAATGGAGGTATAGATGCAGGTACTATACTGTAATTATTTTTATCACATGATTAGAACTATTGAGTCATATGATTTACTATTGATTCACATTATTTACTATTAGGAAAGTTGGTGCAAGTTTGATAATACTTGCAGGACTAAAATAAAAATGAAGAAAAAGATGAAGGTATTATACTGTAATATTTTGAGCCCCAAAATGTGCAATTATCGAAACTATATTTTCCTATAAATAGAAGCTCATTCTTCCTTCATTTCTCACCAATTCACCAAAGCTATAGAGCAATTATTATAGAGAGAAATTATAGAGAGAAGTTATAGAAAGAAAATCTATAGAGAGAAAGAAAAAAAGAAGTCTGCTACATTTCTATTCCAGTATCCAGTTTTTTTTTTAAGGTAGGGAATATTATTTGTTGTACTTTTAGGGAGTATTATTTCTTTCTTATCCATGAAGAGAACTTCTGTTATTCCATTCTTTATTATTCTATTGGAATAACCTGTATACACGGGCTACCCTATACTTGGTGAAATTCTTTCATTATTCCATTCTTTATCATTACATTGAACATCCTATATCGTATGCGTTTACGCCTAAACACGGGTTCCATTATTTATCATTCTATTGGAACATCCTGTCAGGCGTTTCACGCTTGGGACACGGTTCCTTTTTATTATTCTGTTGGAATATCTTGTTCAGCATTCTCTGGCGGACTGGTTCCGTCTTTATTATTCTATTGGAATATCTCTCTCATGCATTCTACGCCGGACTGGTTCCGCTCTTTATTATTCTATTGGAATATCCGTGCATGCGTTTTTACGGACCGATTAAAATCTTTATTATTACATTTGGAATATCTCGATATATGCGCTTTTTACCGAACTCGATTCCGTTATTTATTATTCTGTTGGAATAACTTGCATGTGCGGTCTATCGCATGCCTGGGGATTTCTTTTGTTATTTCATTCTTTGTTATACTCAGTTAGTTAAAGTTTTAACTTCTATACTCCATGAAATTAGTGGAATATCCTTGATATTTGAGCTTCATCTAGTATCTTTTCATGGAAATATTCTTCTGAGCATTCTTGAATTTTACTCTACAAAACAGTATCATGTTGACAATTTGGATGTTAATAGTTCCTGGATAAATTAATTCTTGAACTTGTTTTATTGAATTCTTATATCATTGTCATCATCCTCATGTTAATATTTTATTGAAAGTCATATGTGGCCTGTAGTGCATAGATGGACTTGGTATAATTATGACCAGGGATTATTCGGTGTAATCATGACCGTAATGTTACAAATGATGTGGTAAAATTCCTCATTGGCCCGTAGTGCATTGATGGACAGTTTTTGGTATGATTATGGCTATGGATTCTCTTGACCAAGGTGTAAAAGATGAATTTATTTTATGGCATAATCAGATCATTGATGAAAACACGATTATCTTTGGCCCTCGTAGTGTATGGATAATTCGTGGTCGTGATACTAAAAGTATCCTTGCCTTTGTAGTCTTTGGGATGAGTTAATGATGTGGATTATTTATTGTCGAGTCTCAAATGATAAAGTCAGTGAAAAACTTTTTAAATCATAGAAGATAGTAGATTTTATATTTTATTTGACTCTTCTAATGGATTGTTTATTCCGCTGCAGTTTCTGATCTAAAACTTGTTGTCTATTATATTCTATCAGTTGTTATACTGTTGAAGGCTAATGATAATTTTTTCTGCATTATCTTAGTCATAATATTTCTTACTGGGCTAGTTAAGCTCACCCTTTCTTTCACTGTTCTCTTCAGGAAATGAGAACGTAGCTGGGACTAGTCGGGGAACAGAGTGATGGTCCTAGATGTTTGCATTAGTAGTCCTCAATATTATGTGAAATAGTGTGATAATAAATGTAATGAGGACTCCATTGAGTTTGTATACTCTCTAGAGGATAGTATTTGTATTAAAACTCACAGCCTATGTTTTGTCGTATTTTACACGACTGTTGTATAATTAAGTTTGTATTTGTATTCTGCACCATGTATTTGGCGACTCAAGATGGGTGATGTATACCTAATTTTGGGGGCTTCACATAATTCTGTGGATATATGATATCTATCATAAACTAAACGCATGGCCTCCCATGTACGAAGGTTTCCTTGAGCACTTCCCAAAGATTTTAATTTCTAAAACAGTTTTTGACTGTACTTTTATTAAAAGTACCATTGTAAGGTTGTGATCAAGGAACCATGAGAGTTACATATATTTGTATTAAAACTCACGGTTTAACTGTGGTATATGTATTACTGCTCAACAACAGTTGTATAAATGAAGTTTGTATTTAATTTTTATAGTGTGATATCTGGCGACTCAGAATAGGTCGTGTAGACCTATTTTAGGGGCGACACAGTAACCCAATATGAAAAGTACCCCAAATACCCGAGTGGATAATATTATAGTGAATAGTAACCGGGTGAATAGTAACTCGTGAATAGTATCCTGGCATGAAAAGTGTTCCGAATACCCGAGTGAATAAAATTATAGTGAATAGTAACCGGGCTAATAGTAACCCATTGAATAGTACCCCAGGTGAAAATATTAATATTTAATAAGAAAGTTCAGATCAATATTCCAATGAAACGATACTGGATGAAGCACAAAACAAAAGGATATTCCACAAATTTCAAGGATTATAGAAGCAATACTTACCATAGTAAGTTTAGATTTAATAATATGAAAATAAATAACATCTTAAATCAAGAATGGATTTTCACCCATCATACGCAGACGTAATCCAAGTGTAGACAAAGTTGTTCCAGACATATTAAAGGATGAATACGAAAAAATAGTATTCCTTATGAATACGAAAGAAATAATACCCTTACCTTAGTAGAGAAGGTGGATCTTTATAATAGTGAAGTAGCAGAATACTCTTCTTCTTGCTCTCTATAGTTTTTCTCTCTATAGTGTCTTTTGTGAATCTAAGTGAATTGGTGAGAATGAAAGAAGAATTAAGCTTCTATTTATAGGAGAATAGACTAAATAGTAACTTATTCACGAACGGTCCAGATTGATTTACTATTAGAACGGACGGTCCATATTGATTACTATTAGAACCACAACCGACGGTCCAGATTGATTTACTTTTAAAACCACCACCGACGGTTCAGATTGATTACTTTTAAAACCACCATCAATGATCCAGATTGATTACTATTAAAACCACCACCGACAGTCCAGAATGATTTACTATTAAAACCATCACCGACGGTCCAGATTAATTTACGATTGAAAACTACCATCAATGATCCAGATTGATTTACTATTACAACCACCACCAATGGTCCAGATTGATCTAACTTATTACACTTTGGTACCCCTAAAGTTTTCCAAGTTTGCATTATTCCCCTCTAACTTTTGTAATTCACTTATCTTCAATAAACACATTCTTAATACTTCAACAATTATTTATCACTAATATTATAACTCACAATATTTAACAGCCAGATCATTCCCAGGAAAGAGGGGCTTTCCAATAAGGATTTCTCCTTATCGCCGCAATTAGGTGACCAAACCTCTCCTCGATGTAACTTTCTAGACATTGTCAATATTGCAAATAATAATATGAATAACTTTGTTGTCTCAATTATTGATTTAATAATATAAAATATTTTGCGATGATGATCTTGTGACAATAATTGAATCAAATAACGTGAGATACTATGCAACAATTATCGAGCAATAATTGAGTAAACCGAGTGGCTTTTCACGTAAGCATCAATAATCAATATCGTGTGCTATTATTATGCAACCACGCCAGACATCGTATTTTTACCACCGGTAGTTCAACAGTTAATGGTAAAACTTTCGCCCGTTATTTTTATAAAAGATATTTCTATCGTTTTTCTAACTACGATAATACTTTCGTTGTGGGGTCCACCAATGATTGTCATTGTTGTTATTTAATATTTCTGTTAAAACGAATATTCCCACCAATCGAATATTCTAACACAACTAATATTTTATATCAACTTTTTACTTTGTAAAATTTTTCAAATATCATCCATTAACTTTAACATTTTATCAAATTTAACCATTTATTAAATAAAATAATAATTATAAGAAAATTAGATACTTTCATTTCATATAATTTGGGGTTTTACAACCTCCCCTTCTTATGAAATTTCGACCTCAAGATTGGTGTACGTACCTGGTATGACGAAGATGTGAGGATACTTGATTTCATTTCAGATTCCAACTCCCAGGTCATTTCCTCAACATCGTGGTTTTTCCACAAAACTTTGACTTGAGGTATAATCTTGGAGCGTAGAATATGTTTCTTTTTATCCAAGATTTTAACAGGTACCTCTTCATACGTTAAATCTTCCGCTATTTCGTTCGGTTCTAACTCAATAATGTGGTTCGGGTCTTCCACATATTTACGTAACATAGATATATGAAAAACATTATGAACACGAGACATACTTGGTGGTAACGCAAGTCTATAAGCCACAGTTCCTACTCGATCAAGGATTTCGAATGGCCCAATGAATCGAGGATTGAGCTTTCCTCTCTTTCCAAATCTTGTAACTCCTTTCCAGGGAGCAACACGTAACAACACATGATCTCCAACATTGAACTCCACGTCCTTTCGATGAAGATCAACATAACTCTTTTGTCGATCTTGTGAGGTTTTTATACGTTGTCGGATCATTTGAATCTTTTCCATAGTCATACATACCATCTCTGGTCCCAACAACGTTTCTTCACCCACCTCGTCCCAGCATACTGGAGAACAACACTTGCGTCCGTATAACGCCTCAAATGGAGCCACGCCAATACTTGCTTGATAACTATTATTGTAGGAGAATTCCACTAATGGCAAAAACTTGTCCCAACTTCCTTTGATGTCAAGGACACAAAGTCTTAATAAATCGTCAAGAGTTTGAATAGTCCTCTCCGACTGCCCGTCCGTTTGAGGATGATATGCCGAACTAAATCGTAAATCTGTGCCCATAGCCTTTTGCAAACTAACCCAAAATCGTGAAGTGAATCTTAGGTCTCGATCAGAAACTATGGATACTGGCATGCCATGCAGTCTTACAATCTCATTTATGTACATACGAGCAAAACATTCAAGTGAATATATTTCTCGTATAGGTAAGAAATGAGCAGACTTGGTCAATCTATCAACAATGACCCAAATCGCATCTATGCCTTGAGACCCTTGGGAAGACCAGTAACAAAATCTATGGTAATGTGCTCCCACTTCCATTTTGGAATTTCAAATGGTTGCAATAGACCTTTTGGCACTTGATGCTCTGCCTTGACTCGCTGACAAGTTAGACACCTTGAGATAAACTTCTCTACCTCTCTCTTCATATTGCTCCACCAAAATATATGTCGAAGATCACGATACATTTTGGTACTCCCAGGATGGATTGCAAATGGTGTGTTGTGCGCATCCATCATGATCTTATACTTTAAATCAGGGTCGTTTGGAACACAAAGTCTGGAGTTGACTCAAAATATTCCTTCCTCATCAATTCTTGCTTCTAGAATAGTACCTTCTTGTACTTTCTTCTTCATACGCATCAGCTCCAGGTCCGTGGCTTGAGCAGTTTAACTTTATCAATTAAAGTCGGTACTACTCGTATATTTTCCATCATCATGTGGGTCCCTGTAGTCTTTAACTCTATCTCCATCCTTTGTAAGTCATACAAAATGGGCCTTTGCGTTGACAATATCGCACTCGTAACCGTATATGATCTTCTACTTAATGCGTCAGCTACCACGTTTACTTTTCCAGGATGGTATTAAATGGTATGATCATAATCTTTCAACAGATCAAGCCAACGTCGTTGCCGCATATTGAGTTCCTTTTGAGTGAAGAAATATTTGAGGCTTTTATGATCCATATAGATCTCCACTTTCTCCCCACACAGGTAATGCCTCCAGATTTTAAGTGCGAAGACGACAACTGCCAACTCTAGATCATGAGTAGGGTAATTCCTCTCATATTCTTTTGAGTTTTCGTGAGGCATAGGCTATGACTTTCCCATGTTGCATAAGAACACATCCTAACCCTATGCCTGAAGCATCGCTGTAGATGACAAATCCCTCCGAGCCAGATGGTATTGTCAGAACAGGTGCTGAAATGAGTCTCCTCTTAAGTTCTTGAAAACTCTTGTCACATTCTTTGCTCTAACCAAATTTTTTATCTTTTCTAGTCAGCTGAGTTAATGGAGTAGCATTCAAGAAAATCCTTTCACGAATCTCCGATAATAACCAAATTTAAGCTTCAGAAATCTACGATTTGATCCAACGACTTAGGTTTCTCCCACTTTGAATTGCTTCAATCTTTATCGGGTCAACAGATATTCCATGATTTGATATCACGTGCCCAAGGAATGCTACTTCCTCAAGCCAGAACTTGTATTTCTTTAACTTGGCATATAATTTGTATTATCAGCCTTAAGTGTTGCTCATGATCTTCACGACTTTTGGAGTAAATGAGAATGTCATCAATAAAGACAACCACAAAATGATCTAAATATTCCTTGAATACTTGGTTCATCATATCCATGAAGGCAGCAGGAGCATTAGTCAATCCAAAAGACATGACTAGGAATTCATAATGCCCGTACCGAGTTCTGAAAGAAGTCTTTGGAATGTCATCAGTTTTAATCTTTAACTGATGATATCCGGAACGAAGATCGATCTTTGAAAAGAACTTGGCGCCTTGCAACTGGTCAAATAGGTCATCAATACGAGGCAACGAGTACCTATTTTTGATAGTAACATGATTCAACTCCCGATAATCAATACAAAGTCGCATACTCCCATCTTTCTTCTTTACGAATAGAACAGGAGCATCCCAAGGAGACGTACTAGGACAGATGAAACCGATGTCTAACAATTCCTGCAATTGGGTCTTTAACTCCTCGAAGTTCAATAGAAGTTTATTCGATATGGGGCTTTGGAAATGGGTTTTGTACTGGGTTTAAGGTCGATACAAAATTCAATTTCACGCCTGGGGTAGGCAGGAAAGTTCTTTAGGAATAATCAGAAATTTGTTAACAATAAAAATATCATTCAAGACTGACATATTTTTGTTTAAATCCGTGATATGAGCTAAGAAAGCTTGACATCCGTTTTTCAATAAACGAATAGCTTTATGGCTTGAAATGACAGTGATTGAAATTAATGGTTTGGTTGCTTGAATTGGCATAATAGGTTGGTTAGGAACATGAAAGCTAACAACCTTACGAAAATAATCAATTTTATCATGATGAGTAGTCAACCAATCAATTCCTAAAATCACATCGAATGCAAGTATTTTTAAAGAGATAAGATCAACAGGTAACGTGCGGTTACCGATTTGAATCAAACAAGACTTATAAACAGTGGATGTAATAAAGGTTTCCCCCAACAGAGTTTCAACGATAAGTCAAAGTCTAATTTCTTCGGAGTCAAATTTAAACGTTGAGCGCAAGTAGGAGAAATAAAAGAATGGGTAGAACCGGTATCAAATGAGGTATAAGCTTCGCAAGAGTTTATGATTAGCTTACCCATGATCTCCTCGTTCGGATTCCTCGCTTTTTGGGAGGTAACGACAAACGCTCTCCCTTGAATTACCGATTTTGTCTTGTCTGGGACGGCCTTTGATGCCTCCATCCCAGCTGGAATTGACTTTGGTACCCATAAAAATTGGGCTAGGTGACCTTCTCTTTCACAATTGTAATATGATTTGGACTGCTGCGTACAGTTAGGACTGATGTGTCCCTCTCCTCCGCATTTGTAATATACGACCGGCAGTCGTTCTCCTTCCTTAACAATAGGTGCTGGTGATGACGTCTTTCCATCATTATTGAATCTCATCTTCTTGAAATTTCTACTTCTATTATCTTGGCCATGATTACCACCGGAGTGGTTACCATTTCTGGCATCTTGATTCCCTCTACGTTTGTTGTCACTACTTCTATGACTGCTACCATTGGTATTATCGACTTGTCGGCTGCTCTCTCTAGATTGGGTTGACTCATTATCACTCTCCAATAACTGAGCCCTATTTACAACATCTGAATACAAACACAGTTTGTGAGAAATTAAGTATTGACGTATCTCGGGTTTCAAACCTCTTAGAAACATCCGCGTCATTCTCTCCTCATTATCAACCAAGTGGGGCACAAACCGGGACAACTAAGCAAACTTAGCTTTGTACTGTGACACGGTCATATTATTTTGCTCCAACTTGATAAACTCCACCTCATTCGTGTGACGAATACTTTCGGGAAAGTACTTATCGTTGAACAGCTCTTGGAACTTCTCCGAAGACATTTTTAGTGCGGCAAGTTGATTACGCTTTACATATTCCCACCAGTAATCTGCCTCTCCTCGCAACATGAAGGTGGCAAAGGGAACCTTTTGCTCCTCGGAGCATCCAAAGACATCAAATATCTTGGTGATCTGCTTTATCCACGTCTCCGCCTTATGTGTTTTTGGCTCTCCAATAAACTCCGGTGGTCCCAGCTCCTTGAACTACTTAGCGGTGACCGTCCGAGAGTTGCCAGTGTTTCCACCTACTTTTTGGACAGGAGCCATTCTCGCCTGATGTTGCATGAATTGCATAAAGCTTCTAAACATCTCATCGTTCATCATTTGATCGGTGTTAGTGTTTTTCTGAGGATTATTGTCTTCCTGTTGCACATTATCCTGGGTATTGATCATTAGTGACTCAACGGTCTCATGTGCTTCATTGTTGATCTCAACATTTTCAGATGTCATTTTCAAACACTGCCACAAAACAAGGGTTAATTGACATATCACATATTATCCATATACTCTTATCGACCAATTAAATACCAAATAATCTTAGGTAGGTCATACTAGCGAAGGAATTCCCCGTCTCTCCCCTCCTAATTTTGTCTCACATCTCAGCCAGGGATCATATCCCTAAGCTTTGATACCAACTGTGACGCCCCAAAAATAGGTATACATCACCCATCTTGGGTCGCCAAATACATGGTACTAAATACAAATACAAACTTAATTATACAACATGAGCTGAGAGTTTTTACACGAATATTATCTTCTAGACAATATCCAAACTCAAATGGAGTCCTCATTACATTTATTGTCACACTATTTTATAGAATAGTGAGGACTACTATAACACCATCTCGGGCCATCACTTCGTTTGTGAGATCCCGAATTTTATGTTATAAAAGTATTCAATTTTTCTACTTTGGTAAATATTTAAATTGATAAAAGTTTAAAGTTAAGGGTGATATTTGAATATTTTTTAAAAGTAATCAACTTGTCATAAAATAATCGGTAGTAAAAGTACAGTAATACGCGTGGTTGCATAGTAGCACACGGTATTGTAGAGTATCTTTGATTATTGATGCTTAGGTTAGAAGTCACTCATTTTTATTCAATTATTGTCACAATATTTTATATTATTAAATAAATAATTGAGACGACAAAGTTATTCATATTATTATTTGCAATATTGACAATGTCTAGAAGTTCTGTCAAGGAGAGGTTTGGTCACCTAATTGCGCGACAATAAGGAGAAATCCTTATCGGAAAGCCCCCTCTTTCATGGGAACGACCTGGTTGTTAAATATTGTGAGTTATAATATTAATGATGAAATAAGTTCGTGTTGATTAAAAGATGAAATTGATAGTTCCATTGTGTTGGGATTATTAGTGTTAGTGAAAATTGACATTTATTTCGATGATAATTGATGTCTGGAAGTTATATTGACCAATCGGGTAATTAATCGGATAAATGAGTAATTAGTTGCTATTAATTCACATGCTTATAACTATGTGTTCACATGTGTGTACTATTGATTCACATGATTTATTATCAGGGGAGTTGGTGCAAGATTGATAATACTTGCATGACTAAATTAAAAATAGAGGTATAGTTGAAGGTACTATACTGTAATTAGTTTTTTCATGTTTAGAACTATTGAGTCACATTATTTACTATTGATTCACATGATTTATTATTAGGGTAGGTGGTGCAAGTTTGATAATACTTGCAAGACTAAATTAAAAATAAAGGAAAAGATGATGGTATTATACTGTAATATTTTGAGCCCCAAAATGTGCAATTATCAAAACTATATTTTCCTATAAATAGAAGCTCATTCTTCCTTCATTCTCACCAATTCACTAAAGCTATAGAACAATTATTATAGAGAGAATGGAGAAGAGAAGTCTGCTACCTCACTATTCTAGTTTTCTTCTAAGGTAAGGGGTATTATTCCTTCGTATTCATGAAGAGAGTTATTTTCTTTCAATACTCGTAAAAGTTATTATTCCATTCTTTATTATTATGTTGGAATAACCTGTCTATGCAAAGTACCGCATATATGGTGAAATTCTTTTGTTATTCCATTCTTTATTATTCTATTGGAATAACCTGTCTGTGCGGTCTATCGCATGCCTAGTGAATTCTGTTGTTATTCCATTCTTTATTATTCTGTTGGAATATCATGTCTGTGCAGATTACTCATGACCTGGTTCCATTCTTTATTATTCTATTGGAATATCCTGTCTGTGCGTATTACGCATGACCTAGTTCCATTCTTTATTATTCTGTTGGAATATCATGTTAGTGCGAATTACGCATGACCTGGTTCCATTATTTATTATTCTGTTGGAATAACTTGTCTATGTAGATTACCGCATGCATGGTGAATGATCCTTCGTATTCATTCCTTATTAAATTGTGGAAATGACATGTCTACGTGGATTACCGCATGGCGGGCGAAAATCCATTTGCAGTTTCGTAATTTTTCTGACCCTCAAAAATTCTGGAAATATTTGAAATGATACTTTGATGAGTTTTCTAGATTGTGTCCAAAAATGGCGATTTTTGGATGTATAGATTAGGAGTTATGAATTTTATAGGAAAAGACTATTTTAAAAGTAAACCCTTATAACTCCTTGTGGTTAACTCCAAAATTTGTGAAATTTTTATTGGGAGTACATATATATAACAGGAGTATATCCTGTAAATTTCAGAATTTTTAGACAAAAGTACAGTTTATGATAAATGTCTGAATATTCGGCAGTTTTAGCCATACGAAAAATAGTAAATGAATTTTAAAAATTCTGACAAAAATATATGTTCAATATGGGACTATATTCTGCTAAATCCCAGAAAAGAAATATTTTTGGGACTGATTTGGTATTTTTCATGAAAATGAACTAGTTATGAGTAAATGAATTAAATATGTTATGTGAAGTAAAAGAAATTGGAAAATAGGATTTTATGGCTTGGGAATCCTATATAAGGTATATGCAGATTTTTGATGAGGGTTTTGGTTATTGGTGATGAAATCTTATGAGTTTGGCATTTTTGGGATGATTAAATGCATTAATTAGTAAAGTGTAAACAATTAAAATAAATTATTTATAAGTTTAAGAAATGATTAAAATATTGTTATAATATTAATGATATTAGATTATGAGATTATTAAGTGATTGATAACATTTGGATATTATTACCGGAATACTTTTCATGAGTTACTATTTATGAGTTACTATTCACCCGGTTACTATTCACTCTAGTATTATTCACTCGGGTATTCGGGGCACTTTTCGTGCGGGGGTACTATTCACGAGTTACTATTCACGGGTTACTATTCACCCAAAAACTATATTTATTTTATGTCCAAATTATTTTTGAGACATGAATAATATTATTGAATTTTACTCCACAAAGCAGTATCATGTTGACAATTTGGATATTTTTAAACTCTGGATAAATTTAAAGTCTTTAATATTTATCCTTGATTTTGTTTGATTAATGCTTATATCATTGTCATCATCCTCATGTTTATATTGCGATGAAAGTCATCTTTCGCTTACGATGCGTAGATGGGTATTGATTATTGAGTTCTGATTGTATATCATTCGCTTACGTGCAAAGATGGGTGTTGATTATTGATTTTAGAGTTGTATATCTTTGGCTTACGTGCAAAGATGGATCATTAATTATTGATTTTCTGATTTGTATATCTTTGGCTTATATGCAAAGATGGATTTGTTGATTATCGGGTTTTAGAGTTGTATATCTTTGGCTTACGTGTAAAGATGGACTGTTGATTATTGGTTTTAGAGTTGTATATCTTTAGCTTACGTGCATAGATGGACTGTTGATTGGTACGATTATGACCATGGACCATTCGGTATAATCGTGACCCGTAATGTTACAAATAATGTGGTAAAAGTCATCAGTGGCCTGTAGTGCATTGATGGACAGTTGTTGGTATGATTATGACCAGGGATTATTCGGTATAATCATGACTTTAATTGAAAACACGAATATCATTGGCCCGTAGTGCATGGATAATTCGTGGTCATGATACTATTAAGCTGAGTCTCAACATTATTGGTTTTACAGTTGTATGAACTGTTGATTTACCTGATTATAAATATGAATTATGAATTTAATTATAATATGTGGTGGTTCAGGTGAAGACAGGTGATGAGAGTTCTCTTTGTCTTGGGTATAACAAAGAACTATTGATGAGTATTACATGAATGAAACATTAATGGTGGACTTTTAATCTAGAGGAGATAGTAGACATTATGTTCTACTTAACTCTTCTAATGGATTGCTTATTCCGCTGCAGTTAAACTTGATGTTTATTGTATTTTATCAGTTTAACACTGTTGAAGACTAATGATAATTTATTCTGCATTATCTTAGTCATAATAATTTTTACTGGGCTATTTGTGCTCACCCTTTTCTTTCACTGTTCTCTTCAGGAAATGAGAATATAGCTGGGACGAGTCGGGAAATGGAGTGATGGTCCAGGATAAGTGGCTTTAGTAGTCCTCATTATTCAGTGAAATAGTGTGATAATAATTATAATGTGGACTCCATTGAGAGTGGATATTGTCTAGAAGATAATATTTTGGTTTAAACTCTCAGCTATGTTTTGTCGTATTGTACACGACAGTTGTATAATTAAGTTTGTATTTGAATTTTGTACCATGTATTTGGCGACTCAAGATGGGTGACGTATACCTATTTTGAGGGCGTCACATCCATTATCAAAGCTTAGGGATATGATCCCTGGCTGAGATGTGAGACAAGAACAAGGAGGGGAGAGACGGGTAATTCTTTCTCTAGTATGACCTACCTAAGTTTATTTGGTATTTAATTGGTCGGTCAGAGTATAGGGATAATATGTGATATGTCAATTAACCCTTATTTTGAAACTATATATTCTAAAATGATATCTGAAATACAGGAGATGAAAAAATGGGAAATACATGATAGAGAGGAAATAACCAGGAAGGTTCAATCCGAAAAGAAAGCAAGGTATTCTCATCTCTTCGAACTACCAGGTACATAAATTTCGAGGGCAAAATCTCATAAGGAGGGGGAGATTGTGAGTTCCCGAATTTTATGTAATAAAAGTATTCAATTTTTCTATTTTGGTAAATAGTTAAATTGATAAAAGTTTAAAGTTAAGGGTGATATGTGGAATTTTTTAAAAGTAATCAAGTTGTCGTAAAATAACAGGTAGTAAAAGTACAGTAATACGCGTTGTTGCATAGTAGCACACGGTATTGTAGAGTATCTTTGATTATTGATGCTTACGTTAGAAGTCACTAAGTTTTATTCAATTATTGTCACAATATTTTATATTATTAAATAAATAATTGAGATGACAAAGTTATTCATATTATTATTTATAATATTGACTGTGACGCCCCCAAAATAGGTATACATCACCCATTCTGAGTTGTCAATACATGGTACAGAAACAACTACAACTTATTATTACAACAGTAAAACTGTGAGTTTGAATACAAATATTATCTTCTAGAAAATATCTATACTCAAATAAATCCTCATCACATTTATTGATACATTATTTTACAAAATGGTGAGGACTACTAAACAACTCTCTCTAGAACCTTCATTCCATACCCCGGCTGCACTCGCTTATATTTCTCGCCTCCACGAGAAGAAAAATGGAACAAAAGGAAAAGGGTGAGCTCAACTAGCTCAAGAAGAATATTATGACTAAGATAATATACAACAAATTATCGTTAGTCTTCAACAGGAAAATCTAATAGAATACAATAGACAACAAATTTTAAATCAATATTCGCAATGAAATAATAATTCATTAGAAGAGTTAAGTAGAGAATGCAAACTACTATCTTCTATGTATGAATTTAAAAGTTCATCGCTCATCTTTTATCCCTGTAACATCAATCAATATATATCTCGGAATCAAATATTCATCTTTGCACTCTGGGCCAAAAATATTCATCGATTGGTCATGTTCATCTAAACACTGTTCATCTTTGCACTGGGCCAAAGATATTCTTGAGAAATCATTCATCTTTGCACTACTGGGCCAAAGATATTCCATAATATCATCATTTAAGACTGAAGATGATGAAAAATATTTTTAAAAAGCGAATCCAAAGTGAAACAAAATGACAAGGATTAAGGATTAAGGATTCGTACTTTGTTTTATCCATGTTCAAAAATACCTCAAAAATAATCATAGTGGTGTAAAATTCAAGAATGATCAAAACATGGATACAATCAAAGCTAGTATCCACAATAGATATTTTGGACAAAAAGAAAAAATTTCATTTTTCGGTGAATAGTGTCGTATTCGTGAATAGTATCGTATACGTGAATAGTGCCGTATACATGAATTGTAACTCCGACACCAAAAGAAAGAAATTTCACAAAAAACATCTTCACGCTTCATGAATAGTACTCGTGAATAGTAACTCGTGAATAGTAACTCATGAATAGTAACTCGTGAATAGTAACTCATGAATACTAACCCCGACATGGAAAAGTTCCAAATTTGATAAAAAGTTTCAACCAATATTTCAGCATCATGATATTGAAGAAATAATATCATTTGAGAAGAAAATAACATCCCTTACCTCGAAAGATTAGTACTTCTAGCTGGAATACCGGGTATAGTGCTGAAGGGAACTTGCACCGTCTAACAATACTCAAAGTATACTCATAATACTCACAAGAATACGCTCGATAATATAGAGAGAGAAAACTTCAGTTTCTGGTGTGATTTTCAATTCTAACCTAAGCACCCTATTTATAGGAAAATGCTTAGAACACCAAAGTAGAAAATTTAATAAAATAATAATATATATTATAAATTTCCTACGCCAACCTTCCAAGAACTGAATTCAGCTCATTCAACACACATGTGTAACACACCATAATGAAAAAAACGTTTTGTTATTTATAATATTTTAAACTTCCAAAATCAATTATTTTGAGACTTGAACTTCAATAATTCATAATAAATAGCCCTTTTATCAGAAAATTCAAATCTCTTGAGTTTTTATAGGAAATTCAATTCTCTACAACTTTGCGGAAGAAGAAAGTTTTTCTGAATTCCAAACAGAAATTGACCAAAATCCATAAACGGGTGATTTTCTGAAAGTTATAATCAAATTTCGGTCAATAAATGGGGTCCACCGACATGTTTAACATGTTTTAAACATTTATTGCAACAAAAATACTCTTCCTCCTCAGTATACTCATATATTCCACATTCGTTGTAAAAATATCACCATTATTATATTATTAAAATATAATAATATATTTAAATGAATTATTTTATCGAGAAAAGATAAAATTTCAATTTTCAACAATTGTCACAATAAAAATTTTCTCCATCTATATCCACATAAAATCAATATTTTTCTCATCATATGAATCAATAATTAATTATTCACAAATAATATTACGAGAATCACAATATTGTGACAACAGGCAGGTTCAGGGAAGAGGGGCTTTCAATAAGAATTTCTCTTCTTTGGCGCGCAATTAGGTGACCAAACCTCTCCTTAGATAGAACTTTCTAGACATTGCCAATAATGTTATCTAATAATATTATTAGGATAATATGAATTATTGCTTCGATAATAAAAAAATCTTGTGTAATGACAATTATTGGAACAATGAATATAAAATATCAACGCATCAATTATTAAATCAATAAAATATTGACGGTAATTACTATAACCATTATTGAGTAGTGCCTTCTTACGTAAGAATCAATAATTGGTGCAATCTGGTAGTGTCTTCTTGTGTGTTTTAAACCATAAAGTATTTTAACAAGATACTTGATAATAACTACGCCGTTATTTTTAAACAACTTATATTTGTCATTTTCTTCATCCAATCGTTTCCGTTTTGGTGCCCACACATGGTCTTACTGGTAGCATGCGAATATTCCGACAAAGACGAATATTCCACGACCAAACGAATATTCCCAAACAACAATGAATATTTTATAACCACTTGCTTATTTTGAAATATTTGCGTATCTTACCCTAACTATCCACATTAATCAAATCAACCATTACTATTTCAAAATAATAAATAGAAAATTAAATTTCATTAATAATAAGTTGAGGGTCTTACAACCTCCCTCCTTAAGAAATTTCGCGTCCTCGAAATTGACGTACGATACACAGTGTTTGAAAAGGTGAGGATACCTCGCTTTCATTTCATTTCCAATTCCCGGTCATTTCCTCTATAGCATGATTCCTCCACAAAACTTTAACTTGTGGTATGACCTTTCTTGGCGTAGGGACATGCTCCTTCCTATCCAAAATTTTGACGGTACCTCCTCATACATTAAGTCTTTGGCTATCTCGTCCGGTTCTAACTCTATAACGTGATTGGGTCTTTCACATATTTACTGAAATGAGATATATGAAACACATTATGAACACGAGACATACTTGAGGTAACGCGAGTCTATAGGCTACATTTCCTACTCGGTCAAGAATTTGAAATGGACCGATAAATCGTGGATTGAGCTTTCCTCTCTTCCCAAATCTTGTAACTCCCTTCCATGGAGCAACTCGCAACAATACATGATCCCCTACACTAAATTCCCGTCCTTTCGATGAAGATCCGCATAACTCTTTTGTCGATCTTGTGCTTGGTTTGTATCGTTATCGAATCATTTGGATCTTTTCGGTGAGTCAATACGTACTAACTTCGGGTCCCAACAATGTTGTTTCACCCACCTCATCCCAACATATTGAGAAGCGACACTTTCGTCCATATAATACTTCAAATGGAGCCACACCTATACTTGCACGATAAGCTGTTGTTGTAGGAGAATTCCACGATGGTAAATACTTATCCCAATGACCCTTGAAGTTCAGGACACGAGTCTTAATAGATCTTCAAGAGTTTGAATAGTCCTCTCGATTGTCCGTCTGTTTGGGGATGGTATGCGAAGAAATAAATAAATCCGCGCCCATAGCTTTTTTGCAAGCTAACCCAAAATCTTGAAGTGAATCTTGGGTCACGATCACGAAACTATGGATCTTGGCATGCCATGCAACCTTACAATCTCATTCACGTACATACTAGCAAGGCGTTCAAGGAATAAGTCTCCCGTATCGGCAAGAAATGAGCAGACTTGGTTAATCTATCAACAATAACCCAAATAGCATTGATGCCTTGAGAAACCGTAGGAAAACCCGTAACGAAATCCATGGTAATATGTTCCCACTTCCATTTCGGAATCTCAAGTGGTTGCAACGGACCCTTAGGTACTAGATGCTCCGCCTTTACACGTTGACAAGTTAAACACATCGAGATAAACTTTGCAATCTCTCTCTTCATATTGTTCCACCAAAATGTATGTCGAAGATCACGATACATTTTAGTACTTCCAGGATGGATTGCAAATGGTGTATTGTGTGCCTCCATCATAATCTTGTACTTCAAATCGAGTCGTTAGGAACACAAAAGTCAGAGTGGACTCAAGTATTCCTTCTTCATCAATTCTCGCTTAGGAATAGCTCCTTCTTGTACTTTCTTCTTCATACGCATATTTCCGGCCGGTGGCTTGAGCAACCTTAACTTTTTCTATTAAAGTTGGCTCTATGCGTATACTTGACATCATCGCATTCGTTCCCGCATATGATCTTCTACTCAATGCGTCAGCTACCACGTTCGCTTTACCAGGATGGTATTGAATAGTGTGGTCGTAGTCTTTCAATAGTTCGAGCCAACGTCGCTGCCGCATGTTGAGTTCTTTTTGAGTGAAGAAATATTTAAGGCTTTTATGGTCTGAATATATCTCCACTTTCTCCCCATATAGATAGTGCCTCCATATCTTTAAGCATAAAACGATCTTTGCGCCAACTCTAGATCATGAGTTGGATAATTCCTCTCATACTCTTTAAGTTGTCATGAGGCATAGGCTATGACTTTCCCACGTTGCATGAGAACACATCCTAACCCTTTGCTCGAAGCATCATTTGTACATAACAAATCCATCAAGAACCGGATGGTATTGTTAGAACAGTCTTAGAAATAAGTCTCCTCTTAAGCTCTTGGAAACTCTTCTCGCATTCTTCGCTCCAAACGAATTTTGTATCCTTCGAGTTAGTGGGTTAATGGAGTAGCGATTCGAAAACCCTTCCACGAATCTCCGATAATAACCATTAAGCCCCAAAAACTACGTACTTGATCCATGACTTGGTTGCTCCCAACTTTGTATTGCTTCAATCTTGGCCGGATCAACAGATACTCCATGTTTCGACACCACGTGCCCGAGGAATGCTACTTCCTCAAGCCGAACTCGCATTTCTTCAATTTGGCATATAGTTTGTTTTCACGAAGCCTTTGGAGTACCGACTTCAAATGGTGCTCATGATCTTCACGACTTTTGGAATATATGAGGATGTCATCAATAAAAACAACAATGGCCGATCCAAATATTCCTTGAATACTCGGTTCATCATATCCATGAAAGCCGCAGGAGCATTAGTCAATCCGAAAGACATGACTAAGAATTCATAATGCCGTCATCGGAGTTCTAAAAAGCGATCTTTGGAATATCCTCGATTCTAATCTTGGTGATGATATCCGTAAGCGAAGATCGATTTTTGAAAAGAATTGTACCCTTGCAATTGGTCAAACAAGTCATCAATACGAGGTAGAGGATACCTATTCTTGATGGTGACATGGTTCAATTCCGATAGTCAATACAAAGTCACATACTCCGTCTTTCTTCTTTTACGAATAAAGCAGAGCACCCGAGGAGATGTACTAGGGACGAATGAAACCGATGTCCAACAATTCACGTAGTTGGACCTTTAACTCACGAAGTTCAATAGGAGCCATTCGATATGGGGTTTTAGAAATGGGCTTTGTACCGGGTTCAAGATCAATAAAGAATTCAACTTCACGTTACGGGGGTAGGCCAGGAAGTTCTTGAAATCGTCGGAAAGTCGATAACAACAGGAATATTATTCAAATTTGGCGTGTCTTTATTCAAATCCATAACATGGGCTAAGAAAGCTTGACATCCATTTTTCAATAAGCGAATAGCTTTATGATTCGATATGACGTTGATTGATTTTAATGGTTTAGTTGCTTCAATTAAATAC
This sequence comes from Panax quinquefolius, assembly GCA_020205615.1. NCBI lineage: Eukaryota > Viridiplantae > Streptophyta > Magnoliopsida > Apiales > Araliaceae > Panax > Panax quinquefolius. The sequence goes on along the minus strand of CM035160.1, from coordinate 78,522,316 downwards.
TAACGGGTTGGTTAGGAATATGAAAACTAACAACCTTACGAAAATAATCAATTTTGGCATGATGAGTAGTTAACCAATCAATCCCTAAAATCACATCAAAAGCAAGTATCTTTAAAGAGATAAGGTCAACAGGTAAGGTGATGGTGCCAACTTGAATCAAACAAGATTTATAAGCGGTGGATGTGATGAAAGTTTCTCTAGCGGAGTTTCCACAGATAGGTCAAAGTCTAATTTCTCCGGAGTCAAGTTTAAACATTGAGCACATGCAGGAGAGATAAATGAATGGGTAGCACCGGTATCAAGTAAGGTATAAACTTCGCAAGAATTTATAAATAGCTTACCCGTGATCACCTCGTTTGGGTTCCTCGCATTTTGACCAGTCACAACAAACGCTCTTCCCGGAATCGTTGACTTTGACTTTTAAGGATGACCTTTTGAGTCAAATCCCCATTGAACTAGGTTTTGCCACCGTCTGATCTCGAGCAATATGTCCTTCCTTTCCACAATTATAGCATACCTGAAGGCTGTTGTGGGCGGTTTGGTGATATGTCCCTCTTTTCCGATTTATAGCATATAATGGGTGGTCGTTCTCCTCCCTTAGAACCGATTCTTCTTGAACTTTTTGTTGTCTTCATATGGTCGTTGTTAAATCTCCTCTTTTTAAAATCTCCTCGACTTCGCTTCTTCTATTTTCATGGCCATGATTACCACGAGTGGTTACCATTTTGTCCGTCTGTTTCTTTCTCCATTTGGTTATCATTATTATGTTGTTGCTATCTACGAATGCGATCCTGGTTATGGTCCCTCGGTTGGTAGTACTCGTTATCTCGCTCTAATAATTGAGCCACATTTACAACATCTGAATAGAGAGAAAGTTTATGAGAAATGAGATCTCGGCGTATCTTGGGTTTCAAACCTCTCGAAACATCCGCGTCATCGTTCCTCATTCTCCACCAAATGAGGTGCAAACTGGATAACTCTGCAAACTTTGCCTCGTCTTTGAGACAAATCGTGTTGTTTTGCTCTAATCGATGAACTCCACTTCCTTCATATGACGAACACTTTCGAGGAAAGTATTTGTCATTAAATAGTTCTCAAAGCGTTTCCCGGGACATCTTTGAGTCTTGGCGGGATGGGTGCGCTTCAGAGACTCCACAGTAGTCTGCCTCGCCACGGAACATAAAGGTGGCGAATGGAACCTTCTGTTCCTCCGTGCATCCCAAGACATCGAATATCTTGGTAATTTGCTTGACCCATGTTTCCGCCATGATTGGATCTGGCTTTCCCTTAAATTCTAGTGGTCCTGACTCTTTGGAATGCTTGGTTGTGACAACCCGTGAATGCTATCATTTCCTCCTGTATTTTGAACACGAGTCTCCTAAATGCGATTTTGCATGAAGCGCAAAAACTTCTAAACATCCCTCGTTCATCATACGCTTTCGGTTGTGTTGTTCACGGGAGGAACATTGCCACTGTTACACGTTCTCCTTGTTGGTGAAGAGGCGTCTCCACAGTCTCATTTCCATTGTTAATATTCTCGAATTGACATTCTCAAATATTGTCATAAAACAAGGGTTAATTAAGGAAATCAATATATCACATAATATCCTTATATCTTGACCAACAAAAAAAATAAGCTTAGGTAGGACACACTAATGAAGGATTTACTCGTCTCTCTCCCTCCTAGTTCTATTCTCCAGATCTCGCTTGGGAGATCATATCCCTAAGCTCGATACCAATTGTGGCGCCCCAAAATAGGTATACATCACCCATTACGAGTTGTCAATACATGGTACGAAACAACTACAACTTATTATTACAACAAGAAAGCTGTAAGTTTGAATACAAATATTATCTTCTAGACAATATCTATACTCAAATAAATCCTCATCACATTTATTGATACATTATTTTACAAAATGGTGAGGACTACTAAACAACTCTCTCTAGAACCTTCATTCCAAACCCCACTGTACTCGCTTATATTCTCGCCTCACGAGAAGAAAAATGGAACAAAAAGGAAAAGGGTGAGCTCCACTATCTCGGTAAAGAATATTATGACTAAGATAATATACAACAAATTATCGTTAGTCTTCATGAGGAAAAATCTAATAGAATACAATAGACAACAAATTTTAAATCAATATTCAAAGCGGAAATAATAATTCATTAGAAGAGTTAAGTAGAGAATGCAAACTACTATCTTCTATGTATGAATTTAAAAGTTCATAAATCTATCTTTTATCCTGTAACATCAATCAATATATATACGGAATCAAATATTCATCTTTGCACTACTGAGCCAAAGATATTCATCAATTAGTCATGTTCATCTAAACACATGTTCATCTTTGCACACTACGGCCAAAGATATTTCTTGAAATCATTCATCTTTGCACTACTGAGCCAAAGATATTCCATAATATCATCATTTAAGGATGAAGATGATGAAAATATTTTTAAAGAAAGCGAATCCAATTGAAACAAAATGACAAGGATTAAGGATTAAGGATTCGTACTTTGTTTTATCCATGTTCAAAAATACCTCAAAAATAATCATAGTGGTGTAAAATTCAAGAATGATCAAAACATGGATACAATCAAAGCTAGTATCCACAATAGATATTTTGGACAAAAGAAGAAATTTCATTTTCAATTGAATAGTGCCGATTCGTGAATAGTATCAGATATCGTGAATAAGTGCCGTATACATGAATAGTAACTCCGACACCAAAAGATAGAAATTTCACAAAAAACATCTTCACGCTTCATGAATAGTACTCGTGAATAGTAACTCGTGAATAGTAACTCATGAATAGTAACTCGTGAATAGTAACTCATGAATAGTAAACTTTAGAGCATGGAAAAGTTCCAAATTTGATAAAAAGTTTCAACCAATATTTTAGCATAATGATATTGAAGAAATAATATCATTTGAGAAGAAAATAACATCCTTACCTCGAAAGATTAGTACTTTAATTTGGAATACGGTATATAAGGTTGAAGGAACTTGCACCGTCTAACAATACTCAAAGTATACTCAAAATACTCACAAGAATACGCTCGATAATATAGAGAGAGAAAACTTCAGTTTCTGGTGTGATTTTCAATTCTAACCTAAGCACCCTATTTATAGGAAAATGCTTAGAACACCAAAGCAGAAAATTTAATAAAATAATAATATATATTATAAATTTCCTACACCAACCTTCCAAGAACTGAATTCAGCTCATTCAACACACATGTGTAAGACCCCAACTTATTATTAATGAAATTTAATTTTCTATTTATTATTTTGAAATAGTAAGGGTTGATGTGATTAATGTGGATAGTTAGGGTAAAATACGCAAATATTTCAAAATAAGCAAGTGGTTATAAAATATTCATTGTTGTCGGGGAATATTCGTTTGGTCGTGGAATATTAAATCTTTGTGGGAATATTAAATGACGGCAAGAAAATGACCATGTGTGGGCCCCATAAACGGAAAAGCGATTGGATGAAGAAAGCACAAATATAAGTTGGTTAAAAATCTGGCGTAGTTGTTACCATTAATACTGTTAAAATACTCGGTGGTTAAAACACAGTAGCACACGGTATTGCACCAATTATTGATTCTTACGTAAGAAGGCATTACTCAATAATGGTTACGATAATTAATCGCTCAAGATTTTATTGATTCAATAATTCTTTGCGTTGATAGTTTATATTGCTGTTGTTTCAATAATTGTCATTACACAATATTTTTCATTATCGAAGCAATAACTCATATTATCTGAATAATATTATTAGATAACATTATTGGCAATGTCTAGAAAGTTCTGTCTAAGGAGAGGTTTGGTCACCTAATTGCGGCGCCGGAAGGAGAAATTCTTATTGGAAAGCCCCCCTCTTTTCGGGAACCGCCTGGTTTGTCAATATTGTGATTCGTAATATTATTTGTGAATAATTAATTATTGATTCATATGATGAGGAAAATATTAATTTTATGTGGATATAGATGGAGAAATTTTAATGTGACAATTGTTGAAAATTGAAATTTTATCTTTTTACGATAAGATAATGTATTATTATATTTTAATAATATAATAATGGTGATATTTTACAACGAATGTGGGATATATGAGTATACGAGGAGGAAGAGTATTTTTGTTGCAATAAATGTTTAAAACATGTTAAACATGTAAATTGGACCCCATTTATTGAATGAAATTTGATTATACCGTGTAAAATCGCCTGTTTGTGGATTTCGGTCAATTTTTATTTGGAATTTGGAAAAACTTTCTTACGCAAAGTTGTAGAGAATTGAATTTCCTATAAAAACTCGCAAGATTTGAATTTTTTGATAAAAGGGCTATTTATTATGAATTATTGATGTTCAAATTCTAATAATTGATTTTTGGAAGTTTTAATTATTTTAAATAATAAAAACGTTTTTGATTTGTTTGGTAGACTTATTTGTTGTCAAGCATGGCTGAATTCAGATCATAGATTGTGTGCGTAGGAATTTATATATAATATATTAATATTATATTAAATTTTCTGCTTTGGTGTTCTAAGCAATTTCCTATAAATAGGGTGCTTAGGTTAGAATTGAAAATCACACCAGAAACTGAAGTTTTCTCTCTCTATATTATCGAGCGTATTCTTGTGAGTATTTTGAGTATAATTTGAGTATTTCTATTCGGTGCAAGTTCAAGTCATAGCCTATATCCGGTGTTTCAGCTAGAAGTACTGATCTTTCGAGGTAAGGGATATTATTTTTTTTAGTGATATTATTTATTCTAATATCATTATGCCGAAGTATTGATCTGAAGTTTTTATCAAATTTGGAACTTTTGGTGTCGGAGTTACTATTCACGATATCACGACCTTTATTCACGATATCGATAATTATTCACGAATACTAAGACTATTCATCGAAAAATGAAAATTTTTCTTTTCGTTTCTAAAATATCTATTCGGATACTAGCTTTGATTGTATCCATGTTTTGATCATTCTTGAATTTTACACCACCTGCGATTATTTTTGAGGTATTTTTGGACGTGAATAAAACAAAGTACTTAATCCTTAATCCTTAATCCTTGTCATTTTGTTTTCTTTGGATTCGTTTCTTTAAAAATATTTTTCATCATCTTCAGTCTTAAATGATGATATTATGGAATATCTTTGGCCTGTAGTGCAAAGATGAATGATTTCTGAAGAATATCTTTGGCTCAGAGTGCAAAAGATGAGCAGTGTTTAGATGAACATGACTAATCGATGAATATCTTTGGCTTTGTATTGCAAAGATGAATATGTGATTCCAGATATATATTGATTGATGTTACAGGGATAAAAGATAGACGATGAACTTTTAAATTCATACATGGAAGATAGTAGTTTGCATTCTCTACTTAACTCTTCTAATGAATTATTATTTCCGCTGTGAATATTGATTTAAAATTTGTTGTCTATTGTATTCTATTAGATTTTTCCCTGTTGAAGACTAACGGTAATTTGTTGTATATTATCTTAGTCATAATATTCTTTACTGAGCTAGTTGAGCTCACCCTTTTCCTTTTTGTTCCATTTTTCTCAGGAGGCGAGAATATAAGCGAGTACTTAGTCTGGGGTATGGAATGAAGGTTCTAGAGAGATTTGTTTAGTAGTCCTCACCATTTTGTAAAATAATGTATCAATAAATGTGATGAGGATTTATTTGAGTATAGATATTGTCGAGAAGATAATATTTGTATTTAAACTCACGCTTTTCTTTGTTGTAATAATAAAGTTGTAGTTGTTTTTACATCATGTATTGACAACTCGAGAATGGGTGATGTATACCTATTTTGGGGCGTCACGGTTGGTATCGAGTCGATGGATATGATCTCTGGCGGAGATCGGGGAATAGAACTAGGAGGGAGAGACGAGTAAATCCTTCGCTAGTGTGTCCTACCTAAGCTTATTTGTTAGTTGGTCAAGTATATAGGGATATTATGTGATATATTGATTTTCTTAATTAACCCTTATTTTATAACGAGATTTGAGAATGTCGAATTGAGAATATTAACAATGGAAATGAGACCGTGGAGACGCTGTACTCACCAATGAGGAGAACGCGTAACAGTCAGTGGCAATGTTCCTCCCATGAACAACACCATTCAATTATATGATGAACGAGGGGATGTTTAGAAGTTTTTTGCGATTCATGCAAAATCGCACGAGGAGACTCGTGTTCAAAATCTGAGGAGGAAATGATAGCAATTCACGGGTTGTCACAAAATGCAAGCGATTCAAAGAGTTGGGACCACGAATTTAAGGGAAAGCCGGATCCGATCATGGCGGAATCATGGGTCAAGCAAATTACCAAGATATTAGATGTCTTGGGATGCACGGAGGAACAGAAGGTTCCATTCGCCACCTTTATGTTACGTGGCGAAGCGAGACTCTTGGTGGGAGTCTCATGAAGCGTACCCATCCACCAAGACTCAAGATGTCTGGGAGGCGTTTGAAAGCTATTTAATGACAAATACTTTCCGAAAGTGTTCGTATATAAAGGAAGTGGAGTTCATCGATTGGAACAAAATAACATGACGGTGTCTCAAAGACGAGGCAAAGTTTGGCAGAGTTATCCGTGTTTGCACCTCATTTGGTGGAGAATGAGGAACGATGACGCGGATGTTTCGAGAGGTTTGAAACCCGGAGATACGACAATATCTCATTTCTCATAAATTTTTCTCTATTCAGATGTTGTTAATGAGGCTCAATTGTTAGAAAGCGAGATAACGAGTATATTCAAACGAGGACCATAAACGAGGATCGTACTCGAGAGATAGCGATCAACAGGATAATGATAACCAAACGGAGAAAAGAAACAGACGGACAAAAATAGTAACCACTCTGGTGGTAATCATGGCCATGAAAAAAGAAGAAGCGAGTCGGGAGGAGATTTTAAAAAGAGGAGATTTAACAACGACCTATGTGAAGACGACAGCGGTCGAAAAGAATCGGTTCTAAGGAGGAGAACGACCACCCCCATCATATGCTACAAATGCGGAAAAGAGGGACATATCACCAAACCGCCCACAACGATTCAAGGTATGCTATAATTGTGGAAAGGAAGGACATATCGCCGAGATTATGCAGTAGCGAAACCTAGTTCAATGGGGACGGTGACTCAAAAGATATCCCAGAAAAGTCAAAGTCAACGATTCGGGAGAGCGTTTGTTGTGATGGTCAAAATTCGAGAAACCCAAACGAGGTGATTACGAGTAAGCTATTTATAAATTCTTGCGAAGTTTATACCTTACTTGATACCGGTGCTACCCATTCATTTATCTCTCCGCATGTGCTCAACGTTTAAACTTGACCGGAGAAATTAGACTTTGACCTATCTGTGGAAACTCCGTTAGGAGAAACTTTCATCACATCCATCGTTTATAAATCTTGTTTGATTCAAGTTGGCACCATCACCTTACCGTTGACCTTATCTCTTTAAAGATACTTGCTTTTGATGTGATTTTAGGGATTGATTGGTTAACTACTCATCATGCCAAAATTGATTGTTTTCGTAAGGTTGTTAGTTTTCATATTCCTAACCAACCCGTTGTATTTAATTCAAGCAACTAAACCATTAAAATCAATCACTATCATATCTAATCATAAAGCTATTCGTTTATTGAAAAGCGGATGTCAAGCTTTCTTAGCCCATGTTATGGATTTGAATAAAGACACGTCAAATTTGAATAATATTCTGTTGTTATTGACTTTCCGACGTATTTCTGAAGAACTTCGGCCTACCCCGTAACGTGAAGTTGAATTCTTTATTGATCTTGAACACGGTACAAAGCCCATTTCTAAAACCCCATATCGAATGGCTCCTATTGAACTTCAGGAGTTAAAGGTCCAACTACAGAATTGTTGGACATCGGTTTCATTCGCCCTAGTACATCTCCTTGGGGTGCTCTGTTTTATTCAGAAAGAAGAAAGGCGGGAGTATGCGACTTTGTATTAACTATCGGAATTGAACCATGTCACCATCAAGAATAGGTATCCTCTACCTCGTATTGATGACTTGTTTGACCCGATTGCAAGGGCACAATTCTTTTCAAAAATCGATCTTCGATTACGGATATCATCGGTGAAGATTAGGAGGCGAGGATATTCCAAAGACCGCCTTGAGAACTCGGTATGGGCATTATGAATTCTTAGTCATGTCTTTCGGACTAACTAATGCTCCCGCGGCTTTCATGGATATGATGAACCGAGTATTCAAGGAATATTTGGATCAATTCGTTGTTGTCTTTATTGATGACATCCTCATATATTCCAAAAGTCGTGAAGATCATGAGCACCATTTGAAGTTTGGTACTCAAAGGCTTCGTGAAAACCAACTATATGCCAAATTGAAGAAATGCGAGTTCGGCGAGGAAGTAGCATTTCTTGGGCACGTGGTGTCAAAAACATGGAGTATCTGTTGATCCGAGCGAAGATTGAAGCAATACAAAGTTGGGAGCAACCAAGTCGGTGGATCAAGTCACGTAGTTTTTGGGCTTATTTGGTTATTATCGGAGATTCGTGGAAGGGTTTTCTCGAATCGCTACTCCATTAACCCAAACTAACTCGGAAGGATACAAAATTCGTTTGGAGTGAAGAATGCGAGAAGAGTTTCAAGAGCTTAAGAGGAGACTTATTTTAAGACTGTCCTAACAATACCATCTGGTTCGGATGGATTTGTTATCTACAGTGATGCTTCAGGCAAAGGGTTAGGATGTGTTCTCATGCAACGTGGGAAAGTCATAGCCTATGCCTCGCGACAACTTAAAGAGTATGAGAGGAATTATCCTACTCATGATCTAGAGTTAGCGCAGATCTTTTCGTATTAAAGATATGGAGACACTATCTATATGGGGAGAAAGTGGAGATATATTCAGACCATAAAAGCCTTAAATATTTCTTCACTCAAAAAGAACTCAACATGCGGCAGTGACGTTGGCTCGAGCTATTGAAAGACTATGACCACACTATTCAATACCATCCCGAAAAGTTTAACGTGGTAGCCGACGGCGTTGAGTAGAAGATCATATCGCGGAACGAAAAGTGCGATGATGTCAAGTATACGATAGAGCCAACTTTAATAGAAAAAGTTAAGGTTGCTCAAGCCACCGACCCGGGAGTCGATGCGCGTATGAAGAAGAAAGTACAAGAAGGAGCTATTAAGCGAGAATTGATGAAGAAGGAATACTTGAGTCCACTCTAGACTTTGTGTTCCTAACGACTCTGATTTGAAGAACAAGATTATGATGGAGGCACACAATACACCATTTGCAATCCATCCTGGAAGTACTAAAATGTATCGTGATCTTCGACATACATTTTGGTGGAACAAATGAAGAGAGAGATTGCAAAGTTTATCTCGATGTGTTTAACTTGCCAACGTGTAAAAAGCGGAGCATCTAGTACCTAAGGGTCCGTTGCAACCACTTGAGATTCGAAATGGAAGTGGGAACACATTACCATGGATTTCATTCACGGGTCTTCCTACGGTTTCTCAAGGCATCAAAGCTATTTGGGTTATTGTTGATAGATTAACCAAGTTTGCTCATTTCTTGCCGATACGGGAGACTTATTCCCTTGAACGTCTTGCTAGTATGTACGTGAATGAAATTGTGAGGTTGCATGGCATGCCTGTATCCATAGTTTCGGATCGTGACCCAAGATTCACTTCAAGATTTTGGGTTAGCTTGTAAAAAGCTATGGGCACGGATTTGCGATTTAGTTCGGCATACCATCCCCAAACGGACGGATAATCAGAGAGGACTATTCAAACTCTTGAAGATTTATTAAGACTCTGTGTCCTAGACTTCAAGGCGGTTGGGATAAGTATTTACCATTGGTGGAATTCTCCTACTGACAATGATTATCGTGCAAGTATAGGTGTGGCTCCATTCAAGCATTATATGGACGAAAATGTCGTTCTCCAATATGTTGGGATGAGGTGGGTGAAGCAACATTGTTGGGACCCGAGTTAGTATGTATGACTCACCGAAAAGATTAAAATGATTCGACAACGATACAAAGCAAGCACAAGATCGACAAAAGAGTTATGCGGATCTTCATCGAAAGGACGTGGAATTTAGTGTAGGGGATCATGTATTGTTGCGAGTTGCTCCATGGAAGGGAAGTTACAAGATTTGGGAAGAGAAAAGCTCAATCCACGATTTATTGGTCCATTTCAAATTCTTTGACCGAGTAGGAAATGTAGCCTATGACTTGTGTTACCTCCAAGTATGTCTCGTGTTCATAATGTGTTTCACATATCCGCATTTCAGTAAATATGTGAAAGACCCGAACCACATTATAGAATTAGAAACCGGATTTAAATAGCCAAGACTTAACGTATGAGGAGGTACCTGTCAAGATCTTGGATAGGAAGGAGCATGTCCTACGCGCAAAGGTCATACCACAAGTTAAAGTTTTGTGGAGGAATCATGCTATAGAGGAAATGACCTAGGAATTGGAAACGGAAATGAAAGCGAGGTATCCTCACCTTTTCGAAACACCAGGTACGTACGTCAATTTCGAGGATGAAATTTCATAAGGAGGGGAGGTTGTAAGACCCCAACTTATTATTAATGAAATTTAATTTTCTCTATTTATTATTTTGAAATAGTAAGGGTTGATGTGATTAATGTGGATAGTTAGGGTAAAATACATAAATATTTCAAAATAAGCAAGTGGTTATAAAATATTCATTGTTGTCGGGAATATTCGTTTGGTCGTGGAATATTAAATGCTTTGTCGGGGAATATTAAATACTGCACAAATGACCATGTATGAGCCCATAACTGAAAGCGATTGGATGAAGAAAAGCGACAAATATAAGTTGGTTAAAAATAACAGGCGTAGTTGTTACCATTAATAATGTTAAAATACTAAATTGGTTAAAACACAAAGAAGACACCAGTATTGCATTCAATTATTGATTCTTACGTAAGAAGACACTACTCAATAATGGTTATGATAATTCTGCTCGTTATTTTATTGATTCAATAATTCTTTGCGTTGATATTTTATATTCTTGTGTTGTTTGATAATTGTCATTACACAATATTTTTCATTATCGAAGCAATAATTCATATTATCTGAATAATATTATTAGATAACATTATTGGCAATGTCAAGAAAGTTCTGTCTAAGGAGAGGTTTGGTCACCTAATTGCGCGCCAGTAAGGAGAAATTCTTATTGGAAAGCCCCTCTTTCACAGGAACCGCTGGTTGTCACAATATTGTGATTACGTAATATTATTTGTGAATAATTAATTATTGATTCATATGATGAGGAAAATATTGATTTTATGTGGATATAGATGGAGAAAAATTTTAATGTGACAATTGTTAAAAATTGAAATTTTATCTTTTTCTGATAAGATAATGTATTATTATATTTTAATAATATAATAATGGTGATATTTTTTACAACGAATGTGGGATATATGAGTATACGAGGAGGAAGAGTATTTTGTTGCAATAAATGTTTAAAACATGTTAAACATGTCGGTGGACCCCATTTATTAATTGAAATTTGATTATAACCGTAAAATCGCCTTGGTTGTGGATTTTTGGTCAATTTTTGTTTGGAATTTGGAAAAACTTTCTTCTGCAAAGTTGTAGAGAATTGAATTTCCTATAAAAACTCATGAGATTTGAATTTTCTGATAAAAGGGCTATTTATTATGAATTATTGATGTTTGAAATTCTGAATAATTGATTTTTGGAAGTTTTAATTATTTTAAATAATAAAAACGTTTTTGATTTGTTTGGTAGACTTATTTGTTGTCAAGCATGGCTGAATTCAGATCATAGATTGTGTGCGAGGAATTTATACATAATATATTAATATTATATTAAATTTTTACTTTTGGTGTTCTAAGCAATTTCTATATAAATAGGGTCTTGGGTTAGAATTGAAAATCACACCAGTAAACTGAAGTTTTCTCTCTATATTATCGGCGTATTCTTGTAAGTATTTTGAGTATAATTTGAGTATTTCTATTGATTGCAAGTTCAAGTCATAGCCTTATATCAAGGTGTTTTTTTGTAAGTACTAATCTTTCGAGGTAAGGGATATTATTTTTTTTAGTGATATTATTTATTCTAATATCATTATGTAGAAGTATTGATCTGAAGTTTTTATCAAATTTGGAACTTTTTTGGTGTGAAGAGTTACTATTCACGATATCTGGCATTCACGATATACGACTTTATTCACGAATATTGGACTATTCATCGAAAAATGAAAATTTTTCTTTTAAATACAAAATATCTATTCGGATACTAGCTTTGATTGTATCCATGTTTTGATCATTCTTGAATTTTACACCACTACGATTATTTTTGAGGTATTTTTGGACGTGAATAAAACAAAGTACGAATCCTTAATCCTTAATCCTTGTCATTTTGTTTCTTTGGATTCGTTTCTTTAAAAATATTTTTCATCATCTTGGTCTTAAATGATGATATTATGGAATATCTTTGGCTGTAGCAAAGATGAATGATTCTGAAGAATATCTTTGGCTGTAGTGCAAAGATGAGCAGTGTTTAGATGAACATGATTAATCGATGAATATCTTTTTGGCCGTAGTGCAAAGATGAATATGTGATTCAGGATATATATTGATTGATGTTACGGAGGATAAAAGATGAGCGATGAACTTTTAAATTCATACATGGAAGATAGTAGTTTTGCATTCTCTACTTAACTCTTCTAATGAATTATTATTTCATTGCGAATATTGATTTAAAATTTGTTGTCTATTGTATTCTATTAGATTTTTCCTGTTGAAGACTAACGGTAATTTGTTGTATATTATCTTTAGTCATAATATTCTTTCTTGAGCTAGTTGAGCTCACCTTTTTCTTTTTGTTCCATTTTTCTCGGGGAGGCGAGAATATAGCGAGTACAGTGGGGTATGGAATGAAGGTTCTAGAGAGAGTTGTTTAGTAGTCCTCACCATTTTTGTAAAATAATGTATCAATAAATGTGATGAGAATTTATTTGAGTATAGATATTATCTGTAAGATAATATTTGTATTTAAACTCACAGCTTTCTTGTTGTAATAATAAAGTTGTAGTTGTTTACGTACCATGTATTGACAACTCAGAATGGGTGATGTATACCTATTTTGGGGGCGTCACACATGTGTAACACACCATAATGAAAAAAATATTTTTGTTATTTAAAATATTTTAAACTTCCAAAAATCAATTATTTTGAACTTGAACTTCAATAATTCATAATAAATAGCCCTTTTATCAAAAAATTCAAATCTCGTGAGTTTTTATAGGAAATTCAATTCTCTACAACTTTGCAGAAGAAAGTTTTTCCGAATTCCAAACAAAATTGACCGAAATCCATAAAGCAGGCGATTTTACAATTTATAATCAAATTTGGTCAATAAATGGGGTCCGCAGACATGTTTAACATGTTTTAAACATTTATTGCAACAAAAATACTCTTCCTCCTCAGATACTCATATATCCCACATTCGTTGTAAAAATATCACCATTATTATATTATTAAAATATAATAATATATTTAAATGAATTATTTTATCGAGAAAAAGATAAAATTTCAATTTTCAACAATTGTCACAATAAAATTTTCTCCATCTATATCCACATAAAATCAATATTTTTCTCATCATATGAATCAATAATTAATTATTCACAAATAATATTACGAATCACAATATCGACAACCCATAGCGGTTCCGGGAAAGAGGGGCTTTCAATAAGAATTTCTCTTCTTTTGGCGCGCAATTAGGTGACCAAACCTCTCCTTGAGCAGAACTTTCTAGACATTGCCAATAATGTTATCTAATAATATTATTCGAGATAATATGAATTATTGCTTCGATAATGAAAAAAATCGTGTGTGACAATTATCGAACAACAAAAGAATATAAAATATCAACGCATCAATTATTAAATCAATAAAATATTGAACATTAATTCTTGTAACCATTATTGAGTAGTGCCTTCTTACGTAAGAATCAATAATTGGTGCAATACTGCAAATATCTTCTTGTGTTTTAACCAATTTAGTATTTTAACGATAGATAACTTGATAGAATAACTGTAGATTATTTTTAAACAACTTATATTTGTCATTTTCTTCATCCAATCGCATTTAGTTATGGGCCCACACATGGTTGCATTACGTCGCATTTAATATTCCCCTGACAAGTATGAATATTCCACGACCAAACGAATATTCTCCAAACAACAATGAATATTTTATAACCACTTGCTTATTTTGAAATATTTGCGTATCTTACCCCTAACTATCCACATTAATCAAATCAACCCTTACTATTTCAAAATAATAAATAGAGAAAATTAAATTTCATTAATAATAAGTTGGGGTCTTACATTGACAATGTCTATAAGTTCTGTCAAGGAGAGGTTTGGTCACCTAATTGCGCGCTAATAAGGAGAAATCCTTATCAGAAAGCCCCTTATTTCCTGGGAACGACCTGGTTGTTAAATATTGTGAGTTATAATATTAATGATGAAATAATTTCGTGTTGATTAAAGATGAAATTGATAGTTCCATTGTGTTGGGATTATTGGTGTTAGTGAAAATCAACATTTATTTCGATGATAATTGATGTCTGAAAGTTATATTAACCAATCGGGTAATTAATCGAATAAATGAGCAATTAATTGCTATTAATTCACATGCTTATAACTATGTGTTCACATGTGTGTACTATTGATTCACGTGATTTACTATCAGGGGAGTTGGTGCAAGATTGATAATACTTGCATAACTAAATTAAAAATGGAGGTATAGTTGAAGATACTATACTATAATTAGTTTTTTCACATGTTTAGAACTATTGAGTCACATGATTTATTATTGATTCACATGATTTACTATTAGGGGAGGTGGTGCAAGTTTGATAATACTTGCAGGACTAAATTAAAAATAAAGGAAAAGATGAAGGTATTATACTATAATATTTTGAGCCCCAAAATGTGCAATTATCGAAACTATATTTTTCTATAAATAGAAGCTCATTTTTCCTTCATTCTCACCAATTCACTAAAGCTATAGAACAATTATTATAGAGAGAAGGGAGAAGAGAAGTCTGCTACCTCACTATTCTAGTTTTCTTCTAAGGTAAGGGGTATTATTCCTTCGTATTCATGAAGATAGTTATTTTCTTTCAATACTCGTAAGGGTTATTATTCTATTCTTTATTATTATGTTGGAATAACCTGTCTATGCGAACTACCGCATATATGGTGAAATTCTTCTGTTATTCCATTCTTTATTATTCTATGAGAATTACACATGCATGCGATTACATCGCGTCACGATGAATTCATTGTTATTCCATTCTTTATTATTACATTGGAATATCACATGCCAGGCATGCGTATTACGCGTGACTCAGTTCCATTCTTTATTATTCGTTGGAATATCACGCCTATGCGGATTACGCATGACCTGGTTCATTATTTATTATTACATTGGAATAACTTGTCTATGTGGATTACCGCATGCATGGTGAATGTTCCTTTGTATTCATTCCTTATTAAATTGTGAAAATGACCTGTCTACGTGAATTACCGCATGGCGGGCGAAAATCCATTTGCAGTTTCGTAATTTTTCTGACCACTACTAGAAAACAGTAAATAGACAACGCGAAAAAAACGTTGTGGTTTCAATCAAAAAAACATTGTGGTTAAGGGTGTTGTCTATTTAACACTCTTACACAATATTTTTAAAACGTTGTAGTTAAGCACAATACACATCGTTTTTTAAGAAAAAACGTTGTAAATTTCTTTTTCAAAAATTAACAGATGCTTAAAAACGTTGTAGAAGGTATGATTCCACAACGTTTTTTAGATAAAAAATGTTGTTGTTTAGTATATCAGACAACGTTTTTTAAATGTTGTAAGATAAAAAGAAAAAAAGAAAAAAACAGACGTTGTTCACCTATATTACCCAATGCACATGCAATATGCTAATACCATGATATATAACCAAAATGTATCAACCATTCAAAATATATCCCAATAATACCATTCGTTTACAGTTTCAAATTGCTACATCCACAAAATAAAAACTAGTCAAGTCACATTTCTTCCAAAAAAAAATACAAGAAAGGAAAATAGCCATGAATAAGCCTCTTGTAGCCAGAAGAATAAAAGGCTCAGCATGAATGGGTACAGCATAAGCACACGACATCACTACTTTAGACTCTGGGTTCAAATCACCAAGCTAGTCATCAAGCTCAGCAGGATTCTGGAGGCAATAATGGAAACTGGTCATGCAAATAACTTGACATTAATCAAGTCAACTGGGGACAAATCCTGTCCTGAAAGAGGGAAAAGTCAAAGTGAATAGAGGATGTGTGGTTTCATTCACAATCAACTTCAAATTAACATACCCATGGAAGCCTTGGCAGCTTCTACAGTATGGAAAGTAAATATTTATTTATACATCAAACTGAGAAAGGAAGAGACAATGTAGCAATTAAATACCTTGTAGAGGGGGATTTTGTTGACACTAGCTCCTGCTTTGCAAACAGCAAGTGATACTGCCAAGATATCATTTGCACCAAGCTGCCATAATCAAAGAGAAAATAAGAGTACCAATGAGGACAAAACTCTCAAGATTCATCTACATAAATTAGTATAAAGTGCACAAACCAAGTTATTAAGGACAGAGCAGCGAACTTCACAGTACCTTTTGTTTGCACCAACCCCATTCATTCACTGTTCCGTCAAGTTGTTGCACCATGAAATTGTCAAGTTTGGTTTGCTCTGTAGGGTCCTGTAGTTGAATAGGACTAAAACTTTATTTTTTAATAAATAATCCAATTCTTTTAAAGAAAAGAACACTGAGAATACAAAATGAAGCTTCATAAACAGAAATAAAGAAAAGGAAGTGCAAAAATATACCTTGCCAATCAATGCAGGTCCAATAATTGAGTTCACATTCTCCACAGCCTGTATCATTGAAAAACATATGCAGTTCAGATGGACAATTACAATAGAAAACTGTCAAAAGAATAAAGAACTAAGACAAAAATAAGAGGAGTTTGAAATTCAAGTAAGATATTATGACAAGTACATTGACAATTAAAATCTTCAAAATTTCCAAAACTGTAATGTCTGGTACATAGGCAGTCAAAAACTAATTCTATATTTGTAAATGTAAATCCTAGTTATCACCAGTAAAAATAAATCATTAACAACCAATAACAGATGAAGTCATCCAATAAATGAACTAACACTATCCTAGAAAATGCACATATGTATGACATGACTGAAACTCCCGAGCCACAAAAAAAGGAGCAGAAAATGAATTAGGAAACAACTGTCAAGCCAGGGGGCGAGCAGCGGGGGCGAGTCAAGCCCAAATGACCCAATCAGCAGACTATAGCAACTCCAGCAGACTGCAGCTACAACAGTCATAGCCCAAAACACATTTAAAAGCCTCAAGTGTCCGGCAGACAACAGTGTAAACTAACAAACTTGGAACCTTCAAAAACTAACAAAGATGCTAGATTGTCCAGAAAACAAGATAATAGCATAGTGCATTTACAAATTTGCTCACTTGATTGATGTTTTCTAGTTTCCTATTTTACCATGTTGCTACTAGTAGCTTATTAGCGTGCGTATTCTACAAGTATCGTTATCATCAGCTTTGTCAAAGAATAACAGCAGCAAAGTTCAAGGATCATCAATGCAACAAGCAGGCATGCCATGGTTTGCCAGGGGAAAAGGACCCTATTTGATTTTCTCCACATAAGAAAATAAAAAAGCATGGTAACAAATCATTCTTGCAAAAACATCATTTAAATTAAACATGATAAAAAAAAAAACTTAACCCACCTCTGCAGCCACATAGAGATGCAGATTCAGTCATCTGGGATTTTTACAAAACAAGTTGACTAAATGAATGAGGGAGCTTTAATTCATTTGGGATTTTCTCAGAGTTCACTTGATTAAGGACCTTGTAGAAGTCTCTAACCAACCTCTGTAGCCACATAGAGATGCAGATTCAGCTTAACAATTATGAAAAAAAAAGTTATTTTCAAAGAAGACTGTTAAGGCAAGATTATGGGTTGTGGGTGAGCGGATAGTAATTTGTAAAGTAGGAAACAAGATAGAAAATTTTATTACCCCTGAAATATCAACCCTACCAAGAAGCCTTGGATCCAAACGCCTGCCTAAACAATCTGAAGAATGGATGAAACAAAAAAATGAAACCAATTGTATGTTGATACAGACATGTTAACACATTTAAAAAGGCAGAAAACTTTTTTTAAAAAAATGTAGCAAACATCAATAATTTGAACAATATATAGATGTAAAAAGTGGTTTATACAAGGCAAGGGCACCTAAATGCAAAAGCAAAGACAACATCATGATGATAAAACAACAGACAAACAAAAGAACATATGCAGATGCAAAGCAAGAAAATAATTGCAATACAAAGTGCGCCATCTAAACTTGGAAATACTGCTCTTTACAGAAAAAGCAATGGCAACACATAAAGACAAAAGAACACAAGCTGAAATGAATAACTGAGCACATATTATAATGCCAGCAGGTTAGGAATATAGATATAATTTTGTACCTCCACAATTAGAAGAAAGAGTGTGTAGAACTCAGTCAAAAATCAAAATATAAACCAATCCAATCAGAACTGTGGTAAAGTAAGTATTGATAACATTTAACATCAATTTCTAATTGCCCAAACAACAAACCCAGCATTTTAAAACTATTCATTTTTTCCCATCATGAGCCAACTTAGAAACAGATCTAATCAGACATACATTATAACACTAGTGTCATAGGGCAAGCTGATGCAAAGAATACTGAACAAAATTAAACATTATCAGCAAAATTAACTAGTTTCAGATCTCTCATAAAAACTGGAGCCTGAAATATGGAGAAAGGGATGCAATTTTACTCCCAATCTAATCTAATATAATTAATAAATAGATATTTCACCGACAGTGAATAATTCACAAATGCCATTGAATCGAATTAAGATCTAGATAAATGAATCCTGATATATGTAAATATAGATACATTTAAGCAATCAACAGGTAGCCATATACCCAATTAATGAATGGAAAAAGAGGAGGATTACCAAATGAAGAGCAGTTGTTGACGCCTTCAAGGGTCACAAGAGCAGTGAGAATGAAGACAAAAGGTAACAAAAAAGCGAAGATGAGAATCGTATGGAAAAGCGTACGGTAAGAAATGTGGCGAGCTGCGACCTTGATCTTCATCAAGTCAATAAACCCATTGCTGCTCGATATCGTTATACTTCTTATGCTAGGTGAGAAGTGAAGCTGTATCGTCCCCTTCCTCTACCTCCAAAACCCTAATAGCAGCTCTCGTCGCTCCGGAGACGGCAGAGGTACTCTTTTCCGATGTCGCCGCTACCGATCTGGCGGACGAGGCTGAAGTCTCCGAATCCGAGGTGACTATCGATCTACTGTAAGAGAGCAAGAGAGAGAGAGATAAAGGAGGGGGAAGAGGAGGGAGAGAAGAAAGTAGATCTAAACTATCGTCCTTCTTCTAATTTCAAATTTTAAACTACGTGTTTTTATTTTTGATCCGTGTTTTTTGTAGATAGATAACGTTTTGTTTCTAAAAATGTTATCTATTTAAAATCAAAAATTACCCTTATAAAATACATAACGTTTTTTTATACGTATCTACAACGTTTTATTAAAAAATATTATAAAAAAAAATATCACAATATTTTTATAAAAAAATGTTATCTTTTAAGCGTTGTCTATTTACTGTTTTATAGTAGTGGACCCTTAAAAATTCTGAAAATATTTGAAATGATAATTTGATGAGTTTTCTAGATTGTGTCCAAAAATGACGATTTTTTGATGTATAAATTAGGAGTTATGAATTTTATAAGAAAAGACTATTTTAAAAATAAACTTTTATAACTCCTTGTGGTTAACTCCAAAATTTGTAAACTTTTTATTGGGAGTACATATATATAACAGGAGTATATTCTGTAAATTATGAAATTTTTGAATAAAAGTACAGTTTATGATAAATGTCTGAATATTCGGCAGTTTTAGCCATATTCAAGAAGAAGGGTGGTTGGCTAAACCCTAGTTTTCTATCTTTATAAAAAAGAACGATTTCCAACTATTGGAATTGTGTAACTCCGATATATGATACAAGACTCATCTTATAAAGATATCAGTAACCTATTTAATTAAAATAAGGTATTATTTATTTAATTAAATGAGCTCCCTAATCTTATTAGGGATAATTAATTAAATTTCTTTAACTAATTTTCCCCTAATCCTATTAAGAATAAATGAGAGTACTAATATTAAATTAATTCATAAACTCTTTTAGAAATTAAAATAATAATAATAATTATAATAATATTAATAAGACTCCTCTTATTAATTTATATTTAATATTTCTAAAATATTAAATAATAATATTAAGCTATTTAATTTATTCTATCACCAGATTAAATTAAATATACTTAACATATTATTACAATTATGCCATTAACTTCTTAAATAATTATTTTTCCTTTTTATGGTGTGACCTTTATGTTCTCCATATTAAATGGGGTTGTAAATAAATCAATTAGAACAATTCTAAGCTTATTTAAATAAATAAATTAAATGATTAATTTATTTCAATAAATAATATTTATTCTACAATAGGGATAAGCCTCCTAATGTAACAACGACTTTTTCCGGATAATATAGATTTCAAAATTAATCATAAAAGAACCTTTGAGTTAATAGTTACCATACAATTCAATCATTCCACCATCTGATGTCTCAATTAAATATAAGATATGGGAATTCTTTGTCAAGTCTTATTTTATTTAATTATATGTATTTTGATTCTTAAATGCACAACTCAAATAATGCAAATTAGAAACTCCTTTCTAATTTCATTCTGCGCCGCCGAGGACCACTTTGGGTTGTCATTTATCGAATCACATAGGACATTCTCTTCTTTTACTGAAGCGGTAGATTCTTTATTGATCATACATTATCTCCATGTACAACTTATTATATCCAAGCATACCCTTTGATATACCCTAAGGGTCTTAAGGAATAAGTCAAAGTATAACTCATCATACACAAGATACTATGATGATCTCAAATCCAAGGATCACTTGTACTACTATCACTATAGGAATTTCTATTGACAGACAAGTAAAACTCCATTAAGTATTCCTTAGCGAGTCACGTTCAGTGAACTTATTCTCCAATAAGCACCTACATACTTGCTTTAGTGTCTCCACACAAATGATCATGAGATCAATCATCCTCATCCAATTAATGAGCAAGCAACGTATGTACCAATCTATCCAGATTCGCTAATCTCCAATTTAGTAATCCAACGATTGGGAACTATTTTAGTTTTAAGCTTTCTAAGAATTTAGATCTTATTAGAATGATCATCATCATTATTCTAAAAGCATTGCTTAAAACTATGGGTTTATCATATATTATAAAACAGCATCATGTAGATAATTAAAAGTCTTTAATAAATTAATACTTTTTATTAATAAATGAATAAGATTGTTACAAAGTATATGATTTATCATCAAACATGATTGGCTTGTGTGCATACTACTTTCAATCTCCCACTTGCACTAAAGCCAATCACAATGGTATCTCATACCATTCTTCTCTAAGTGACGATTATCCTACTGTTGGATAAGCTTTAGTTAATGGATATGTAATGTTGTTCTTGAGATTTCATTATCTCTATAGTGATTTCCCATCTTTCAATGATTCTTTATAATTAAATAAAAGTGCCACAACACATGTTTAGATCCAAGATGAGACTTGGAAACTATTCCTAGTTCTGTAATGAACGTTTCATCCAAAAAATCAACTTGTAGCTTCATTTACAGCTATATACTTTATCTTTATCATTAAACCAGCAACTCTTTGCTGTTTGGAACCTTTCGAATTCACTGCACCATTGTTCAAGGTAACGCTTTACCTTAAAGTGGATTTTTACGTAAATGTCTTAGTCTCCGTCTGAAAAACTTGAGTCATTAAGCACTCTAGTTTTAATTTAGACCCACCATAAATTTTAATCACATCCTTAGTACCGGTTAAGTACTTTAAGGTGTTTTTCCTTTGTCTGATGTTGATCTTATCGAGAATATACGACCGTCGACATCAGATCTCGTATATTTCATTGTATACATGATTGTCACTCATGCTGTGAGACCCCAGATTTTATGAATAAATATTTAATTTTCTCGAAATAATTTTTTAAATATTATGGTGTCGATTTGATATAATGTTATAGTTGTGGGTAATATTTATAAATTTTTCAAAGTACGCAAGTTGTTATATAATATTCGATTGGTGGGGAATATTCTTTTTGTTCGGAGAATATCCAAATGACGACGCAGACAATCATTCAGTGGACCCCATAACGGAATTATTGCCGGATTGAGAAAACAACAAAATATTTTATGAAAATAATGGCGGAAGTTTTCCCAGTAAAACTGCATTGAACTACTCGATAGTAAAGTAAAGTAATGTCTGGCGTGGTTAAGAAAGTAGCCACGGTATTGATTATTGATGTTTACGTGATAAGTCACCAGTTTTATTTTATTAATATTATTAATATAATAAAATGTAATTTTTTATATAAAATGTAATACTTTTATAAAGTTATTCTATAAATAAAATATATTATATTCTATTATGCATAGTGTTTTGCATAGTAAAATCTTTTTATATAAAGCAGAATACTTTTATAAAGTTATTCTATAAATAGAATATATTATATTC
Organism: Panax quinquefolius; assembly: GCA_020205615.1. Classification (NCBI taxonomy): domain Eukaryota; kingdom Viridiplantae; phylum Streptophyta; class Magnoliopsida; order Apiales; family Araliaceae; genus Panax; species Panax quinquefolius. Next base: position 78,499,478 of record CM035160.1, on the reverse strand, counting down.
TATTATGCATAGTGTCTGCGATAGTATTTTTGCATAGTAAAATCTTTTTATTTAAAAAGCAGTAATACTTTTATAAAGTTATATGTTTTATTAGATAATAATTAGAATATATTATATTTTATTATGCATAGTGTTTGCATAGTATTTGCATAGTAAAATCTTTTATAAAGTTATTCGTTTTATTAGATTCTAAATAGAATATATTATATTTTATTTAAAAGATCTTGCTTTAAATCTGGACCGTTCGATTAAAAGTAAATCAATCTGGACCGTTCATGAATTAGTTACTATGCAGTCCATTCTTCTATAAATAGAAGTTCATTCCTTCATTATTTCTTACGAATTTAGTGAAACTCTAGAAAGAGTTCTTCTTCTATAATCTTGAGCGTAGTTCTTTAGAGTTTAAGAAAGTTTTGAGCGTGGTACAAGTTTTCTTCGAGTATATCATCGCCCTACCAATCGGAATACTCTTCTTTCAAAGGTAGGAGATATTATTTGTTGTACTCGTAAAGGGTATTCTTTCTTTCTTATTCATGAAGAGAACTTCTGTTATTCCATTCTTTATTATTCTGTTGGAATAACCTGTATACGCGGGATACCCTATACTTGGTAAAATTCTTCTGTTATTCCATTCTTTATTATTATGTTGGAATAACCTGTTTATGCGAAGTACCGCATACATGGTGAAATTCTTCTATTATTTCGTTCTTTATTATTCTGTCGGAATATCCTGTCGGTGCGTATTACGCCTTACCTGGTTTCATTAATTATTCTGTTGGAATAACCTGTCTGTGTGGTCTATCGCATGCATGGTGATTTCTGTTGTTATTCCATTCTTTATTATTACGCCGAATATCGTATGCGTGCGTTACGTGGGACCTGGTTTCATTATTTATTACTGTTGAGAATAACCTGTTTGTGCAGTCTATCGCACGCATGGTGAATCCTCCTATTATTTCATTCTTTATTATTCTGTTAGAATAACCTGTCTATGTAGATTATCACATGCATGGTGAATGATCCTTTATATTCATTCCTTATTAAATTATGGAAATGATCTGTATACGTGGATTACCATATGGCAGGCGAAAAATCCATTTGCAGTTTCATATATTCTCTTATACTCAGTTGGTTAAAATTTTGGCTTCTATACTCCATGAAATTAGTGGAATATCCATGATATTTGCGCTTCATCCAGTATCTTTTCATGGAAATATTCTTCTGAGCATTCTTGAATTTTACTCTACAAAGCAGTATAATGTTGACAATTTGGACGTTGTTGGTTCCTGGATAATTTAATTCTTGAAATTGTTTTATTGAATTATTATGTCATTGTCATCATCCTCATGTTTATATTATGTTCAAAGTCATCTGTGCCCTGTAGTGCATAGATGGACTTGGTATGATTATGACCAGGGATTATTCGGTATAATCATGACCGTAATGTTACAAATGATGTGGAAAAAGTCCTCATTGGCCCGTAGTGCATTGATGGACATTTTTTGGTATGATTATGACTATGAATTCTCTTCGGCCAAGGGTGCAAAGATGAATTATTTTATGACATGATCAGGACCGTTGATGAAAACATGATTGTCTTTGGCCCGTAGTGCATGGATAATTCGTGGTCGTGATACTAAAGAATATCCTTGGCCTTTAGTGCAGGGATGATTTGATGATTGAATTATTTATTAAGCTGAGTCTCAGCGATAAAAGTCATGAAAAACCTTTTAAATCATAGAAGATAGTAGATTTTATTCTCTACTGACTCTTCAATGGATCGCTGATTCTGCTGATTAAACTTGATGTTTGTTATAATGTATCGGTTTAACATCTGTTGAAGGCTAACGATAATTTATTCTCGCATTATCTTAGTAATAATATTTCTTATCGGGCTAGTTGAGCTCACCCTTTTGCTTTCATTGTTGTTCTCTGTGAAATGAGAACGTATTTGGGACTAATCGGGAAAAGAGTGATGGTCCTAGATGTTTCAGATTAGTAGTCCTCACTATTATGAAAAATAGTGTGATAATAATTGTAATGGGAACTCCTTTTGAGTTTTTATACTCTCTAGTAGACAATATTTGTATTCAAACTCACAGTTTATGTTTTGTCGTATTGTACACGACAGTTGTATTATTAAGTTGTATTTGAATTTTGTACCTTGTATCTGGCGACCCAAGATGGGTGATGTATACCTATTTTGGGGGCGTCACACATGCGATCTCTCTTTTCAAGAGTCTATGGGGACTATTAAGAGAGATACACTCCATGGCTCATCAACATGAGACAACTCTTGGAGTTTGCCATGCTAAACGACTCTAGCATCAAATGATTATACGTTCCTTGGGTTAAGCTGAGCATCCTTTTAAATCTATCTATATAGATTTGTATCCCTAATTAAGAAACTCTTCCCAAATCATTCATGGAGGAATGTTTAGACAAATTTATCTTTACTGATTGTAGCATTAGTATGTCATTCCTTATCCATAGTATATCAACATATAATATTAGGAATGTCACGGCGCTCCCACTGACCCTTTTGTACAGACTAGGTTCATTCTTGTTTTTGATAAAATCAAACTCTTTTGATTATTTCATCAAAACGAATGTTCCATTTTTGAGAAACTTGCTTCAATTCATTTTTCTGAGCGTCTACAACTCTTTCCTCATCGTATGTAACTAGATCATCATCTTCTATGATGCGTACCTCATCATCATCATCCATGATGAATCCATACCTCCCTGGTATCTTCGGTACTATTCCAGATTTACAATTCGGTTGTGTTACAATATGTCTATCTATAGGTTCCTCTTATTTGATTTATAGTGATTTGTGGTTCTTGAACTCTTTAAAATCTATTATCCTCCCACTAGCTCCTTCAATGATAAACACCTTTATCTTAGAAGATTTCATGTTTTGCGACAGACACCTTTTGCTAAGTAGGATTATAGAACATATACCCTAAACTTACTTTAGGATGTCCCACAAATCTGTACATGTCAAATCTTGTCCCAAGCTTATCCTTTGAAACCGTTTTATATAAATTGGACAACCCCTTATCTTAACATACTTAAGATTAGGAACCCTCCATGTCCATAACTTTTATGGAGTCTTGGGGCTGAATTTTGAGGTTACCTTTTTTGTAGATATGCAGCCATTTCTAGGACATTATCCCAGAAGGATACTGGAATCACTACTACAAAACAGTAAATAGACAACGCGAAAAAAACGTTGTGATTTCAGTCAGAAAAACTTCGTGGTTAAGGGTGTCATCTATTTGGTACCCTTACATAACGTTTTAAAAACGTTGTAGTTAAGCACAATACACAACGTTTTTTAGGAAAAAAAAACGTTGTAGATTTGTTTTTCAAAAATTAGCAGATACTTAAAAATGTTGTAGTAGGTATGATTCCACAACGTTTTTTGAATAAAAACGTTGTTGTTTAGTATATCAGACAACGTTTTTTAAATGTTGTAGATAAAAAAAAAAGAAAAAAAATTGTGGTTCACCTGTATCACCAGTGCACCTGTAATACGCTAATGCCATGATATATAGCCAAAATGTATCAACCATTCAAAATGCATTCCAATAATACCATTCTTTACAGTTTCAAATTACTACATCCACAAAATTTATACCAAAATATATCCATATATGCATCTCAAATTCACTTTTCAATATAAATTACTACTATATTGAATTGTGAATTTGATTACATGAATCCACAAAATAAACCAAATATCCAAAATACGTACATTCATCTAACGTATTCACCGTTAACTCGAGCCTCTACATATCGCTACTCACATACGTTGCCCACTCATTCCGTACTTTGTCAATTTGTTCTTGTGTGTACGTTAATCCACATGCCTTATCACACTGAAATAAAAGAACAACAAATTTAGGATTCAACAAAGATACCAAATAACATACCATATCTGACCTGCTATACAAATTTAGTATTCCACATGCCTTGTACTTGTAACATTGTAACCCATGTTAGCCACATAATTCCTAATCAAAACTAGTACATGTTTACAAGAAAATTACTTCTGCATTCCAGATCATTCCATTTACTTCTGCAATATTCCAGATTGGACCATGTTTCAAATTCCAAGAAAATTTTATTAGATCAAGACAGACAATGTAGTACATGAAGCAAATAATCTAAACCAAACAGATCAAGTATATAACACTAATAATGAACAAAGCAGATCAAGTAGCTCAGTAAATTTGAATATGTAATTTTTGCTAATTTAGTTTAACGACCCATGGTGATAAATGCCTCATTTAAATGGACTAAAAAGTAGCACCATGCAAATTAAGGACAGAGCTAAAATGAGAGCTAGGAAAGACATAACATAACCAGAAACCCATGTTAGCCACATAATTCCTAATCAAAACTGGTACATGTTTACAAGAAAATTACCCCTTATCCTGTAAAAACAAGCACCAATATATTCTCAATTTAGGCCCAAAGCTAAAATGTGAATTGTCCTTCAACTATATTGTTATTCCAGCTGGTCAGTGGATTTTCATGCATAAGAATTCTTAAAGAAGAAGGCAGTAAATTGCAGATAGCAGATAAATAAAGTTATGCTGATGTAAAATAGCAAATGGAAACATACGTGTCAAGAATTAGACGTTCATAAGCCTCCGGAATGGTAATGTCTTGATAACGTTGCCCATATGACAAGTCTAGTTCACTTTGAACAGTTGACATCTCAAGCCCAGGTTTCTTGACCTGCATGAGAGAAATTTATCAAGTTGAGACAATAAACTCATGTTGTACGACTACCATGAGAGAGAGCTTGCTCTACAAAATATTTTTTGCACAGATCTCAAAAAATCATAACAATAAAATGCAGGATAAAGCTAGATGACTGTACAAAGAACTTGAAACAAGCAGCATGTACTTCTACTGTACAAAGATTGAGGGGGAGACAACTACAGCAAATGAAAAAAAATATTCGAATAATGATTTGGTTGGTATAAATCATTCAATCATCAGACTGATGAAGTTGATGATAAGTACTTATTCCTGAAACCCTGTTGTTTTTTCCCAACTATCTTTTGACGATATTGGGCAAGTCCATCATGGAATAATTGAGTGAGCATGAGTAAATAGTTATGCTAAATAAGGGCATCCAAATTCTGGTTGAATAAATCAAAAACAACACAAAGGAACTCAGAAGCCAAATATGATTATGACTTGTTATAATTGGGACCTACCTTTGGATAAAAAACTGAAGTTTAAGAGTATGTCACATTACAACACGTAACCCAATAGTCACTTACTGTAAGCTTCATGTACATGGCCTCTAAAGGTTGTAGGCGTATTACAAATTCATTTCTCCCTTGCTTTTTACCTAAACAATATATATAGCAGAGCATAAAAAAAGTTAAAATCTCAATTTAGACTAAAAAGATACAAACAATCAATAAGAACACACTAGCTGTTGCAATAGTATTTAAAATTGTAAATGATGCACTTAATTCTACTACATAATTTGTATTGGAGCTATTCTAATAATTGTTTAGTCTACCATTAAGTTCAAATTCATACACACATTTCCATCCATTTTCAGATTATGCAGAACATATATAATTATATAAAATAAAATACCAAGATTTCTAACCTGTATGACACGACAACCATATGGATGGGTGGACAGTGTCACGACTTGATCATAAAATGTGGAAACAATAAATTGAATTGCATCTTCAGGTATGCATTCAATACACTTCTGGATAACACAAATGAAGGCTAATGGAAAACAAGCAATCATAAGACACAAACTTAATATAGTTCGTAAGGTCACTAGTAAAGTCGACAAAGCTACTGTACCTTCTGGATCACACGACAACCATACATTTGAAGGCTAAGGGTCAGAACATATTAGCGTCACCCCTGACCTGATTTATTATAATATATATAATATCAATCGACCACTTACTGGTTTATTGATATATAAGTAGCTAAATCTTTCGAAATAGCATATCTAGTCTGCTGCTGCTATGACATCTTTATTTGATTCCAACAAATAATAGGACATGTAAACATAACCTTCTTTCCCTCCAGTTTAAAAAAGATCAGGAAAATACTACCTTTGTCTTTGCTGCTAAACGATATGTCAGGAACTTCAGATTGCTCATGGCGTTTAGGATATGCCACTTGACCATACAGATCATATTTTTCAATTAGCTTAAGAATTGAAAGAAGAACAGCTGCATTTGTGCCAGACATTTCATCGATTGCATCACGGTTTCCCATTATTAATGTCTGCAACAACATCATTAAAAAAAGCATCATAAAGCTAAAAGTAGTCAAACTATTATCTTCCATGCCTGCTGGAAAGTCAAGCTAAATATGTTAACAGCAACTAATGGAACTAGTAGAATTGCTTTTAAATTATTAGTGAATAATATTTTAAATAATTTTCACGGTGACATGAAATTCTAAAGAAACTATCTTACAGAAAACCCCTTTCATTGTGCGTTAGTGGCAGGATTTTAAGGCACGCTGAAAACCCATCTATATAATAATTTTTTGACATATCATTAATGTAGTTAAAAATACCATACAATATTTTAGCAAACATTATAAATATATACTCTGGCAATATATGAGAAAACCAAAAGAAACAAACCTCAGAAAATGTTAAGGACGCAGATCTCAGCCTCTTACGGCTAGCATAGATAATTGCTGACACTGCCTCACTAGAGTTGTTTGCCAGGGGCAGAGCAATGAATGAGATGAAGAAAGAAGGGATGCTTGTGGCACTAGAGAAATTATCAACAGCATCTACAAGAGGATCAGCGAATGAAGCTGCAATAACAGTTCCCAGTAACAACAGCAGTACAGCTTTTATGGTTGTCCACTTGGCATTTTCTACACCCTCAACATCCTCATCACTTTGGTCCCCTAAAAGATAATGTTCCCTCTTTGTATGCTGCCAATGCACTCAAAAATATCATAAATTAACTAGTACAGAAAGCTCAAGTGTCATGATGATAAAATAACCACATACCTCGTGATAGTAAGGTACTTAAATGTTTCGGGACCAGCCTCAAGAAAAGCAACCTTTGTGTATAGGGAGTTTGATTTCTTGTTAAATTCCTGAAGGAACAAAAGTTTAATGGTGAAATATAATAATCAAAGTAATGATAGTGTTTTGATGTTTGGGCACGACCACAATCTGAATACACAAACAAAATTACTCAAAGCATGTTATTACTACATAATAGCATATGCAATGACACCAACGATCATGAATGCTGATCTTAAGCTTGAACACACAAGAAGTAAGGGGTTAATGCCGTTGTAATATATTCGACAGATATACAACGTACACAATTCCCCGCTTGTGTCAAGTTGATTATATATCAAAATATTACTCATGAGAAGTGGCAACATGCTTACTTGGAAGAATCAGCATGCCATATTTATTAGCAGCATTCAACTACACAAGTAATTATACGGGACAAACGCAATCAATCTACCTCAGTTATATGCTCCAGTTCGACAGTATTTGCACTACTTTCTTGGTTCTCAATCTTCCAGCAAAACTGCAGGCAGAGCTTCATTATGCCATCTAGAATTCTCGAAACAGAACCAATGTCCAAAAAAGATTGTGAAATTAAAGCTGATAAGTACCTGCAGGATATATTAATAATATAATTATTTGATAAAGTAAAGTTAAAACAAAATTTTGCTTTGAAAATCAAAAGAGCTAGAAATGGCAACCATATGAAACTGATAATATCAAGTTATTAACTAAAGGTATAAGTTAAAGATGATCCAAAAATACAATGAAGATAAGGAGAAACATCTGCTATTTTTCTTACATCATTCAGAGCACGGTCTATTTACTTCATCAAACATGAGTAGCAATTACCCAAATCAACTTGAACAGATTTGTGTCGGTTTAGCATCAAATGTACGATTAAACCATGAAAATGAAAAAATTAAAGCCAGAAGAATACTTACCAGACAAATCAGTCTCCGATTTCTAAGGCTTCTCCTCCCAAACCACCACATCTTTACCTCCAATCACAGGGAACATCAATTGCGGCGGAAACGGCGGCAGAAAACAAGAATTAGCGGTCAAACCACGGCGAGCGAGCGGAGACGAGGCCATAGAACTGACGCACTTTCAGCATCGAACCGACGACAAGAGAAACTACTAGAACTCTTGTTTCGACTTCTTGAAGCCGTCATTGCCGTTCAAAGCAGCTTCTGGCCTCCCTCTCTTCCGAGCAACTCCGAACTCCATTGCAATAACAAAACTAACACTTGAAATCGAAAAACTGAGTAAATCTAGTAGAGTAATGAAGAAAAAAGAATGAAACAAAAGCCAAAAGCGGAGCAAAAACCCTAGGCAAAGAGAAACTAGAATGTGGCTAGGGTTTGGAGGAAGTAAACGGACTGAAGAGGGAGAGCGCGACAGGAGGAGAGAGAAACGGGTTGGGGAGATAGAAATAAGGGGAGGGACGAAAGACAATGGATTTTTATTTTAAGTTTTCGGTTTAGCGTGCTCCGTGCTCCGTGCTCCGTGCTCCGTGTTTTCTTCATAGACAACGTTTTGAAAAAAAACGTTATCTAGTTAAAATCAAAAAATTACCCTTTTAAATAGATAACGTTTTTGCATATATATCTATAATATTTTTTTTAAAAACGTTATGGAAAAAAATATTATAATATTTTTATAAAAAACGTTGTCTTTTAAACGTTGTTTATTTACTGTTTTGTAGTAGTGAATATAGGTAAAATTATTATGGACCGCACCATGTTCAACAAGGTACGATTTTTTCTTTTAGATACATCAATCAATTATTGCGTATCAGGAGGCGTCCATTATGAGAAAACCATTTGAGATGATCTAGAAACTTATTGCACAAGTATTTATTCTTTGATCTAATCAAAGAATCTTAATACTTTGTCAATTTGTTTCACTTCTGAATTCTTTGAACCTTTCAAATAATTCACAATTGTATTTCAGCAAATACACACATTCAACTCTTTGAATGATCATCTCCTTTTCTTATACTAATTTGTTGAATATGCAAAATTATTTTCACGTAAGTCAAGTATACAAAATCCATTAAGTAATATTTTAGTTCTATACAAAACATTATTATTATAAATAGAACAATAATTGTTCTTAAATATAATACTAAAAATTTTATTGTCCAACAATAAAATGGAAATAATGTTTCTAACAAGAACTGGAATACAATAACAACTTATTGACTTAATAGATTTGCCCGTGGGCATTGCTAAACTATAAGTTTCTATGGTTAATGTGGCAACCTTTGCTTCATTTTCCACACATAGATTACTTATATTTGTTAGCTTTTACTTCGCTTGGTCCTTCATAAATCTATATTTATGATAACCAAAGTCGGTATCCAATACCCAAGTAGAACCTGACTTAAAGAAAATTTATTTTAAATCATGAACAAATTTGTATTTGTAATCTGAAACTTCACTAAGCTTCTTGCGGTTAGCATCCAAGAAGATGCTTCTCGTAGTTTCTTTCCGGTGTCAAAGCTTATCATTGCGGTGGAAGCAAACTCCTTTGCTATCCGTGATCGGGTTTGTTCTTATTATTCTTTGTTTTTTTGCCTTTCTATTTACCTTCTTTGAATCGCTCTTCTTTCGGAAGATCTTTTGGCCCATACCAAGTAAGACTTGGTCTTTCTTGGTTGAAAAGTGACTCTCAACATTTTTCAACATGTTAAGCAAATCGGAGGTACGATATCTAGCTTGTTCATATGAAAAATTCACAACAATTGTGAAAGGAGTAGGGAGTGAGTGCAAGATTAAATCTTCGCTCAACTCTCCATTCGCATACAAAACCCGTTGTCTTAATTCGATCAATCAAATTGATTATGTTAAGGACTTTTATCTCAGATCAGAAGTGTCACTGGTCATTCTAGATTGGAAGAGCTCCTTAGATATCTCGATATCTATCGCCCCTACTTTTCCTCACCATCAACTACTTGGACGTGAAGAAGTATAGTAGGAGCATCCATAGTTTTATCTTGTCGACACCAAGCTCGTTACTTATGGATGCTGAGCATGATGCATCGAGCCAATCATGCATCATCTTGCCACTTTCTAAAAGTAGCAATCTCTTCCTCAGAGGCATTGTCTATAACCATTGCAGGGATAGACGTATTAAGGACATAAGATAGCTTTTCAGCCATAAGAACTATTCTCAATTCCTTAACCAATCCGTTTAATTCGGCCCCGTTAAATATAGCATCTAATATGCCACGCAGTGATTTTAGACATTGTAAAATTTTATAAATGAATTTAAAATTAACAACATTCATACATTCTTTTATTAATTACCAAAATAATTTAGGTCTTTTTTTAAATTGGTATCCCCCACTATTTTCTTCAAACTATATTACCCTCAATATATATAGTTCGGCAATATCTAATTAAAGATATTCTAGTGAGAATAATGATCTCATTTCAAATGTATATAGTCTTGTGTGTACACAACAAACTATATATATATATATATAGGTAGACAACTCTTGTCAATTACATCAACTATGTAACTCCTTGTATTTTGCCTCTTAGATCATAATGGTCAAGTATGTGCACATCCGAACTAAAATGATTTAAGTTAAGTCAGACCCAACATTTCTATATAAGTTGTGACGCCCCCAAAATAGGTATACATCACCCATCTTGAGTCGCCAAATACATGGTACAAAATCCAAATACAACTTAATAATACAACTGTTGTGTAAAATACGACAAAATATAAACTCAGAGTTTTAATATGAATATTATCTTCTAGACAGTATTCAACTCAAATGGAGTCCTCAATACATTTATTATTACACTATTTCATAGAATAGTGAGGACTACTAATGCAAATATCTGGACCGTCACTCCGTTCCCCGACTAGTCTCTGCCACGTTCTCATTTCTCGAGAGAGAACAATGAAAGCAAAAAGGTGAGCTCAACTAGCCCAAAGAAAAATATTATGACTAAGATAATGCGTAATAATTTATCGTTAGCCTTCAATGTGTTAAACCGATAAAATATAACAAACATCAAATTTAATCTGCAATGAACAAGCAATCCATTTAAGAGTCAAGTAGAGCATGATATCTACTATCTTCTATGATTTAAAAGGTTTTTCATCACTTTTATCGCTGAGACTCAGCTTAATAAATAATTCACATCATCGAATCACCCCTGCACTATGGCCAAGGATATTCATTAGTATCACGACCACGAATTATCCATGCACTACGGACCAATGATATTCGTGTATTTATCAATGGTCATGATCATGCCAACAACTGTCCATCAATGGACTACGAGCCAATGAGAACTTTTATCACATCATTTGTAACATTACGGTCATGATTATACCGAATAATCCCTGGTCATAATCAAACCAAGTCTATTTATGCACTACAGGCCATAGATGACTTTCAACATAATATAAACATGAGGATGATGGCAATGATATAAGAATTCAATAAAACAAGTTCAAGGATAAATTTTTAAAGATTTATAATTTAATTTATCCAGAATTCAATAATGTCCAAATTGTCAACATGATACTGCTTTGTGGAGTAAAATTCAAAGAATAATATTATATCAAAAATAATTTGGACTGAAAAAAATTAATTTTTGTCATGAATAGTACCCCGGGTGAATAGTAACCGAGTAAATAGTACCCGTGAATAGTAACTTTGGGAATAGTAACCGCGTGAATAGTACCCCAGAATGAAAAAGTTAAAACTTATCAAGAATTCTTAGAATAATATTTCCATGAAAAGATACTGGATGAAGCACAAATATCAAAGATATTCTACTAATTTCATGGAGTATAAAAGCCAAAACTTAACAAAATGAGTATAGAATTGGAAATCTGAAACGAAATAATATTACTTACATACTACAGAGTATGGAAGAAAATATTATTTCAAGCGAATATTGAACAAAAATAACATCTCTTACCTTGAAAAGAAGAGTATTCCAACTGGTATAGCGGGGATATTCTTGAAGAAAACTTTTACTATTTTCTACGCTCAAAGCTTTCTAAAACTCGAAAGAAATACGCTCAATATTATAGAAGAAGATTTCTCTGATTCTGGTGTGATTTTCAATTCTAACTAAGCATCCTATTTATAGGAGAATGAAAAAGATACTATTTGAATTTAGAAATCACAGACTGCACAGTGAAGAATGCACGGGCGCAAAACCGACGAAATATTTTTGAATTTTGATTTTTACTGTGCATTACTATGCAATAAAATATTCTAAAAAACAAAATTTTTAAATAAAATATAATGTATTCTATTTAAAATCAAATAAAATAATACTTATAAAATATTTATATATATATAATTATAACCTTTGCCTTACGGCAAAGGCAACTTACATTCATATATATATATATATACAAAATTTATATAATATATATATATATATTATAATAATATAACTCCCTTCCTTTCCCGTAACATTTCCCCCTGCCAATTTTAGATTTCCAAAGTCACATGTGGGCCCCACATGTGGGCCCCACCTTTATTATAAAAAAATACTGAAAAATTTTCTACCGATTATTTTGAAAAATGGGTAAATGGGGGTCCAACAAATACTTCATAAAAATCCCCCCAATATTTTTAACAACGTTTATTCATATTATTATAACTCGCAATATTAACAACCGGATCGTTCTTAGGAAAGAGGGGGCTTTCCAATAAGGATTTCTCCCTATTGGCGCGCAATTAGGTGACCAAACCTCTCCTCGACAGAACTTTCTAGACATTGTTAATTATGCAAATAATAGTATGAATAACTTGTCATCTCAATTATTGATTTAATAATATATAAAATATCGACATTTATTGAATCAAATAACGTGAGATACTATGCAGCAATTACTGTAGCAATAATTGAACAAAACTGAGTGACTTCTAACGTAAGCATCAATAATCAATATTGTGTGCTACTATACAACCACGCGTATTACTGTACTTTTAACACTGGGTATTTTAACAGTTAATGGTAAAACGTTCGCCATTATTTTTATAAAAATATATTTTTATCGTTTTCTCATTCCGACAATAATTCCTTTGTGGGGTCCACCAATGATTGTACCGTCGTACGAATATTCCTTGTTAAAACGAATATTCCCGGTCAATCGAATATAATATAACAATTTGCTTACTTTACAAAATTTATAAATATTACCCACAACTATAACATTATTTCAATTTCAAACCTTAATATTCAAAAATGATATTTATAGAAAAATTCATCTTTATTCATAAAAGTTGGGGTCTTACATAAGTGAAGAGAAAACTACAGCCCTTGTGTGTGCACAACAAAACAGTAATGTTCAATTCCTTATAAACATCGTATGTAATAAAAATAACATTTTAAATATTTAATACTTGCCTTGTGTGTGCACAACAAACTCATATTAAATATTCAATACTCTATTGTTTCTATCATGCTAGAAGGCGAAGTTTGATATTCCAAATATCTTTGAACGTTATAACTTAATATAAAATATTTGAGGGGTTTATTATTAATTTGTCTCATCTTGTTTAGCGCGCATGCACACATATATATAAAATACACATCATATTAATTAACATGCTAATCATGTTTGCATAATATATAATATATATAGTATAAGCATGCACATATAGAATACTATATTTTACCTGGATTGATTATGGACTTTTATTCTAGTTTGGTTCACTAGAGCCACCAAGTGAACCAAAAAAGTCAAACCCTAGAGGTGCATGAATTAATATTTAAATATAACTATTACATTTAAACTTGGGCTCCATTACAATCGGGTCTTCAAGCGCCTCGCTTTCGATCTCCAATTCTTCAAAATTAATTCTAACTATTCCTATTACAAAACTATTTAAAATAAATAGAAACCTTGATCACCAAGTCAAGGAGAAGTACATAGGAGGAGATAGAATTTACATTAAGAAAAATTAGAGAAGATTTAGGCACGATACCCCATTTAATAAAACCCATACTTTCATGCATACAACTAAAATAAAATTCAATCACATTGGTCAATAGTCCATAATCAATTTCATTTATTATCATACACATTATCATACGCATCAATAAATAACATTCATCTCATGATTAATAAACATTCAATATATATATTGATATCATTTAATGGGCAAATTTAGTTAGTATAAAATCTAATTTTGAATCAAAATAAACTCCTTTATTTTAATTCAAATTTAAATCAAAATAAACTCCTTTATTTTAATTTATCCTATTTGAATAAAATAAACTATTTTATTTTAATCAAAATAAACTCATTTATTTTAATTAATTATGGAATTCAATTCCAAGTAAAAAACACTCCTTTATTAAAGGAAACACGGATTCTCTTTCCTATTCACAAATAAACTCCTTTATTTTGAATAATATGAAATCTTATTCCATATCTAAATAAACTCATTTATTTAAGAAAATACGGATTCTCTTTCCTATTCACAAATAAACTATTTTATTTTGAATAATATAAAATCTTATTTCATATCTAAATAAACTCCTTTATTCAAGGAAACATGAAATCCAATTTCAACTTCAATTAGTTATCATGGAATCCAATTACAACTCTAATTAGTTAGCATGAAATTTAATTTTAAAATTAAAATAAACTTTATATTTTAATATTAAAATAAACTTTTATTTTAAGATTAAAATAATTTTTATTTTAATTATAAAATAATAAAGAATAATATATATATATATATATATATATATATATATATATAATTAATATATATATATAAGCCAAGTTAATATATCATAAATATATATATACTAAATCTCGATATCAGAACGCCCCTAAATTCAAGTACTTGAAACCGAATTCGGTGCTTACGATACCATTTCTATGAATGAATAATACTAATAATAATAACAATAATATAAAAATCAAACTTAATTTATATTTATCAGAGTCTAATCCCAAGTATGCAACCTTGACTATATTCTTTACATGATATATAATACATATCATTGTCTATATATTGTCTAACTATTACAAAAGATACCATTAAACATATTATGTTTGCTTTCCTTTTCACTTGTTATTGGCCGAACCTTCTAGCTGTTCACACTTATCTGAAAACATTTAAATTAAGCAATGATGAGCATTTGAGTGCCCAGCAAGTAATAACAATTATAATTATATTTAGCTGAAAGAATTAAATGTTTTATATGTACATCACTTCTACAACGAATTTATAGTTATGAAGTAAACTGAACCAGTAATAATAACGTAACAATTCTATCTCAATTTTTTGAAACTACGTATTGATTATATGTATAGGGTAGTCAACGTACTATGAACATTGTTTTAAATTTTCGATAAGGTCAGATAAAACTTCATCTGCAAACCGTCATAGCTTACGGGCACGAGGGTGTACATCCCATGGACCCTGTATTGATCAATACTACATTTCAAGAATGATAGGATCGTTCACTCTTTCGCGCCAAGATAAAAGTTTTCCTCTGATCGGGATGTTCATATTTTAGTCCGAATTCAACCAAAATAATTTGATTGGATACAAAAGGTTTTATCATATTCAATGATATTTGAAATTTATGTCTAAATTGGTCAATTAGCTTAGACTTATATATATATATATATATATATATATATATATATATATATCAACATGTGTTTAACTTCAATAATTATCCAAGTGAAGACACTTCAGATAACCATATTTTGAAATTAATGAACATAAATATATATGAGTTATATAATATAATATCATGTTGATAAACAATAATCGGATATAATATATATGATAATAAAGTTAATAATCTAGTACAATAATAATATAATTCTAAAACTTCTTACTCATGTCCATTGCATAAAGGAAATGCAAAGGTAAGATACTTGCCTGATGCGCTGCTTACAATTCACAACTTAGTTTTATCTTTTATATCACAACCTATCATTAATAAGGTCATTTTATTGATTAGAACAACATACTATAACACATAACACCGCTTATTACAACAAAGAAATAACCCAATCACATTGTCACACATATTTCACGATCTATTGGATCACAAACAAACACATATACAGACAAATTATACAAGTCCAGATCAATTTCTAAAACATGTTTGCAAAATCAAGCATCTTTATCGAGTAATTATCAAATCTAAGAAGATCTCGTAGAGCTCAATAACTATAATTATCAATCATATTATTTTTAAATGACTTATAATAATTTTAAACATTTATTATAATTTATCATAAATTTTCAAACATCGAAATCATTATTAAATAATTTAAATATTAAATAATTCTATAATCATTAATATTTAATTAATATTAATCTATTAATGAAACCATTACTAAAATATCAATGTTATTTATAATAACTCAAAGTATTTGTAAAGTATTAATATTACCCTTAAATGATTTTTAAACATTTAAAATCATTTTAAATAAATATTACCAATATATTTAATTATTAATGTACTATTTATCAAAATATTAAAAGTCATTAAGTTTAACTTAATAATATTTTTAATTCATTAATATCCTTATTAAATGATTTTTAAATAAATAAAACCATTTTAAAACTATTTATTTAATATAATTATTAAATAAACTTAATATCATTTATTATTAAATTAATATCATTAATATTAAATTATTAATAAAATTATCCTTTAAATATTAAAAGTTATATTTTATAACTTAAAATATCTTTAAACAATTTATTATCATTTAAAATGATTTTTATAATATTAAAATTATTTTTAAACTAATTTATTTAATATAAGTATTAAATAAATCTAATATCAATAATATTAAATAATTAATATTTTTCATGACAAAATATCAAAGTTATATTTTATAACTTAAAATATTTTTATAACCTTTATATAATTTTTATATGATTTTTAAATTATTAATTCTATTTATTTAATACATTTATTAAATAAACTAATTATCATTAATATTGATTAATTAATGAAATTCATCCTAAAAGATTAAAAGTCCTTTGAAAATAACTTAAAATATTTTATTATACCATAATATTATTTTTCATGTTTTTTATTTATTTAAATCATTTTTAAATAATTTATTTAATATTATAATTAAATAAATTAAATACCATTTATATTCAAAAATATTAAATATTTATGAAATATATTTAAAATAATTAAAACTATTTTTTTGAATTTAAAATAAATTTTCTAATTTATTTAGTATTTTAATAATTAAAAACTATTTATTTCTATTTATTTAATTAATATATTAATTTCTTAAATAAATCGTCGCTAAAAAGCCTCTAGCGTAACCATCGCTATAGGTGTTCTTGGTGTTCTTCATGAAACCCATAACATCATTATCGGTGAACGAGTGTAGGTACTTTGACCATCATTTTCAATCGATCTAATGTTTTTCAGGTATCTAATGTTATTACACCTTAAGAAGTATACATGTAATACTATATATACAAACATGTTTCATGGTCATAGAACAACAGAATCGAGATAATTATAGCCTTCAAAAAGTTCGATGAGATGTTCTTCATTTCGGTTTTTCAGAAAATGAAGAATAGCTAAAGGGTCTATATTTAGATCCATCTAACTTACGCTCTAGATTCTAGTTTGTGAGATATAATGGTTTCGTAGATGTAGCCAAAATGTCAAGGTCCAGTTGTATAACATTATATTACTCTAACAACATAAAATGAACAAGATCTGGCATGGTCAAACCATGTCAGAAACTTTGTTCATAAACTACATGGGTTTTCTAGAAAATCGCGAGAATAGGTGGTCAACCATACTGATCTTCTTAACCAATTTGATTCTATACCGAGTTCAATATATGGATGATATAAAGGCATGATTGTGTAGTAATTATACCAAGCTACAAGAAGATAAAACCATAATCAATCAAAATCACTTAAACACACGACAAATTAAAGCCTTTAAAATGTACATCAAACCTTTTTTGAAAAACTGGGTACCTGTAATTTCATTTCCATGATCGGTCAACCATGTTTGACCACCTATAACTTTCAATCTATAACAGATCACCTTGCTTCGAGTTCCAGATGAAAGACCTCATAGCATACTACAAGATCAAACACTTAAACAACAAAAATACATAACATACAAAGATCTATGAGGACTGACATTTGACTGTCAGACATAAAAAAAAATTTTCTAGATTTTTGAAATCTTCAAATTCGAGCCTCTTGATGTTATGGATCTAACATCTAGCAACCCAGATCACTTATAGACACTACATAGAACATATTACAACACATAATCACAACTTTTAACATAAGATCAAGGGTCGAAATTTTGGTTAGGGTTTTATACCTTTATGCATCAAATCTTGATTCTCGATCTTGTGATTTGTTAATGATAAAATGGGGTGTGTGTTTTGGGACTGGTATACTACAACATTTCGAAGCTTTTAGAGAGAGAGAGGGTCAAGGATGAATATGGGTCACCAAATGGGCTAAATGATGCACTTTCTCTCTCTTAATCTATATATATGATAATGGATGAAATGATGGATTTGATTTCTTTGATTCTTTGAGATTTATGATGTACTAAGGGGTTAGTGAGGGTCAAGAACAACCCTACTTTGCTAGATTTTATAAGTTAGCTAAAATAATGCACAAAAGGGTAAAATAGTCATTGGCCTTATGATTTTAAGGGCGATGTTGTAATATGGCAAACCCTTAGGGTTTAACCCTAAGGTTTAGCACAAAAATTATAGTATTTCTAGTTTAGGGTTTGTAAAATGTAACATTTTAGTTTCTAAAAATAAAATTTAGAAATCTCTAATTAGATTAGGTTTACTAATTATATTATACATGAACATTAGGGTATTATTTACTAATTATAGATAACCTTGCTAATTTAGCAATTAGGGTTTACAATTAGTAATTAGGTTTTTAAAATTACTAATTAGGGTTTGTACAAAAATAAAAATAATATTAGTTTCTAATTTTTGCAAATTAGGGTTTCTTAATCAATTAGGTTTTTAATTACTTAACACTTTGCTAATTAGGTTTAAGAGACACTAATTATCATGACACTTCCCAATTTAGCGATTAGGGTTTACCCTAATCAAATTAGGGTTTATAATTTAAAAAAATAAAATAATAAGGGTTTATTAAAAAAATATTAGGGTTTTGAAAATTAGGGTTCTCCCTAATTAGGGTTAATATCTATAACACTGATCATAAATCACATTAACATGATTACGTAACAGTCTTAAACTGGCATTCAGCTTTTAAATTAGGGTTTAACAACTTAAAACTAGGGTTTTGACATTATACACATAATTTGACCGACATTATCTGTCCACACACATACATTACATATTTACGGCACTAAAATAAAATAATATTATAATAAATATCATTAATCATATAACATAATTACTAGACAGATTTTAACGTCTCATTTGACTTCAAACTAGGGTTTATTAGTAACATTAAAATTTGTTCCATCAAAACTGATCCTCACATTAACCTTACACACATAGCATACCTAATTATAATACTGAAAAATAATAATATAATATTATTATTCTCATTCCTCGATCAAAATCCAAAATTGATTCCATATCCGATTTTAATCATTATATATAACATTAATAATAAAGTTAAAATAAATAACTTAATTAATGTGAAATAAATTTATATAATAAAATAAAATAATTATTATAATAATTTTATAATCCTTTCATATATTATTTAAATAATATAACAATCATGTTTTCATGGAAAATAATTAATAAAAACATTTTTACTATAAATTAATTATTATAAGAATATACTTTATAAAAATTCAATAATTCTAAAATAAAATTATTTGCAAATATTCATGTAATAAATATATTTTTATTTATTACATAATCACATAAACTTTATCTTGTACAAATCCTCATCCTTAAAATAAAAAAAAATATAGGCAAAATTTTTGATTTAATTTTATAGAAAATATCGGGTTGTTACATTCACCCTCCCTTATAAAGATTCCATCCCCGGAATCACCGTTTTAAAACATATACATACCAGGGTACATAGCATACACGATTATTGCAATTAGATCTCGATCATAATCGATCGAACCGATCTTTAACTATCCAGCATAAAGCTTATCCATCTGCTTATACGGAAAAATTGATTTCTAATAGAACTCAATTTCCTCCTTCAAAATAATTTACTATATATAAGAAAATAATATATAAGAAAATAAAATTTGTTCGAGTAATACAGAGTTGCATCCCTACCGCCATACAGTTTTTGAAGCGATCGCCATGTCAAGACGTCATAGTTGATTTCGTTGGTTTGATTGTTGATGTTGGTCCCGTCGATGCCAATGTCCTGCTGCCTTTTCCTTGTTTGGGCATTCCTTGCCTCCCTTCTCCTTCTTGAACAATCTTCCACCTTATACTCCATTGATTCACACTTAAAACACACAGACTTGTCCTTTATCTCCTTTCCTTTTATCGTATAGGTGACAAAACTGTCTTTTGCCCCTCCGTTATCCTAGCTATCACAAACGTTGTTACATGTCAGTTGATCCTCTAAATCGTGGCAGTACGAACGCCTTGAAGTCTTTGACATTTATCGTTCGATTATCTAACTGATCTTCCCGCGACTGGTATTCCGTTCTGCATAACTTGATCGTCCATATTCGCAAAATTCTGTATCGGGTCTGGTTGTCCTCCAGCTTTGTTGACAGGTTCTTTTGCCCTTTAGTTTTGTTTTCGTCTTGGCGACATTATCATAAATTATTTTTATCAACTTACATTCTAAACCTTATCGTATACGCTTAACATATAACACAAAACTTTCTATTAGAATAATCATGTACTCAAAATATTAGATTTTGAAAATTTGGTTTTCAGATTAACTAAAGACTCATATAATTAACTACTATCTTTATACCAACTTATTTCATTAATCCATCATAGACTCATATTCATAACACTTTGACATACCATAGCATATATTGCTTTAATCATCCGCTATCCCTTTGTGACTCAAAAGTCGGGAATCGCTGCCACAACTTATATAAAAGTTGAGAAAATTACCTTATACAGACATACCTATCATAGAATCATACCATAGAATCATACATATTCAAGTAATACTAGTACTACCTATTTCTTACGCCTCCACTAAGGATCAATTGCTTAGAAATCTGTCTATTCCCATTATCCTCAATAATCCATTCACACATATTATACCTAGTTTGTCCAACTTACCATACATTATGAGTTTAAGAACTCACCACAAACATATGAGTTTAAGAACTCGACATTGACCACATATTCTTTAACTATACTTTACCTATTAGTTATAGTATCATTTCTGGGTCTGGTACTACACTTTTCAAATCAACCACCTCATTGAGGTAGCTTTCAATGTGAGCCTCTATTTCAGCTATTGGCTTTGACATCAGCTCAATTATGGAGGTTGGCTCCTTCTTTACGACCTGAGGGTATTCTAATTCTTTTCTATCTGACATCTACACGCTTAAGTTATCCTGATTATCAACTAATATATACACACATCAAATAATAGTTTTATACAAGTTATCTTTTATTTTGTTTGACAATGAATTTATTCAATTCATCTTCTTTAAAACTCTATTTGAGTTATTTGTATTTTCAACGTTTCCCTATGTTCCAAGGTTATAGCCTAAGGTCTAGCCCACCTAAGGTTTTTAACCCTAAAGCTCTGATACCATGTTATAACGCCCAAATTCGTGTACTTGAAACCCTAATTCGATTGCTTTTACGATACCATTTCTATGAGCGGAATAATACTAATAATAATAACAATAATATAAAAATTAAACTTGATTTATATTTATCAGAGTCTAATCCCAAGTACGCAACCTTGACTATATTCTTTACATGATATATAATACATATCATTGTCTATATATTGTCTAACTATTACAAAAGATACCATTAAACATATTCATTTGCTTTCCTTTTCACTTGTTCTCGTCAACCTTCTAAATTGCTCACACTTATCTCGAAAAACATTTAAATTAAGCAAGGATGAGCATTTGAGTGCCCAGCAAGTAATAACAATTATAATTATATTTAGCTGAAAGAATTAAATGTTTTATTTGTACATCACTTCTACAACGAATTTATAGTTATGAAGTAAACTGAACCGATAATAATAACATAACAATTCTATCTCAATTTTTTGAAACTACGTATTGATTATATGTATAGGGTAGTCGACATACTATGAACATTGTTTTAAATTTTCGATAAGGTTAGACAGAACTTCATCTGCAAACCGTCATAGCTTACGAGCACGAGGGTGTACATCCAATGGACCCTGTATTGATCAATACTACATTTCAAGAACGATATGATCGTTCACTCTGTCCGCCTTGGGCGCATAAAAGTTTTTCCGTGATCGGGATGTTCATACTTAGTCTGGAATTCGAACCAAAACAATTTGATTGGATACAAAAAGGTTTTATCATATTCAACGATTTTTCAAAATTTATGTCTAGCTGGTTCAAATAGCTTAGACGTCTTTATATATATATATATATATATATATATATATATATATATATATATATCAACATGTGTTTAACTACAATGATTATCAAAGTGAGGACACTTGTATAACCATATTTTGAAATTAACGAACAAAATATATATATGAGTTATATAATATAATATCATGTTGATAAACAATGATCGGATATAATATATACAACAATAAAGTTAATAATCTAGTACAATAATAATATAATTTTGAAACTTCTTTCTCATGTCCATTGCATAAAGGAAATGCAAAGGTAAGATACTTGCCTGATGCGCTGCTTACAATTCGCAACTTAGTTTTATCTTTTATATCACAACCTATCATTAATAAGATCATTTTATTGATTAGAACAACATACTATAACACATAACACTGCATATTGCAGTCAGCAAATAACCTAAGCACATTTTCACACATGTTTCACAGTCATTGGATCACAAACAAACACATATACAGACAAATTATACAAGCCCGGATCAATTTCTAAAAAATGAAAAAGGTTTATCAATCGTTTGACATGTACTTGCGGCGACCATGTCGGCCGTGATCAATCGTCGATATAATCTCAGTCATTGGGATGCACATCCGTGACCGTCTTATTCATGATCGATATTATAATAAAATGATAAATTCGATGGTCGCTAAGTCGAAATCAAGATAGTCCATGGCCAAAGCTGGCATGGCCCACGTGGCAGCGACTGCCACCAGCGACCGAATTCGGTCGCTGATACCCACATGTTAAGCCGTCGCTAATAACTATCAGTGACCACATGCGGTCGCTGATATGAAACAAAATGCAAACCAGATTTTTGCTGTTTTGCAGAATTCCCAAAAACATGTACCTGTTTTGTACCTATTTTGTACCTGCTTTATCCCAACACACAATCACAACAATATAAACAGCATTCACAACAATATAAACATCCATCTCCACCAACATACACCAAACTAGTATTTAAAC
Source organism: Panax quinquefolius (assembly GCA_020205615.1). NCBI lineage: Eukaryota > Viridiplantae > Streptophyta > Magnoliopsida > Apiales > Araliaceae > Panax > Panax quinquefolius. Next base: position 78,475,883 of record CM035160.1, on the reverse strand, counting down.
ATTTAGAACCCAATATGAATTGAATAAATATAATAACATTTCAAAACTTGTTTTAAGTAACATACAGACATTACAAAAATGAATATACAAGTACAAGCTTATACTATAACTACAAAACTGATCTAAAGCAGGTACGTCAAGCATCATCGCCTCCTTGATCACCCTGTAATTAACAAAATAATAAAACAAGTTACAAATATAGTAACTATGTTGATACTGATATATATTACGATAATATATACAACAAAGTGATTTTATACCTCGTCACCATCCCCATATCGTCTCATTGCTCATTCATTGCCATCGCTTCACTTAACTCCTCAGGATCGAGAGCCCCCAGATGCTCGCCCAGTATCTTCAAAAGATTTCGATCTCGACATATAGCTCTCACACAGTCAGCCGGAGTGTGAACAGTTGGATGACTCGATGACTGTGAAGACTGGGTAGCAGAGCTGCCTGAGCCACTGAAGGATGGGCGTCGTCGTTGTCATTGACCTTTAATGTAGTTCTTCTTCACAACAGACGCCCTCTCCCACAGCTCTTGATCAATAGTCGGACGTGGGGTGCCTTCAGGATAGCGCTCATTCAATAAACGCTTATAAGTATCCTGTCATCATGTTAACAATTAAATAGTTAAAAATAAATTATGTAAGCATTGATAAACAAGATCAAGTTGTTAAAACTTATTACCGATATCTGGATAGCATCAGGCAGACCATCACGGGTGGCCACGTACATATCTAGCCAATGGATAGGTGTACCTTGAGACTGAGACTCCTATACAAAAAATAGCACAATATTACTAAGTAAAAATGTGATATATTTTCTAGAATTCATGATTGTAAACATATTAAAACTTGTAAATACGTACCTCGGCAAAGTGATATCTTCAGAATCATGTAATATCTTCGCTACCAGTATGTCCCTTTAGCCTTTTCGCCATCGGGTACACCTAAGGATCTGTTGGTGGAGGCAGTCTTTCGTCTTTTCACCCAGCTCTCAGCTCTCCATTGGGCACACATCTTAGCCCATATGGACTGGGTGCACCACCAGGGGCTATGTTCGTGCATATGATCCTCTCCCTGGCCTGGATGGTCGATCTCAGTATTGTGAAGGGCTTTTTGTCTTTCTTTATTCAAATTGTCTTTGGTGTGGATCGCGACTACCGCCTTGTAATAATGTCTCAGATCCTTTGAAGCTTCAAGCGGCCTCCCATCTATATCGTTTTCGCAAATAAAACAACAATAATAACATTACTAAACAATTATCCTTTGAATATTATATTATATGTCATAATAAAAAAAACATATACGAAATTCAAATTTCAAAGCAAGATCCTTCAGGCGATATAGGTGTGCTTCCCACGTAAAACACGGTGTGTAGGCCAATTTCAGTAAACACAAATTGTGATATGCACTTTACGATCTTATTATCTGAAAAATCACTATAATAAACAACAATTTACATCAGCGATAAGTAGATATATTAAAGCAATTTACATCTAAGTTCTATATATCTTGTATAAATGGAATCTTAAATGCTTATATATAAATGATATATGCGGGACGTACGTGCTATTCGGAGGAGGGCGAATCTGAATAAGAATCCGATCATCCGGATTAGTAGGGGCCTTGGGCACATAATTAGGCACCCTACCCATGCCGCTTTTTTTCTATGTATTTGCTTCGAAGCCATCTGATATTACAAATTTCAAGATGTATATATGACAATAAACATGACAGTGATATAAACATGTATATGAATATAAAATGACAATAAACAAAAGTTGCATTTAAATATTTTAGTACATAAACATGACAATGATATAAAAAACATGTAATGCTAAACATACATTTCATTTGTTCATGTGTCAATGTCTGAATCAGAATCATTCAGATACGTGTTGCAGATTCATAACCATCATCCGCTTCAGATTCAAAGGTCGATACCAATAACTCTTCCTCCTCAGTATCAATGTCATCTGACACAAGTATTGACTCAGGATCTAATTCACGTGGTTCATCTCCACCATCTAACTGGATTACTTCATTGTCGTCCTCCACATTTATTATAGTTTGACTATGAAAGCATCTCGCTTCTTAGTAAATCTCCCCATCAACTACTTCCACACGACTACGCCACGAGAGTATGAATTACAACTTGCCAATCAGTAGGCGGCCTATCCTTTTCCTAACGGTGACTAGGAGTGTAGTATACTTGTACTGTTTGAGTTGGTAAAACAAATGGTTCGTTGGAGTACGCAGACCTATGGAGGTCAATATCGACGATTCCATGTTTGTCAACACGTATCCCTTTTTCTGAATCAAACTAACGGCACTTGAACAAGTGAATATGACTTCGTGACGTGCCTCCTTATATACGACAACTCTACGATTTCCTCCAACTCCCCATAAAAGGCACCGACCAAGCTCATTATAACAATCTCTTGGACACCACCCTCCAGAGTTCGTTGTTCTTATAGAGCCCATATGCCTTTGTGTGAAATTCACAACCATTTATTTTGTAACCATTGCGGTTGACTTGGTCCCTGTCTGGTCCCATAGCTAGGACTTGTACATTAGCCGGAATCATTGATCCCTCAGTCAAAGCCTATAAAAACTCCATCTTATTAAATGAAGTCATAGTTAACATGGAGTATATATATTCTACGTGCTTAAAAATTGAACTTACTTTGTCCTTTAGCCAAAGTGCAAATTTTTTATCACGATTGATTTGAATATCTTTATCAGTTATGCCGGGATGCTTCACTTTTAACTCGTCATCGTACAATCTATACCATGTTATAAACATTAACATATTGAAATAAATTTTTAACTTAAAAGATAAATTATCACGTTTACATGTGTACCTCACAAATTCGTCAATCTCCTCGTAATTGAGAAGAATGTAAGTATGTGTAGCATGTAATTCTTGCTCAGAGAGGAATATGCGCTTCCCTTTTCCATAAGCGCGACCCGATAGACCAAATACAGAGAGCCGACCATTTAGTTCAACATTTCCCCCATCATCATGTCTCGATACTTGATTGGCCTTTGTCAAGACTTCGTCCGGAAAATAGTCTGAGACAAACGTAGATATCTCATCGAAACTGTATGTCTCACATATCGACCCCTCGACATAAGCTCTATTCTTCACCTTCCTCTTAAGGTTTCCCATCACCCTCTCAAAAGGGTACATCCATCTATATTGAACTGGACCCCCAACACGAGCTTCATAGGGAAGATGGATTTGGAAATGCTCCATGGAGTCAAAAACCGTGTCGGAATATTTTTCCAGTTTACACGTGATCTCTATGATGTTCTTCTCAAGTATAGACATGTCCTTCTCATTTAATGATTTTGAACATAAGTCTTTGAAGAAACGACTAAGATCCGTCAAAGCATCCCATATTGGTTTATCAAGCAGATCCCGAAATGTTATAGGCATGAGTCTCTCCATGAACACATGACAGTCATGACTCTTCATCCCTTGCAATTTCCCACCCCAGAATACACACCTTGCAATGTTTGACGATGTCCATCTAGTAGTTTCGAGAGACTTAACCATGTGTGCACACATCTTCAACTTGATTTTTGGACAATGTGTACCTTGCGATGCGGTTTGACAATCTTACCATTGGGAGATTCATAAAGTTCTAATCCGTGACGCTTACAAATATCTTTCATGTCCAAACGTGCCTTATCGTTATCTTTTGTCTTCCACGTAACATTCATCACAGTGTTAAACACATTGTCAAATACATTCTTCTCAATATGCATCACATCTAGATTATGACGAATCAAATTTGTAGACCAATAAGGCAGTTCCCAAAAGATGCTTCTCCGAACCCAGTTATGAGATTCGCCAAACCCATTGATTATGTTTGTGGCATCAATCTTACCAAATGGGATAACCGGCAATCTCATCACACGATCTCGCATCTCCGTTCCCGACAATCGCGGTGCATGCATATCATTGTCTACTTTCCCTTTCTCAAGTGTTCTCTATTTCTTCAAACGGTGATCTACCCAAGAAGAAGCGACGACAGTCAAACCAACAAGGCTTTCAACCTTTTGATAGATTAAACGACTTTGTATGCTCCATACAATACGGACAAGCCAACTTCCCGTGTGTACTCCATCCAGCTAACATACCATAAGCGGGAAGTCACTTATAGTCCATATCATCACGCCTAAGGTTGAAATTTGTTTTCGTTGCAACATCCCAAGTCCGTACTCCATCCTCCCACAATACCTTCAACTCGTCTATAAGAGGTCTCAAGTAAACATCTAAGTTCTTTCCAGGACTCTTAGGACCAGGAACCACGAGTGAAAGAAACAAGTATGGTTGTTTCATACACATCCAAGGAGGCAAGTTAGACGGAGTAACAATCACAAAGCCAACATGAGTAATTGGACAAATTGAGTGGCCAAACGGATTGAAACCATCGGTGGACAATCCAAGCCTCACATTTCTATGTTCCAATGCAAACCCAGGATGTGCTAAGTTGAAATCTTTCCAAGCCCCGCCCATCTCATGGATGATTTAGTTCTCCATCTTTAGCCGGAGATTTCGCATGCCAACTCATATGTTCACCGTTTCAAGACATGTACAATCTTTTTAGCCGATGTGTTATTGGAAAATACCTTAGAATCTTAAATGGTATACTTGATTTTTTTGTAGTCACACCTCTTTATTAGGCCTAAACCGATCATGATCGCAAAACATTCACCTTGTCATCCATTCATTTTCCTTATAAAACAACATGCAATCGTTGGGGACACGATCGATCTTTTGGTATCCAAGACCCAACTTCTTCACCATTTTTTACAAAAGTAATAGTTACCAGCAATTTCTCACTGTCAGGCAACATACTCTTAATGGCCTTCAAGAGCGACTCAAAACACTCATGGCTCATGTTGTGATCAACCTTGATGTTAAGTAATGTCGCCACTGCAGACAATGTAGTGTGTTTGGTGCAACCATGCCACAATGGCTCGCTACCCTCGCCTAACAACTTAAAAAGTCTTTGGCATCGTAATTCACTGTGTTTGCTCTCTGCCTTGTTCCCAATCAAAATTTGGCCCTGCAATATCATGAACCATTTCATTCATACGATGAGTACTACTGCCCAAATTGTGTACTTGTGTGATGCCACCATCTCTTCTCTGCCCATGTGCCCACCAACATTCTTCTTAATTTCTCATGAACCCAGAAACAAGTAAATGATAGTTTATCATGTCTCTGTCCATATAATTTACATTCTTACATTTCAAACATGGACATCGATTCTGCGACTTACCATTCATACATTCCGGTGACTATATCGCGATACTCCAAAAAACACCGGCAACTAGCTCTAAATTCACCAGAAGATTCTATCTCGGGCACTTGACTTTTCGTCGTGCCATCCAACTACTGATCGAATAGAGGTCCATGATTCCACTAGTACCTACTACTATGAATAACATGAGCTTATTAATCATATGACTTGAGCATACTTGTAAGCATATGATTAACATTTCAGCATACTTGTAAGCATATGACTTGAGCATACTTGTAACCATATGAATACGTAATGTATGAGAAACTTCACGCCAAGACTTGAATAGTCCATCTAAGGCCTCGGCTAACATGTTTTAAGATTATACCCCTCACGGTCCCTTTCTATAATCTTTTATGTTTTGGGATAGTAACAATTTGCCGGCGAAATTTATAACTTCTATAACATTTTGTAGCTTTATTCTTGTATACATAAGTGTTAAATACCCTTGTTTTTCTGTAATAGCCAAAACATTCTATTTATTAACCAAGTGTGTCTAGTTACCTTCTTTGTTGCACTAACAGTTCCCTAGCAAGATCGCTTATTTTTCGCTTAACCCCTCGAATAGCTTTGTCATGTCGACAACCAAACTTGGCTTGGCCCCGTGAGGCTTGGCTAAGCCTCGTGTGGCCTCGCGGCCCCAAGCCCAGCCCATCAGCTCCAACATCCCCTTAATAGGCTCTAGTGGATCACCAATAGGCTCGTTAATACTATAAATGTTCGCAACAATAGCGACCAATAAAATTTTTTTGCCAGACTCTCCCCTGTAATAAGGACTAGCCACATGCACGACGACATGTATATAAAGTCATTTCTAGGCACCCAAAACACAAACCAAGAGTCCACATATACGATCTTACATAAGTATAAGTAATGTGAAGATATACAACAAAATCTTATTTAAAATTATTACAAATTTGAGGACAAATTTAAGTATACATTGTTTTGTTCCATGTTTGTCTATAATTTTGTTGGATGCTTAGTAGTCTGACTCGTCGAGGGTTCGATATTAGGTTCAAATTTTAACTATATTTTTTAATTCTAATTTTAAATTTGGAGTTCATGAGTCGTCCTTGGGTTGGACCAATAAGGTACTTAATTAATTATGCATGCCGTGAATAATAATTGAGAATTAAAATCAAGGAAGAATTCCAGGAATTGTATATACCTATTTATTATTCCAAACAAATACTATGAGAAAACCAAAAAGAAATAAAGAAAGAAAATGGGAGACACATGAGGAACTAGGAACATCCTGCGTGACAGGACAACCCATTTCCAAACCTATGATATTCACAGAGTGTCACAGTTATATAAATCACATGTATGTATAAATTTAAAACTAAATAAGCATGTCTTAAAATAAAATTAGAAATTAATTGGAATCTTTTGCATTGAAAAGAAGAGCAACCTCAAAAAGAAAAAAAGCATCTCTCATTTGATATGGTATAAAACTACGAATATCACACAAACAAACAATGAATCGTAACAATTTGGAATTAATTTGTAAAAATCATCCTGCAAAATTATATGGGTCATTTATCAAGAATTCAATAACAAAAAAGTTCCTCAATCAATCAATGGGTACTTGTACAAATATCCCCAAAACCCAAAGAAATAAACTTTATAATCAAACTGTGATTAATTAGAGCAACCACAGTTCATATCTAAGTCAAGCAAACCAAAAGTTTAAGCACCAATAATAACAAAAATGAAAAAAAAAGAGTTAGGGTTTGTCTAACAACAAATTACCTGTGTAGAGGCGGTGGCAAGTGGGTGGAAGGTGGGTGGCAGGTGGGCGACGCAAACTTCTTCTCCTTTCCCCCCTTTCTCCCCCTCTTCTCTCTAATTCGGACCTCCCTCTTCTCTTTTCCTTCGTGTTCTCAGGTCGTTTAATCGTTATTCGATTTCATTTAGTAAGATCAATGATCATATCTCGCGATCGCACGCGTCGTTGAATTTTAATGACATGGACTTATCAGCGACCGCATTCGGTCGCTGATTATAAGTGGTCGCAAAAAAAGTACGTGCCAACATTTCGTGCCAATTTTTACGAGGTAAATTTGTTCTAGCGACCACTCAGCGACAACATTCGGTCGTTGATATTAACTAGCGACTAGATTAAATTATGGTCGCCACTATCGGTCGCTATTATAATTATCAGCGACCAGAGATGCGGTCGCTGGTAGGCATTTTCTTGTAGTGAAGTGAGGACACTTGTATAACCATATTTTGAAATTAACGAACAGAATATATATATGAGTTATATAATATAATATCATGTTGATAAACAATGATCGGATATAATATATACGATAATAAAGTTAATAATCTAGTACAATAATAATATAATTCTGAAACTACTTACTCATGTCCATTGCATAAAGGAAATGCAAAGGTAAGATACTTGCCTGATGCGCTGCTTACAATTCGCAACTTAGTTTTATCTTTTATATCACAACCTATCATTAATAAGATCATTTTATTGATTAGAACAACATACTATAACACATAACACTGCATATTGCAGTCAGCAAATAACCTAAGCACATTGTCACACATGTTTCACAGTCATTGGATCACAAACAAACACATATACAGACAAATTATACAAGTCCGGATCAATTTTTAAATATGCTTGCAAATTGTACCGATGACTTTATCGAGTAATTATCAAGTCTAAGACTGGCTCATCTCAGTAGTTCAATAACTATAATTATCATCATATTATTTTTAAATGACTTATAATAATTTTTAAACATTTATTATAATTTATCATAAATTTTCAAACACCTAATCATTATTAAATGATTTAAATATTAAATAATTCTATAATCATTAATATTAATCTATTAATGAAACCATTGCTAAAATATTAATGTTATTTATAATAACTCAAAGTATTTGTAAAGTACTAATATTACCCTTAAATGATTTTTAAAAAATTTAAAATCATTTTTAAATAATTACCAATAATATTTAATTATTAATGTACTATTTATCAAAATATTAAAAGTCATTAAGTATAACTTAATAATATTTTTAATTCATTAATATCCTTATTAAATGATTTTTAAATAAATAAAACAATTTCAAAACTATTTATTTAATGTAATTATTAAATAAACTTAATATCATTTATTATTAAATTAATATCATTAATATTAAATTATTAATGAAATTATCCTTTAAATATTAAAAGTTATATTTTATAACTTAAAATACATTTAAACAATTTATTATCATTTAAAATGATTTTATAATATTAAAATCATTTTTAAACCAATTTATTTAATATAAGTATTAAATAAATCTAATATCAATAATAATAAATAATTAATATTTTTCATGACAAAATATCAAAGTTATATTTTATAACTTAAAATATTTTTATAACCTTTATATAATTTTTATATGATTTTTAAATTATTAATTCTATTTATTTAATACATTTATTAAATAAACTAATTATCATTAATATTGATTAATTAATGAAATTCATCCTAAAATATTAAAAGTCACTAAAAATAACGTAAAATATTTTATTATACCATAATATTATTTTTATGATTTTTATGTATTTAAATCATTTTTAAATAATTTATTTAATATTATAATTAAATAAATTAAATACCATTTATATTCCAAAAATATAAAATATTTATGAAATATACTCAAAATAATTAAAAACTATTTTTTTGAATTTAAAATAATTTTTTGGAATTTATTTAGTATTTTTAGTAATTAAAAACCATTTATTTCTACTTATTTAATTAATATATTAATTTCTTAAATAAACTGTCGCTAAAAGGGCCCTATAGCGACAGAACCGTCACTTTGACCATCATTTGAATGCATGATCTAATGTTTTCTGGGTATCTAATGTTATTACACATGCAGTACACATGTATTACTACATAAACAAACAGTTTCATGGTCATGTAACAAATGATCAGAGATAATTATAGGCCTTCAAAAAGTTCGATAGGTTGTTCTTCATTTCGGGTTTTCCGTAAAATGAAGAACGATTCTTGTCGGTACTATATTTAGATCCTTCTAACTTACGTTCTGGTTCTAGTTTGTGAGATATAATGGTTCAGAGATGTAGCCAAAATGTCAGGGTCCAGTTGTATAACACTATATTACTCTAACAACATAAAATGAACAAGATCTGGCTTGGTCAAACCATGTCAGAAACTTTGTTCATAAACCACCTAGGTTTTCCAGAAAATCGCCAGAACAGATGGTCAACCATACTTTGACCCTTAACCAATTTGATTCTATACACGATATGGATGATATAAAGGCATGATTGTGTAGTAATTATACCAGTCTAGAAGATAAAAACGATAACGTGGAAAAATCACTTAAACACAGACAAATTAAAGCCTTTAAAATCGGCTGTCAAACCTTTCTGGGTAAAATGGGTTACCCAGAATTTCATTTCCATGATCGGTCAACCATGTTTGACCACCTATAACTTTCAATCTATAACAGATCACCTTGCTTCGAGTTCCAGATGAAAGACCTCATAGACAAAAACACATAACATACAAAGATCTATGAGGACTAACATTTGACTGTCAGACATAAAAACAAAATTTTCCAGATTTTTGAAATCTTCAAATCCGAACCTCTTGATGTTATGGATCTAACATCTAGCAACCCAGATCACTTATAAACACTACATAGAACATATTACAACACATAATCACAACTTTTAACAGAAGATCAAGGGTCAAAATTTTGGTTAGGGTTTTATACCTTTATGCATCAATTCTTGATTATGATCTTGTGATTTGTTAATGATAAACGTGGGGCTGTGTTTTGGGACTGGTATACTACAACATTTCAAAGCTTTTAGAGAGAGAGGGTCAAGGATGAATATGGGTCACCAAATGGGCTAAATGATACACTTTCTCTCTCTTGCCCCTTATATAATTCATGGATGATATGGATTTAGCTGAGTAGCTGCTGATTTGCTGAGATTTCAGTCACATGGGGTTAGTGAGGGTGGTTGAACAACTCCCACTTTGCTAGATTTTACAAGTTAGTTAAAATAATGCACAAAAGGGTAAAATAGTCATTGGCCTTATGATTTTAAGGGCAAGGTTGTAATCACTACAAGAAATCACACAAAAAATGACGCTAAAATTTGTCACATAAAATTTATTTTTTGTCACTAAAACATTTCGTGACGATTGTTAATCGTCACAGAGACCGTCACCGTATGAGCGTGGTATTAGGTATATTTGACAATATTTGATGTCGTCACTAAATGTTTTAACTTATGGTGACGATTTACATCATTGTCACTATAATTAATTACTTTTAGTGACGTTAATAGCGTCACTATTTGAATGAAACTTTTGTCACTCTATATTATGTTTCGTCATCAAAACTTGGTGCATTAAATGACAAAAATCATTTTTCGTCATTAAATGATATTGTTTTAGTGACGAAAATATGTTACTCAATTTAAATCATCTAATTTTAATGACAACAATATTGTCATATTTATGATTATTCTTTTGTCATGTTATTGTGTTTATCGTCACCAAAAATAAGAAAATAAATGACGACAGAATAATTCGTCACCTAATAATATATTTACCATGACAATTATGTCGTTGTCATTTCATATTTTTAATAATATTACAAAATAATTTGTCACCAAAGAGTTAGTTTGTGGGACACATTTTTCAATGTCACTAATTGAATACTTATGGTGACGATACATCTCATCACAAAAAGAGTTACTAATAGTGACAAAATTAGTTGTTGTGACTAAATGAATATATAACAATGACGATATAGTTTGTCACCAAATAGTTAATTTCTATGACACATTTTTCTATCACTATTTGAATACATATGGTGACAATAAAACTCATAACTTGTCACCAAATAGTTAATATTAGTGACAATATCAGTTGTCATAACTAAATGAATACATATAATGACAATACTATTAATTCTAAAGAATTAATATTATTCGTCATTAAATTTTAATTTTCATTGACCAAATATTATTTGCCAATATAAATGATTATAAATCGTGATAATATAAGAGACAAAAGGCAATAAACATTTAAAATAAAAAGTAATTATCTTATAAAAAAAATAGTATATTCACTGATTCAACAAAATACCCAACTAGCTAGGCAATAAACAGTTGCTTACATAATCTAAGTACCACAAAACCAAATTATATAATCCAAAAAGCTGAAATTCTAAAATCCATATCCTAAGAAAATGCTTAATTAAAACCTTCAACCTTGTGGTTATTGACCTTCCAAAAAAAACTCTATCTGTAAATCAAAAAAACATAGACATAAATCAGTCAAATAGTTATGAAATTAAAAAAAAACATGTATATAAAGAAAGAAATGTTTAAATAATAAATTGTGAATTTTCCAAAACTATAGCTATACTAGCATTATAGCAACCAAAATCAATATAGAATTTAGAGGATTCGCAGAATCGAATTCTGGTTGAAGCTGTAATATGAAAATAGACTTCAAGAAAGTTGTCCCTTGTGCATAGAGATATATTTATGAATCCCAAAATATGATAACTATTAGAGCAAGTTTTAAACTAACCGAGAAGCTTGAGGAAGGGAAAGCAACCCAAGAGCTCCTGCACAATTGAAGAAGTGATTATGTCAGCACTAAAATATCAATGTGAAGTAATGAGCACCATTTACGAAAAATATTGAACAACTATTAGTCAATCATCAACAGCACTAAAGTTTTGATAGTGACATAGGAACACAAATGGAGTATCATCATCAAAGCACATAATAACCAGCAATAGGTGAATAAAGAAAACCAATTTTCATCTACTTTTGTGGCTAATAATCTAACGTTTCCCAAATAAAATACCTATAAATTTTTTTGAATATAATGTTAGCCACCTTTTTACTTTTAAGTTTGGTAAATTCTATTTTACATACTCGAGTACAAATGTACAATACTCATCTTCCCTCATTTTCTTTTGTTAGATCTGTTGATTTATTAGATGCTTGTATTTATGCGGAGATCAGAACAAGAATCCCGGAAACAATTTCACGGGACAACAACTTTGAACCTGCAGGAAGCACTCTTCTCAGTTTTACTGTTAAGGTATTTCTTTCTTCTGTTAGCAGTGCCTAACTAAAAGTTGAGGCCTCAAATTTTATAAACTAAAAATAGTATCTTCATTATTGTCTCAGAAAATATAGAACATGTTAGATGTAGAGAACAATAAAAGTGTTTATGACAGCCTCACACAACACATCCATTAGCCCAATACATCACAGCCACACACAACATATCCATTAGCCCATCAGCATATCAACCATTTAGCAGCACCATCAGTAGTAAAGCCCCAGCCTCAACTCAGCCTATTAGCAGCAAAACCTAAAGGTTTCGGAAAAGAAAATACAACAGCCCAACAAAGAAAAAAAATAGTAGCCAAATCAGCAGCAGTATACATCAAGCAGCAGTAGCATTAAGATGTCCAATAGCAACAAGGAGCAGGCACCAGCACGCCGAACAGCAACAGTAGTCCAGTAGTAGCTGCATAACCCAACATAGCATAAACAAAAAGTAGAGCAGCAACAACACAACATAACACAACACAGTCATGGGAACCACGAACAGAGTATATCAAGGATTACAAAAAAGGCCTAAAGAAGACAGACTTTACAATTTTGCAGCCTACTTTTAATTAAATTCAATGTATTTTGTACAATCCCCCAGCAACAATTAGCCCCATGAAACCAGCCACACAACCTTAACCATTAGCAACAGAGAGACCAACAGAATTAGCAATAGCAATAGCGACATCACACCAGCAGACCAAACCTATCATCCAGCCATTGTAAGCCAGTAGTAACAGATAACAACAATACAGACCGACATATATTCAACCAAGAAGCTCACAATACGTTCAAGTATACACTTCTAGTTGCCTTTATCATAGATTCATAGTTATAAAGCCATATTACCCGCCAAGAGAGAATCTCTTGAATAGTAGCAGAAGTTGGAACACCCTCAGGCCACATTGACATGACAACATAAACCGAAAATCTCTCCTTAGCTCTAATTTTACTAGCAATTTTTAATGCCAACTCCATAGGGATGAGATTCTCAGCTCCTGATCATACCATGACTTTAAATAATTATCTTCAGAAAAGAACTTTTAAGCAAACAAAAGCATACTATGTAAACTAAAGAAGGGTAGAACAGGTAATATAATTACGATCCTGAATAGCTAAGCATAGTCACATGCAGATACAGAAAACCGTTGACTAAATTAACAATAACCTCAAACACAAAGTGCTAAGGCCTAATTAACTATGTCCAATTGAATGAGAATCTGGTCCAGTTGTTAAAGAAAGAGGGAACAAATACACCAATATAAAATTTCAGTTCAACCATAAGTTGAACAAATAAAAATGTTTGAAAGTTAGTTCCCAGTTATGACATAATCAGACCTGGAATAACTATCATAAAAGATTTTCAATAATTTACCAAAATGTTCTTCATGGCCCAACTGACAGAGAACATTTGAGGAGTAAAATTTAAAGGGGTAAAAAACAAAAGTAATTTTTACCTGCGTCTTTGTAACCTGGCCATGCGTAAGATGATCCAATAAAATATTGATTGTCAATATATATGTAATGCTGAGCTGATCTGATTGCCTGGATATATGTTGTTTGAATGCTTTTGTCTATTTCCTGACTTTTTGCAGAGATAAGATTCTGCAGTAAATAAATGTCAAAGAAACAGAAAACTTTGCTTAGCACGGAGTATCATTAACAATAATGTCAATTAGAAGTCCTCTTACTTCTAGTGTCTAGGAACCATTACCAACCTTTATTCCATACACAGACACACATCAAAACAATAGAATAATTAGACAAATAAATAAAATAGAAACAAGGCATGCATGAATATATAAATGGAATTAAAAGGATAAGACTGTTCATTTACAAACCTGAGCCTGAGCGACATCAACGGTTTTGGGGAATCCCTTTACAGATGATGAATCAATGGACCGAAAAATCTGAGGAAAATAATATAAACTACAAGAATTTCAATCAATACTGATACATGCACAGAAAGGGAAAGAAAAAAAACTCAACTCCATGTTTTATACCAAACAAGTTGGGGTAGGCACAAATTATGACAGATAGTTATTAATGATAATTCTGAAATCGCTATTTCCTACACACCCAAAAAAATATATAGCAATTGTACCAGAGATCAAAAAGGTGTGTTTAGAGTTCAAATTGACAAACTCTTATGTGGATCCAAATATTCCATTTACCCCTTTGCTCTTTCCCTACAACCTTCATTATCATATCAAACATTCAAATAGCAAAACTCATATCATTTCTTTGAAATTGAGTAAATACAACATTTACTCATAATTATCACGTTTCTAAAATTTTCTGTCTACAAAAACGACGTGCTTGGGGTACAATCAATTTCTCTCTGTAAGATTTTCAGGTTTTGATTATAGATGCATAAAAATTAAGCATACAAATTGAAACAGTTTAATAGAAGAGGAATTACCTGAATCCGACATGATAAGGATTGAAATCGATTCACGCAGCGAATTAATTCCGGTTGCAAACCAAAGTGGAATCATGGGTAAGTGGTTTTCTTCAACTGTTAGCATACTTTAAAAACTCACATCCCCAATCCATAACCACTTCAATCAATTGAAGGCGCTCTGGATGCTCTCTAATTTTACGCCGCATCTCTTCCGGTAACAACGATAACATACGTCCCAATTCAATATCAAAATCTCCACTAACAAAAATTGAAGGGGTTGAATTTAAATAGAAAGGACCGATTAAACAAATTTCATGGAGACCCATATAGTTTGATGCTTAAATTGGGGAGAGTTGAAGGGTATCGTGAAAAATTGATGGGTTGAATTGGGGTTTTGAGTATGCCATTGAATTGAGGTTTTGGCGAAGATAGAGAGGTGAAACCCAAACTTTTCAGACCACGCACAAACTCAGTGACTCTGTTCCAAAAAAAAAAGAGTTTGATAACAGTTAAAAAAAAGTCTTTTCGAAGTAATATTATATGCAAAATTTTTATTTCAAAATTTAAATTTAAATTTTAGGATATTAAATATAACAAACTGAAATAAATAATTTTTTTGTAGAACAAAAAATATTAATATTTGAGTATTTGTAATATGTTCCACAAAAAAGAGTCATATTTGAGTATTTTGTTTATTGTCAATTTATAATATTTTAAAATTTAAATTATTGTAACTTAATATTTTAATTAATACAATTAATATTTTAAATTAATTAAAAATTATTATTAAGAATAATTTTTTATTAAAATAGTAATTACATTACAATTTGAATTGTAGTATACTATAAATGAAAGAATAAACTCAAACTTAAAACTTTTTTGTAGAACATATGAGTTTTTTTTTTTGTCATGATCAATGTATGAAAGTTTAAAGTTTTAACGTAGTGTAAAGTTATTTACTTTATAGTTTATTATTAAAAGAAATAATCAATATTGTAAGTTACATAAAAAGTGTTATTAAAAGTAAATTTATTACTATAAAAATTTAATGTATTTATATTACAATTTATATTAACCACAATTAATTTAAAAAATTATTTAGAACTAAATAAAGAATCAATTTTATCTCTCGCAAAAAACCTCTAAACAATAATATATAGTGAGTAATAATTTCATCATTAATAGTTTTTTTCTCGCAAATTTTCATCATAAATTGGTGCCAAATATGCTTTTACCACCTCAATTTTATAAAAGAAAAATATTAATTGTGAAAGATATTTCATTCACTAATAACTATATTGTCACTACATTTTTTTTTCTTCACTGTTCCTTCGCTAGAAAACTCCTCATGTGAAATAATGAATCCTTTCACAAAATTTTTTCACTATATCCCTAATTTCTTGTAGTGTATTAATGTAAAGTAACATAGATTATATTTGGATTCTAATTTTCCTAATTTGGTTAAATATGATGGAAAGTAAAAATTTGGTGTAAGAAAAAAAGATTTTAAAATTTGGGGGAGATTTTGGGTCTACTGACCACTTGCGTAAATTCTGTTTTCCCTCCTATCAGCTTGACGCTTGTTTTTCAACATGATTTTAAAATCCAGACTTGTAAAAATTGAAATTGGTCAGCACTCCGGATCAGTTTAAACAAAAAATTATTTTTGGTCAAAAATTGGTTGACCCAACGGTCTAATCGGAGGTTTAATCAGTAAAACCGGTTAATTGATCTAGTGACCCAAATTTTAAATTATTTTTTGTATCAAGTTTTTTTTAATATTAAAATTAACCATTTTTAGTAATATTGTAACTCAACTTTATTATGTTTTAGTTCATAAAAAATGAGATTTTTTAAAATTTTATTAATTACTAATAATATATATTTTTATATATTAATGACGTCACTGGATCAATAACGGTTCGACCACTGGGTAAACTTTTGACCCATCCACCCAGTACTTTTTTTCGGTTTGATGACCGGTTCGGGTCAAAAAAACTTATTTTTTTAAAATAGTCAAAGTTTATTTAATTTTAATTAATAATGTAGTTGATATTTTTAATCTCTTGGGAATAAATTTAAAAATATTGGAGACTACAAGTTATGGCATTAGTTTAGTTAACTAATAAATTAGAATGGCTCAGTGATAACTTAATGGCCCAATAACCCATAAGTCTTAGGTTCAAAACCTAGTTATGATATTTTTGTTTCTTATGTTATATTTTTTTTGTATTATATAAATTCTATTACCATCTATATATATACTCATCTTAAATCTCCACATTCCACATTAAACTAATTTAATTTTAGATATGAAATTTATAAAAATTTATTATTATTTTTTTTATATATTTATATGAATATTTATTATTATAAATTTATTAAATATTTATATATTATTACATTTATTATTATTATTATTATTATTATTATTATTATTATTATTATTACTATTATTATCATATTATATTACTTGTTATTATTATTTATTATTATTATTATTATTATTATTATTATTATTATTATTATTATTATTATTATTATTATTATTATTTTATTATTAACATTTTATTATTAATTATTATTTTAAAAAGTTGTATAAAATATTATTAATTATTAAAATAAAATTATTATATTAATTTAAGGCAATGAATGTGGTCCATATTTTAGTGAATGTGGTCCATAATATAGCAACAAAAAAACTTTTTTTTGCTTACGATGAGGAGAAATCAGTGGTTAGAAATTTTGAAACTAATTTCTAACTAATTTTGTTTCCAAATTTTGCAACGACTTATGAATTTCGTTGCAAAAAGTGAAAGTCGATATAATCAAGAACGAAGGACAAATTTCGTTGCTAAACATATACTTTTAGCAACGACTTATAAAGTCGTTTGTTCGAAAAAAAATTATTGCTAAAGCCCCATTTTTAGCAACAAAAAAAACTTTCGTTGCCTACGATGACGGAAATCAAGTGGTAGAAAATTTTGCAAACTAATTTCTAACGATTTTTTTTTCCGCCAATGAATTAGCAACAAAATTTTGCAACGACTTATGAATTTCGTTGCAAAAAGTGAAAGCCTGACATAATCTGCAATGAAGGACAAATTCCGTTGCTAAACATATACTTTTAGCAACGACTTATAAAGTCGTTGCCCGAAAAATTGTTGATAAATGCCCATTTTTGGTAGTGTTATATGCATACATAACTAACAGAGCAGCCTTATGAATTTAAGTCTCCTGATAAGCAAAATCACTACTCTCATTTTCTTTTCAAGAAAGCAGAACCATTCTATGATGTCGATTTAGTACTACAAATACTAATCATAGCTAAGAAGTTGTTTCGTCAAAAATTTAAACCAAATAGTGATTTAGATTATCAAAATTGTACAAGATCATCAACAACAATAGCAACTATTACAACAAAAATGACATGAAATCATTTCACAATCGTAGTTGTTCAATTAGAACAACTACTAATTATCAATTCAAATCAAAATCTAAAAACATACCTAAAATGTCAAATAATTTATGCCATCAATTTGGGATTATTAAAAATTGGTAATGGAGGTTCTTAACTAAATGGCGGCTGCCAATGATGAAAGGAAGACCGGTGACGTCGCTTGGATACAAGAAAATTTTGCCTCCATATAAAAATGTGACGCTATTGCATACTTTGTCACTAAATATAAGAATTTATGACGAACCATTTTTGTCACTTATCTACTCATCTAATTAGTGACACACTATTATCTCGTCATATAAAATTGATATTTATGACAATACAATTTGTCATAAATTAATATTTTTTCGTCTTTAAAAAATTTCCCTCCAAAATTTTTCAGAAATATTTTGCCTCCAAATAAAATTGTGACGATATTACGTACTTTGTCACTAAATATAAGCATTTATGACAAACGATTTTTGTCACTTATCCACGCATCTAATTAGTGACGCACTATTATCTCGTCATATAAAATTGGTATTTATGACAATATAAATTGTCATAAATTATTATTTTTTCGTCATTAAAAAATTTCTCTCCAAAATTTTGCCTCCAAATAAAATTGTGACGAATTTGTATTTGGCGTCACTAAATGTGAACATTAGTGACGAAAGCACATTGTCACTAAATGTTACAAATAATTAATGACAAACTATTATGTTGTCATCGAAAGAAATATTTTGTGACAATAAATACTATCATCAATTATTACAAAATGTCACTAAAAGGTTTCCCTCCAAAATTTTGGTATGAAATTCTACCTCCAAAATAACTTGTGACAAAATTTTGTTAATCGTCATCAAATGTGTAAATTAGTGACGATATAAATGATTAATAGTAATAAAAGTAAAAGTCGTCACAAAAATAAAAGTTTTAGTGACGATTATGAATTTCGTAATTATTAATTAACAAATTATGACAAAATTTTGTGCGTGGCAAAAATTTCGTCATAAAATGTTTGATTTCTTGTAGTGAATATGGCAAACCCTTAGGGTTTGACCCTTAGGGTTTTAATCCTAAGGTTTAACACAAAAATTATAGTATTTCTATTTTAGGGTTTGTAAAATGTAACATTTTAGTTTCTAAAAATAAAATTTCGAAATCTCTAATTAGATTAGGTTTACTAATTATATTATACATAAACATTAGGGTATTATTTACTAATTATATATAACCTTGCTAATTTAGCAATTAGGGTTTATAATTAGTAATTAGGTTTTTAAAATTACTAATTAGGGTTTGCACAAAAATAAAAATAATATTAGTTTCTAATTTTTGCAAATTAGGGTTTCTTAATCAATTAGGTTTTTAATTACTTAATACTTTGCTAATTAGGTTTAAGAGACACTAATTAGCATGACACTTCCCAATTTAGTGATTAGGGTTTACCCTAATCAAATTAGGGTTTATAATTTAGAAAAATAAAATAATAAGGGTTTATTAAAAAAACATTAGGGTTTTGAAAATTAGGGTTCTCCATAATTAGGGTTAATATCTATAATATCGATCATAAATCACATTAACATGATTACGTAATAGTCTTAAACTGGTATTCGGCTTTTAAATTAGGGTTTAACAACTTAAAACTATGGTTTTGACATTATACACATAATTTGACCGACATTATCTGTCCACACACACACATTACATATTTACGACACTAAAATAAAATAATATTATAATAAATATCATTAATCATATAACATAATTACTAAACAGATTTTAAAGTCTCATTTGACTTCTCAAACTAGGTTTTATCAGTAACATTAAAATTTGTTCCATCAAAACTGATGCTCACATTAACCTTACACACATAACATACCTAATTATAATACTGACAAATAATAATATAATATTATTATTCTCATTCCTTGATCAAACTCCAAAATTAGGGTTTTGGATTCTATATATGATTTTAACTGTCATATATAACTTTAATAATTAAGTTAAAAATAAATAACTTAATTAATCTAAAATAAATTCATATAATAAAATAAAATAATTATTATAATAATTCTATAATCCTTTCATATATTATTTAAATAATATAACAATCATGTTTTCATGGAAAATAATTAATAAAAATTCAATAATTCTAAAATAAAATTATTTTGTAAAACATTCATGTAATAAATATATTTTTATTTATTACATAATCACATAAACTTTATCTTTTACAAATCCTCATCCTTAAAAAAAAAAAAAATATACTTAAAATTTTTGATTTAATTTTATAAAATATCGGTTGTTATTAGATACCTTTTGTTTCCGTGAAGGACACATATATATAGTATATATCATATAATATATACTAACTTTACAGGATTCACATATGTATATAATATATACTAACTTTAATTATGGTAAATCACATAATACCAATTAACTTTACAACAGGATTCACGTTAACAGGATTGACATTAAAGTGATCCAAAATCACATGGGTCCAAATCTTGTTAATAAATAACCTTGTACTTCCCACGCGAATCAGTAGCCCCTTGAATCATGAATACCACAGATCCAGCGAAAGAAAAAAAAATCGGGATTACCAATATTTTTTTATTTTTTTTTAAATAAATTTTATACAATAAAATTATGCCCAATTAAATATTTCTAAACACATATCAAATTAAAATACTTAATAATTGCATGACAAAGGGTTTGCATTGATACCAATCGTTAGGTTCAGTAATATTCGAACGCAATCAAATTGCACAAAATAAGTTTAAAACGTGATAAACAAGACTTTTAAAATTTTACAAACCATATTACTTTGGATCACCATTTATACATACAATTATTAATTAAACGAAAATATGAAAAACAAGAATCATACCCTTGAAGATTCGAAGCCATGACGCTCCAAAAGCAAGTGATACATCACCCATCTTGGGGCCATGCCAGACATAGATCAATACAAATACAAACTTAATTATACAATCATCGTGTAATATACGACAATACATAAACTGTGAGTTTGAATACAAATATTGTCTACTAGAGAGTATAAAAACTCAAAAGGAGTCCTCATTACATTTATTATCACACTATTTCACGTAATAGTGAGGACTACTAATGCACCATCTAGGATCATCACCGCGTTCTCGATTAGAATTAAGTACCACGCTCTCATTTCACGAAGAAAGCGGTGAAAGAAAGGGTGAGTTCAACTAGCCTAGTAAGAAATATTATGACTAAGATAATGCAGAATAATTTATCGTCAGCCTTGAACAGTGTTAAACTGATAAAATATAATAAATATCAAGTTTAACTGCAGCGGAACAAGCATTCTATTAGAAGAGTCAAGTAGAGAATAAACTCTACTATCTTCTATGATTTAAAAGGTTTTTCATCACTTTTATCACTGAGACTCAACTTAATAAATAAAATCTAATCATCCCTGCTCCACGGCCAAGGATATTCATGTAATCATCAATGGTCATGACTATACCAAATAATCCTTGGTCATAATCATACCAACAACTGTCCACCAATGAACTACAAAAGCCAATGAGGACTTTTACCACATCATTCATTATATTACTACCAATGATTATACCGAATAATCCTCGATCATAATCATACCAAGTCCATCTACGCACGTAAGCCAAAAGATTACTTTCAACATAATATAAACATGATGATGATGACAATTAATAAAACAAGTTCAAGAATAAATTTTAAAGATTTATAAGTTAATTTATCCCGAACTCAATAACGCCCAAATTGTCAACACGACATCGCTTTGTGCGAAGAAAATTCAAGAATGCTCGGAAGAATATTTCAATGAAAAGATATCTTTGGATGAAGCGCAAATATCAAGGATATTCCACTAATTTCATGGAGTATAGAAGCCAAAAACTTTAACCAACTTGAGTATAATAAAATATATGAAGCGCAAATGGATTTTCACCGCCATGCAGTAATTCACGATCTGAGATCATTTCCACCATTTAATAAGGAATGAATACAAAGGATCATTCACCACGCATGTGGTAATCCACATGGAAAAGTTATTCAAATGTAATAATAAAGAATGGAATAATGAAGGATTCACCATGCGTGTGATAGATCGACACGCATAAAAGTTATTCCCAGCGTAATAATAAATAATGGAACCGGAGTTCTAAGATAAACGCACGTGATAAGATATATTCACTGAATAATAAATAATGGAATCAAGTCCCACAGAACGCATGAGATAGGATATTAAAATCGAATAATAAAGAATGGAATATTAGAAGAATTTCACCACGTATGCGGTGATTTAGATAAACAAAGTTATTCCAATAGAATAATAAGAATGGAATAACATAAGAATTTCACCGTGTATGCGATTAGATTTTGCAGATAGACAAAGTTATTTTAACATAATAATAAAGAATGGAATAACAGAAGAATTTCACCTAGTATAGGGTATCCCGCGTATACAGGTTATTCCAACAGAATAATAAAGAATGGAATAACAGAAGTTCTCTTCATGAACAAGAAAGAAAGAATACCCCTTATGAGTACAACAAATAATATTCCCTACGAGTACAACAAATAATATCTTTTACGAGTAAAACAAATAATATCCCCTACCTTAGAAAAACTGAATACTGGAGTAGTGAAGTAGCAGAATACTTTTCTTATTTCTCTCTATAGTTTCTCTCTCTAGAGTTTCAATGAATTCGTAAGAAATAATGAAGGAATGAGTTTCTATTTATAGAAGAACTGAAAGTGGTTCTTGGTTTTAACGAAGGGTCAAAATGACTCTTGGCAATATTGAAGAGGCAATATCACATTTACGAAGGGGCAATTAACTCTTGAAACAAGAAAGGGCAAATAACTCTGGAAAGCTCAAGGACAAATAACTCTTGAAAAATGAAGGGACAAGTTACTATTAAAACTTTAAATCAACGATCCATATTGATTTACTATTATAATTTCAACCAACGGTCTGAAAAATTAGCACATCTCCTCATGGAATAATATTGTACCCAAAAATAATTTGGACCGAAAAGAAATATATCTTACGAGTGAATAGTACCCCGTGAATAGTACTTCGGGAATAGTACCCCGTGAATAGTAACTCGTGAATAGTAACTCATGAATAGTAACTCGTGAATAGCACTCTGACACAAAAAGTGCCCCAAATACCCGAGTGAATTATACTAGAGTGAATAGTGACCAGTAACTTGTTTACTTTAAAAATAAATTCACATATTACCCTTAGTTTTAACCTTTTATCAATTTAACCATTTACCAAAATAGAAAAATTGAATACTTTTATTTCATAAAATTCAGGGTCTCACAAGCTTCCTCAGGTACAAGTTCACCTCCAATCTTTTCGCGTTCAACTTGAATCCATTGGGTTTGGTTCCTTCCTTTGATCAACATTAGCCACCCAAGTGTTTGGCCTCTAGAGGTGATCCACCAAGGAATAAGAAATATTCAAGAAGAAGGGTGGTTGGCTAAACCCTAGTTTTCTATCTCTATAGAAAAAGAACGTTGTGACGCCCCCAAAACAGGTATACATCACCCATCTTGAGTCGCCAAATACATGGTACAAAATTCAAATACAACTTAATAATACAATTGTCGTGTAAAATACGACAAAACATAAACTGAGAGTTTTAATACGAATATTGTCTTCTAGACATTATTCAACTCAAAATAAGTCCTCAATACATTTATTATCACACTATTTCATATAATAGTGAGGACTACTAATTCAATCATCTGGACCGTCATCTCATTCCCCGACTAGTCCCAGCTATATTCTCATTTCCTGAAGAGAACATTGAAAGAAAGGGTGAGCTCAACTAGCCCAGTAAGAAATATTATGAATAAGATAATGCAGAATAAATTATCGTTAGCCTTCAACAGTATAACAACAGATATAATATAATTGACAACAAGTTTTAGATCAACAACTACATCGGAATAAGCAGTCCATTAGAAGAGTCAAGTAGAGCATAATATCTACCATCTTCTATGATTTAAAAAGTTTATCATCCATTGTATCGCTGAGAATCAGCTTAATAAATAATCCACATCATCGAATCATCCATGCACTATGGGCCAAGGATATTCTTTAGTATCACGACCACAAATTATCCATGCACTACGGGCCAAAGATAATCGTATTTTCATCAATGGTCATGATCATACCATAAAATAATTCATCTTTGCACCCTTAGCCGAAGAGAATCCATGGCCATAATCATACGGGCCAATGAGGACTTTTACCACATTATTTGTAACATTACGGTCATGATTATACCGAATAATCCTTAGTCATAATCATACCAAGTCCATCTATGCACTACACGCCACAGATGACTTTCAACAGAATATAAACATGAGGATGATGACAATGATATAAGAATTCAATAAATCAAGTTCAAGGATAAATTTTAAAAGATTTATAATTTAATTTATCCAGAAATCAATAACGTCCAAATTGTCAACATGATACTGCTTTGTGGAGTAAAATTCAAGAACAATATTGTATCAAAAATAATTTGGACCGAAAACGAATCAATTTTTATCATGAATATTACCCCAGGTGAATAGTAACCAAGTGAATAGTTCCTAATGAATAGTAACTTCAGGAATAGTAACCACATGAATAGTACCCCGGCATGAAAAAGTTAAAATTATCAAGAATGCTCAGAATAATATTTCCATGAAAAGATACTGGATGAAGCGCAAATATCAAGGATATTCTACTAATTTCATGGAGTATAGAAGCCAAAACTTTAACAAAACGAGTATAGAATTCAAAATCTGAAACGAAATAATATTACTTATATATTACAGAGTATGGAAGAAAATATTATTTCAAGCGAATATTGAAAAAAAATAACACCCCTTACCTCAAAATAATCAGTAGTTCTGACCGGAATATCGGATGTAAAGTCGAAGGAAACTTGCACTGAATATCAACTCTCAAAGTATCTAAATACTCACAAAAATACGCTCGATAATATAGAGAGAAAGAAAACTTGTTTCTGGTGTGATTTTCAATTCTAACTTAACCGTCTATTTATAGAAAAATG
This sequence comes from Panax quinquefolius, assembly GCA_020205615.1. Taxonomy (NCBI): domain Eukaryota; kingdom Viridiplantae; phylum Streptophyta; class Magnoliopsida; order Apiales; family Araliaceae; genus Panax; species Panax quinquefolius. The sequence goes on along the minus strand of CM035160.1, from coordinate 78,450,467 downwards.
CTAGAACGCCAAAACAGACTAAAATAATAAAATAATATTATATTTTATATTTTCTACGCATGCCTTTGAACCAAATCAGCCACCATAATTGAAAGATTAAATCAGCACATGCTTTCTACACCACCTAAAAGTGGGTCCCACCCATAATTTCAAAAAAACATTTTAATTTTTGAAACTTCAATAATTCATATAAAATAGCTATTTTATCAGAAAAATATGAATTTTATGGCAATTCCACACGAAATTGAATTCTCTACAACTTTGCAGAAGAAAGTTTTTCCAAATTCGAAACAAAAAATTTCCGAAATCCACAAACGGACAATTTTCAATACCTCATAAAATTCATAACAAATCATACGTTAATTTTTAACGGTTCAAAATTTGTGAACATATACTCAACTTATATATGCATAACATATCCAAAAATCACAACGATCCAACGGTCAGAATAAAATTATAACTCACACAATAGAGCTTTAAGAACACTGATTTGATTTTTAATATCTCAAATCCGACAAAATACTGATAAAACACCTCAACATTAATTCCTTCATTTATAACCACATATATTTTCCTATCCATCATTTATGTCCACATAAAATAAATATTTCCTTATCATATAAATCAATAATTAATTATTCACAAATAATATTACAGAATCACAATTATGACAACCAAGTCGTTCTCAAGAAAGAGGGGGATTTCCGATAAGGATTTCTCCTTATTTGCACGCAATTAGGTGACCAAACCTCTCCTTGACAGAACTTTCTAGACATTACCAATAATGCTATCTAATAATATTATTCAAATAATATGAATTATTGATTTGATAATAGGAAATACTGTGAAATGATAATTATTGAAACAACAATAATATAAAATATCAATGTAGCAATTATTGAATAAATAAAATATTGAACAGTAATTACTATAACAATTATTGAGTAAACTGAGTGACTTCTCACGTAAGCACCAATAATCAATACCGTGTGCTACTATGCAACCACGCGTATTACTGTACTTTTACTACCGGGTAGTTCAACAGTTAACGATAAAACTTCCGCCGTTATTTTCATAAAAAGATATTTCTGTCGTTTTCTCATTCCGACAATAATTCAGTTGTGGGGTCCACCAATGATTGTGCCGTCGTACGATTATTCCCCGACAAAAAGAATATTCCCCGACCAATCGAATATTTTATAACCACTTGCTTACTTTGCAAAATTTGTAAATATTACCCACAACTATAACATTATATCAAATCCACACCATAATATTCAAAAAAATATTTCGAGAAAATTAAATCTTTATTCATAAAATTTGGGGTCTCACATTCTCCCCTCCTTATGAAATTTCGCCCTCAAAATTTACACATTACATACAGTATATCTTAATGCAGATGAGGACACTTCACGATTCTAACTTTTGAGGTATAACCTTTGAGCGTAGAATATATTCCTTCTTATCCAAGATTTTAACAATTACTTCTTCATACGTTTAATCTTCCGCTATCTCGTTCGGTTCTAAATCAATAATATGGTTCGGGTCGTTCACATATTTACGTAACATCGATACATGAAAAATGTTATGAACATGCGACATATTTGGCGATAAAGCGAATCTATAGGCCACAGTTCCTACTCAATCGAGGATTTCAACTCTCTTCGTCAATTCTTGCTTCTAGAATAACGCCTTCTTGAACCTTCTTCTTCACATTCATCAGCTCCGGGTCTGTAGCCTTAACATTATTGTTTAAAGTCGGTTCTAATCGTATATTTGCTATCTTCACGTAGGTTCATATATTCGCACTCGTAAACGCATATGATCCTCTACTCAACATGTCGGCTACCATTTTCGCTTATCCCACGATGGTATTGAATGGTATAATCGTAATCTTTAACAGCTCGAGCCAACGTCTTCAGCGCATGTTATGTTTGTTTTGGGTGAAGAAATATTTGAGGGTTGTAGAAAAGGGTTTTGTACTGGGGTTAATACAAAATTACTTTCACGCTCTGGGGTAGGTCAAGAAGTCTTCAGGGAATACTTTAGGAAATTTATTAACGCTAGAAATATCATTTAAAAACTGTGACTCTCATCCAATACTTGGATAACACATGAAATGAAGGTTTCTCCTAACGGAGTTTCAACAGATAAGTCAAAGTTTAATTTCTCCGAGTTAAATTTAAACGTTGGCGTTAAATAGGAGAAATAAAAGAGTGGGTAGAACCCGGTATTGAATAAGGTATAGACTATGCAAGAGTTTATGATTAACTTACCCGTGACAACTTTGTTGGGTTCCTCAAACAAACTTCTCACTTAAACTATCGGCTTTGACTTATGGGACATCCTTTGGCATCACTATCCCAGCTGGAATTTGACTTCACTACACGACAAAATCGAGCTAGGTGACCTTCTCTTTCGCAATTGAAACACGTTTTGAATTGCTGTGTACAGTTTGGACGGATGTGTCCCTCTTGTCCACATTTGAAACATACGACCGGTGGTCGTTCTTCTTCCTTTGAAACGGGTGCTGGTGCTGCTGTCTTTCCATCATTATTTAACCTTCTTTTCTTGAAATTTCCACTTCTATTATCTTGGCCATGATTACCACCGAAGTGGTTACCATTCTTGGCATGATAATTTCCCACACGATGGTTATCGTTGTTCCGATGGTCGTTGCCACCGGTACGATTATTATCGTGTTGTTGGTCGTTACCTTTTGGTTGAGCTGACTCATTATCACGCTCCACTAACTGAGCCCTATTCACAACATCTGAATATAAACAAAGTTGTTGAGAAATGAGGTATTGGCGTATTTCGGGTTTCAAACCTCTTAGAAACATTCGCGTCATTCGCTCCTCATTATCGACCAAATGGGATATAAACCGGGATAACTCGGTAAACTTAGCCTCGTACTACGACACGTTCATATTGTTTTGCTTCAGCTTGATGAATTCCACCTCCTTCATGTGACGAATACTTTTGGGAAAGTACTTGTCGTTGAACAATTCTTGGAACTTCTCCCAATACATCTTCAGTGCGGCAGGTTGAGTACGCTTTACCGATTCCCACCAGTAATTTGCCTCTCCTCGCAACATAAAGGTGGCAAAGGGAACCTTTTTCTCCTCGGAGCATCCCAAGACATCAAATATCTTGGTGATCTGCTTTATCCACGCTTCCGCCTTAATTGGTTTTGGCTCTCCAATAAACTCCGGTGGTCCCAACTCCTTGAACTGTTTAAAGTTGATCAACCGTGGGTTGCCATTGTTTCCACCTGTATTATGAACAGGAGTCTCTCTCATTTGGTTTTGCATAAATTATAGAAAACTCCTAAACGTACTATCGTTCGTCATTTGATCAGTTTTGTTGTTTATAGGAGGATTATCGCCTTCCTGATGCACATTATCCTGGCTATTGATCGTGGCCACCAGCGGTCTGGCCTCATGCTCCATTGCTATTCTCAACATTCTCAGATGTCATTTTCAAATACTACCACAAAACAAGGGTTAATTGACATGTCAGATATTATCCCTATACTCTGACCAACCAATTAAATACCAAATAAACTAAGGTAGGTCATACTAGCGAAGGAATTCCACGTCTCTCCCCTCCTAGTTCTAGTCTCACCTCTTAGCTGAGGATCATATCCCTAAGCTTTGATACCAACCTGTGTGACGCCCCAGCGGTGTATACATCACCCATCTTGAGTCGCCAAATACATGGTACAAAATTCAAATACAATCGTAGTGTAAAATACGACAAAACATAAACCGAGAGTTTTAATCTGAATCATCTTCAGATAAAGTTATTCAACTCAAAAATAAGTCCTCAATACATTTATTATCACACTATTTCACAGAATAGTGAGGACTACTAATGCAATCATCTGGACCGTCATCTCATTCCCCGACTAGTCCCAGCTATATTCTCATTTCCTGAAGAGAACATTGAAAGAAAGGGTGAGCTCAACTAGCCCAGTAAGAAATATTATGACTAAGATAATGAATAATAAATTATCGTTAGCCTTCAACAGTATAACAACTTATAGAATACAATAGACAACAAGTTTTAGATCAACAACTGCAGAGGAATAAGAAATCCATTAGAAGAGTCAAGTAGAGCATAATATTTACCATCTTCTATGATTTAAAAAGTTTATCATCCATTTTATCGCTGAGACTCAGCTTAATAAATAATCCACATCATTGAATCATCCCTGCAGTATGGGCCAATGAGATTCTTTAGTATCACGACCACGAATTATCCATGCACTACGGGCCAAAGATAATCGTGTTTTCATCAACGGTCATGATCATGCCATAAAACAATTCATCTTTGCACCCTTGGCCGAAGAGAATTCATGACCATAATCATACCAAAAACTGTCCATCAATGCACTACGGGCCAATAAGGACTTTTACCACATCATTTGTAACATTACGGTCATGATTATACCGAATAATCCTTAGTCATAATCATACCAAGTCCATCTATGCACTCTGGGCCACAGTATTGACTTTCAATGTAATATAAACATGAGGATGATGACAATGATATAAGAATTCAATAAAACAAGTTCAAGGATAAATTTTAAAAGATTTATAATTTAATTTATCCAGAAATCAATAACGTCCAAATTGTCAACATGATACTGCTTTGTGGAGTAAAATTCAAGAATAATATTGTACCAAAAATAATTTGGACCGAAAACGAATTAATTTTTATCATGAATAGTACTCCGGGTGAAAAGTAATCGAGTGAATAGTACATAGTGAATAGTAACTTTGGGAATAGTAACCCCGTGAATAGTACCCCGGCATGAAAAAGTTAAAACTTATCAAAATGCTCAAAATAATATTTCCATGAAAAGATACTGGATGAAGCGCAAATATCAAGGATATTCTACTAATTTTATGGAGTATAGAAGCCAAAACTTTAACAAAACGAGTATAGAATTTGAAATCTGAAACGAAATAATATTACTTACATACTACAGAGTATGAAAGAAAATATTATTTCAAGTGAATATTGAACAAAAATAACATACCTTACCTCAAAATAACAGTAGTTCTGATCGGAATATCGGATGTAAAGCCGAAGGAAACTTGCACTGAATAGCAACTCTCGATAAAAATACGCTCGATAATATAGAGAGAAGGAAAACTTAATTCTGGTGTGATTTTCAATTCTAACTTAAGAGCCTATTTATAGAAAAATGCTAGAACGCCAAAGCAGACTAAAATAATAAAATAATATTATATTTTATATTTTCTACGCATGCCTTTGAACCAAATCAGCCACCAAAATTGAAAGATTAAATCAGCACATGTTTTCTACAACAACCAAAAGTGGATCCCACCCATAATTTTAATAAAAATATTTTAATTTTTGAAACTTCAATAATTCATATAAAATAGCCCTTTTATCAGAAAAATATGAATTTTATGTCCATTCCATACGAAATCGAATTCTCTACAACTTAGCAGAAGAAAGTTTTTCCAAATTCCAAACAGAAAATATCCGAAATCCACAAACGGACGATTTTCAATACCTCATAAAATTCATAACAAATCATACATTAATTTTTAACGGTTCAAAATTTGTGGACATATACTCAACTTATATATGCATAACATATCCAAAAATCACAACGATCCAACGGTCGGATTAAAATTATAACTCACGCAATAGAGCTTTAAGAACACTGATTTGATTTTTTAATACCTCCAATCAAAAAAAAATCTTGATAAAACACCTCAACATTAATTCCTTTATTTATAACCACATAAAATAAATATTTTCCTATCCATCATTTATGTCCACATAAAATAAATATTTTCTTATCATATAAATCAATAATTAATTATTCACAAATAATATTATAGAATCACAATTATGACAACCAGGTCGTTCCTAGGAAAGAGGAAGCTTTCATAAGGATTTCTCCTTATTGGTGCGCAATTAGGTGACCAAACCTCTCCTTGACAGAACTTTCTAGATATTGCCAATAATGATATCTAATAATATTATTCAAATAATATGAATTATTGATTTGATAATGAGAAATACTGTGAAATGACAATTATTGAAACATCAATAATATAAAATATCAACGCAACAATTATTGAACCAATAAAATATTGAACAGTAATTGCTGTAACAATTATTGATTAAACTGAGTGACTTCTCACGTAAGCACCAATAATCAATACCGTGTGCTACAATGCAACCACGCATATTACTGTATTTTTACTACCGGGTAGTTCAACAGTTAACGGTAAAACTTCCGTCGTTATTTTCATAAAAAGATATTTCTGTCATTTTCTCACATTATATCAAATCCACACCATAATATTCAAAAAAATATTTCGAGAAAATTAAATCTTTATTCCTAAAATTTGGGGTCTCACAAACGTACTCTCCAACTATTGAAATTCTGTATCTTTGATATATAATATAAGACTCCTCTTATAAAGATATCAGGTAACCCTATTTAATTAAAATAAGGTATTATTTATTTAATTAAACTCTTTTAATTAAATGGGCTTCCTAATCTTATTAGGGATAATTAATTAAACTCCTTTAACTAATTTTCCCTCCTAATCCTATTAGGAATAAATGAGAGTACTAATATTAAATTAATTCCTAAACTCTTTTAGAAATTATAATAATAATAATTGTAATAATATTAATAAGACTCCTCTTATTAATTTATATTTAATATTTCTAAAATATTAAACAATAAATATTAAGTTATTTAATTTATTCTATCACCATAGATTAAATTAAATATACTTAACATATTATTACGATTATGCCATTAACTTCTTAAATAATTATTCTTCCTTTTTATGGTGTGATTCTTTAGGTTCTCCATATTAAATAGGTTGTGAATAAATCAATTAGAATGATTATAATCTTATTTAAATAAATAAATTAAACGATTAATTTATTTCAATAAATAATATGTATTCTACAATAGGGATAAGCCTCCTTAGCAATCAACGACTTTCCAAAGAATATAGATTTCAACATTAATCATAAAAGAACCTTTGAGTTAATAGTTACCGTACAATTCAATCCTTCCACCATCTGATGTCCCAATTAAATATAAGATATGGAATTCTTTGTCAAGTCTTATTTTATTTAATTATATGTATTCGATTCTTAAATGCACAACTCAAATAATGCAAATTAGAAACTCCTTTCTAATTTTATTCGCTTATGGCCAAGGACTAATGGGTTGTCATTTATTGAATCATATATACATTTCTCTTCTTTACTAGAAGCAACAGATTCTTTATTGATCATACATTATCTCCATGTACAACTTATTATACCCAAGCATACCCTTTGATATACCCTAAGGGTCTTAAGGAATAAGTTAAAGTATAACTCATCGTACACAAGATACTATGATGATCTTAAGTCCAAGGATCACTTGTACTACTATCACTACACGAATTCCTATTGACAGGCAAGTAAAACTCCATTAGGTATTCCTTAGCGAGCCACGTTCAGTGAACTTATTCTCCAATAAGAACCTACATACTTGCTTTAGTGTCTCCACATAAATGATCATGAGATCAATCATCCTCATCCAATGAGCAAGCAACTTATGTACCAATCTATCCGGATTCGTTCATCCCCAATTTTGTAATCCAACGATTGGGAACTATTTTAGTTTTAATCTTTCTAAGAATTTAGATCTCATTAGAATGATCATCATCATTATTCTAAAAGCATTGCTTAAAACTATAGGTTTATCACATATTATAAAACAGCATCATGTAGATAATTAAAAGCCTTTAATAAATTAATACTTTTTATTAATAAATGAATAAGATTGTTACAAAGTATATGTTTTATAATCAAACATAATTGGCTTGTGTGCATACTACTTTCAAGAACAACATTACATATCCATTAACTAAAGCTTATCCAACAGCATGATAATCGTCACTTAGAGAAGAAGGGTGTGATATACCATGGCGACTGGCCATGAATGTTCTGACAGGCTTAAGAACAGCTCAAGAACACCTATAACGACAGTTTCGTCGCTAAAGGGCCATTTAGCGACTGATAATTTCAAAAATTAATTATTTTATTTAAGTAATTAGAGAAAATTAGTTTTAAATTATTAAAAATACATAATAAATTACTAAAAATTATTTTAAAGTCGAAAAATTGGTTTTTAATTATTTAGTGTATATTTCATAAATATTTAATATTTTTAGAATATAAATGGTATTTTATTTATTTAATTATAATATTAAATAAAGGGTTAAGTTCAGATCACCACCCGGGGTTTGGGCGCTTTCTCACTTAACCACCTGTAGTCAGTAAAGCTATATTTAAACTCTCGACTTTTTGAGTTGAAGTGAAAACATCACCTTTTCCATCCAACTTAACCGTGCGTATATGTCAAACACCAAAAGCACGTGAAAAGGGGCTATAAGAGTTAAAAAAAAACCTAGTAAATGTCTAAAATACCCCCTTCTTCTTCCTCTCTTTTCCTCTTATTCTCTCTTCAACCTTCAAACCCACCAACATTCTCAAAGGCATCACCGATCAAATCCAAAAATGGGTGGGCCAAGTAGTGATGGGAGGGTGTCGGAGGTTAAAGATGAGGAAGCACATGAATGAGATTAGAAATTAGCAACAGAATCTAACAATAGAAATAAACCAGATCTGAAACATCAAGAGTTATATCTGTGATTTCTCAACATACTCTCTTTCTATCTCTCTATATTTCTCTCATGTATAACAGTTATATCTGCGATTTCTAGAGGAATTTGGGCGGAAGTTTAGATTTTTACAATTAATCAGAGGTTGCGAAAATTGGGTTGTGATTTTTTTTTTGGAAAACGAGAAAGGGAAAGAGATGTGGGGATTTAGGGGAAGATGTTATTGTGGAAGAAAAGAGAGAGGGAAGAAATTAGAAGGGATAGTGGTGATTTTTGCGTGGATGTATAGTGAGGAGAAACATGTCAAAAGCTATGTTGACCTCTATGCCTCTCTCGGTTGGAATTCTCTTGTTTGCCATTCCCAATTCCTTAATATGTATGTTCCCATTCCCATTTCGATTCCAATTCTGATGCTTTCTTTTCGATTTATAATTTTTTTTATTCTTATTACTGTTAATCTTCTGTATTATATCTTTTATGGGCTTTGTTGAGATTGAGCAAAGTACACAAAAAATGTTATTTTTTTAAATTAAAAAAAAGAAGAGAAACTTCTTTTGGTTTAGTTTTTGGCTATAATTACTATTGGTGAAACTCTCTTGGTCAAAGTCACTAGTTAGAAAGTGGTTCAATATCAAGAGCTAAAATGAGGAATTTCATGCAGATGAAGATGTATATGGGGGTGGGTATCTAATTTCAATATCTCTATCTATGATCTTCTAAATTTGGTTATGAAGTTAGTATCTAATTTGGTTATGCTGAGGAGTTTGGATAGAGAAATTGAAGAAATTGGGAATGGGGATGATGAGAAGGAAGATATAAGCTTTTAATATATATATGGAGGGTAATTAAGTCTTTAGCCAACTCAACTAACGGAGTTAAGACGGAAAGCATTTATTCACTTCAACTCAAAAAGTCGGGAGTTTAAATGTAGCTTTACTGACTGTAATATCCCGAGTGTTTATGATAACGATCCTTAGAAAAGGAAATGAATGGGTTAAAAAATATATAATATTTTATATATGACTGTGTTTAATTGAAGGTTATGTAATAAAACCTAAAAGTTGTTGAAGAAATGAATGAAGTATATATATATATGTAAATTTTTTTTGCTAAGTTAACGTGTTGAAGTTATTCAACGATAATTGTGAAAGAGATTTTTCGAAAACCGAGTAAGGGAGATTTCGTTGATTCCGAGGACGAAATCCTTATAAGAAGGGAAGGATGTGACATCCCAGATTTTTAAGAATTAATAAATGAGAATTTAATAAATAAAATTTTTATTTTAAGATGTTTAAGTACGAGTATGTGTATATGTGTTATATATTGTGAAATATGTGAATTGGTGTGAAGAGAATTTAAATATTAATTTAATATTTATTGAAGTAAATAAATATTTTATTTGAATTATTTATTGAGATTATGTGATTAATATGGAGTAATGTAATTAAGTGTATTATATTAATTAAATGATTATTTAATATTTAATTAATATGTAATAATTTTATGTTATAGTTCTAATTTAATTGAAATAATGTAGTGATGTGATAATTATTACATGAAGTTATAATTAGCGAGTAATTATAATGTGAAAATTTTATGTGATTAATTGATGTTAAACTTTTAATTAATTAAAATAATGTTAAGATTTAATTAATTAAAGGATAACATTAAGAATATGTGTTAAAGGACCTATTAAAAGAGTTTTTAAAACATGTTTTACCCAAACAAGACCTTAACTATTAAAACCTGATTTTAAAATAATATGGTTTTGCCAAACAAGCCTTAGGGCTTTTAAAATTCTATTTTTGTAACTTATATATTAATTTGATAATTACTATATGTAATTATATTGGGAGTTACATATTCTATAATTATATGTGTTATATAGGGGTGAGCATTCGGTTATTAACCGAACAAGAAATTCGGTTATAACCGATAACCGAAAATGGCATGTTTTAACTATCCGAACAAATAACTGAAATGTGCACTAACCGAATAAACGAATAACCGAATAGGTTATTCGGTTATTCGTTTAATAACCGAATTTAAACATAGTCCAAAAATAGTTCATTTCAGTTCCTACAATCCATTAACATAATCCATAAACAATAACACAGTTCATAAACATAAATTAACACCATAAACATAATGCTGAAGCTTATGTTTGAAGCTGCTGATGAGATATAAATTAACACCATTAACACCATTAACAGTTCATGGACATATGAGACTATCAGACTATGAGAGCTTGAAGCTGCTGCTGCTGGTTAAAATGCTTAAAGGCTGAAGGTGCTGCTGACTGCTATTGCACAGTTCCTACAATGACTGATACCATTTGCTTGATACCATTTGCTGCTATTGTACAGTTCCTGTTGACAAATATAAATGAAAGAAAGCATTTCAGTCAACTTCAAAGAAACCATAAATTACAGTGGACTGACTGCTATTGCACAGATTTACAATGGAATGCTAGACAACACCAATAAACCTAACAAATTACAATTTTACAATGGACTGCTAGAAAAATTTACAAATTTACAAATTACATTAAACCTATCAAAGTCATGAGATGTATTCTCACATGAGATGTACTGAAAGAATTATATGCAACAAGGGATTTATTTATATTCCACTTAAGAAGATTGAGGAAAGCCACTGTCTGCATCTTCCCTTTATAGCAGGCATGCCGGATAGCCACCTGAACCAACACTGGCTGAAGTCCTATCTATTTACATAGCGATTAAAGTATATTATAACTTTACTCAACACTTGAAATAAACCAGGGCATCAGAACAATGAATCCACAATCATTTTATAAAAGAAAATATCAATTTGATGTTCTAGATTTCTTTCAAAAATAGCACAACCATGAAATATTGGAAGATGAACAAATCAAGAGAAATGAACACTTAGCTTGTTTAAAATCTCTATTATTATTTAGAAGGCATGAAAAAATTCAATAGAAATGACAATTTAGGTGTCATCCACTACACAATTTCTCAGCAACACATCACTTTCATACTATTTTCTATACTGATGATTCAATCTAAATCATAGGAAGAAAAATAAAAGATAGTTGCCAAACAATGCCTAATCGAAGAGGGTTTAAAATTAATCAGTAAAAATAGAACATAGATTTGTTAGATCTAATTGATATAATTTCAATTCCACGTTTTAATTCACATAACTAAAACATGGAAATGGAATTGAAAAATCAGTAGATCTTAGTAATTATTTTACCTGAGAAGAGAAGTAAAGAGAGAGAGACTTGATGCAGAACAGCAGAAACAAAAGAACCCAAAAGAGAGAGAGACTTGATGCCGTGAGCCCGTGACAGTCGGTCTGCCGTCGGTCGAAGGGAGGCGATGGCTGATGGCGATGATGGACTGAGGGTCGAGCTCGACTGCTCGATGGAGGCGATGAGGGTTTGAGATCAGAGATGAGGGTTTGAGATCAGGCGATGAGATTGAGGGTTTGCGTCTTGCGAAGTATCAAGTAAGTCAATAAGAGTACGTATAACTGTGTAAGACAATAAGTCATATTATTTTTTTTAAGTAGACAAGCTTGAATTCGGTGTTCAGTTAAACCGAATAGGCTAAAACTAAAACCCGTATAAACTAACCGAAACCCGTAATATAATTCGGATATAACCGAATTGTTATAAATAACCAAATTATCAGAAAATTTTGGTTGAATTATTACGGTTCGGTTCGGTATTTTGGTTATATCTGTTTTTTGCTCACTCTTAGACTGTTATATGTATAATTGTATATACACTAAGTTATGTTAGATTTCAAAACCTAAGTCTAAACTAAGAACAAAGAGAAAAAGAGAGAATAAGAGGAAGAAGGCTGCCATTGATGGAGAAAAAGAAGAAAGGAGAAAAAAAAATCGAGAAGGCTTGCAAGAAGAAAAAAGTAAGAAATTGAAAAATTACAATTTTTGTGCTCTTTTTTGTTAGATCTTTATAAACCAAGCAACTTTTGTTTTGGATCATTAAAAACTCATGATTTACATGAGTATTGGTATTTTATATGTGTATCAAAGTATTTTTGAAATCAAAAGTTAGATCCAAAGTGACAAAATCAAGTTTTGTACCAAAAGGTTTAAGAAAAAGCTTTTCTTTGTATGCTATATATATATATATATATATTTATGTTAGATTCTTTGGGTTCATGTGATTAATGGTTTAAAACATGTTAGCATGCTAGATACATGAGTTAAGGGCAAAACCCCTTTGGAATCAATCAAATATGTTAAGAAATGAGCAAGTTATGAAATAAATCCCAAACTACCTTAACTGTTGAACATAAGCTACTGATTAGTCTCTTCTGTCCATTTTTCCGGGATCAAAACAGAACCAAAATAGATGTTTGATACATGGAAACTATAGTTCGGGAAAGTATGAATCCAACGATACCTATTGGACCTAAATCCGATTTGTAGATTTCGTTTTATAAGCGTTTCCGTTAAGGACCCCAAATCTAAAAAATGAACCAACTGTTGAAGAAAACCTTGCTGACCAGTCCCTTTGGGCCTGATTTCCGGGACCTAGACAGATTGGAATTTGGTGTTTGTTAACTGAAAACTGTAGCTCAAGAAGATACGGATCCAACGAGTCTGATTGGGCCTCAACCGGAGTTGTGGATCTCGTAATACAAGTGTTTCTGTAAAAGACTCCAAAATTGAAAATGTTTACAAGGCATGTAATGGTCAGTCGATAGTGGCCTGTTTTTAGGGTGCTATATTGTGCCAAATGGACCATTTCTTGAGCCTAAAACGTAGCTCGGGAAGTCAAAATTCTAACGATACCAAGTGGGCCTAAATCGGACTTGTAGATTACCGTCTACAAGTGTTTCTGTGGAGGACCCCAACTTTAAATGAAAATTATAGAAATTAGAAATTCATAATAAATTTGTAAAAATTATTTTAAAGCCTAAAAATAGGTTTTTAATAATTTGGAATATATTTCATTGATATTTTAATATTTTTAAATACTAATGATAGTTAATTTATTTAATTATTATATTAAATAAATTACTTAAAAATGATTTTAATACTTTAAAAATCATTTGAAATTATATTAAAGTGTAAGGAAATATTTTAAGTTATTTTTAATGACTTTTAATATTTTGTGATGAATTTTATTAATAAATTAATATTAATGAAAATGGATTTATTTAATTAATATATTAAATAATTTGTTGAAAATTAGAATTAATGTTTTAAAAATAATATAAAAATAATTTAAGGGTTAGAAAAATATTTTAAGTTATATAATATAACTTTTGATATTTTGTTATGAAAACACTAATATTTTAATATTAATGACAATTATCGGATAATGGATTTAATTGTTTAAAAATCATATAAATATGATTTTATGGTATTAAAATACTTTGAAATATTATAAATATATTATAATATTATGACATGTATATTTCATTAATACTTGATATGAAATTAATATTAATGATAATGGAATTAAGTAGTATTTAATTCATATTAATATGATACTAATGATTGAAAAATCATGATAAATGATAATAATTATCTAAAAATTATTATAAGTCATTGAAAAATATTTTATTTGAAAATGAAATTATCTAAGGTAAATGTAAAGCATTTAGGCAAAGTCTTATGGAAATTAGACTCATGAATTATCCGAGCTAGGTAATCAGTCGGGATGTCGAAATTGTATCAATTCAACTTTAATGAAATAGTTTGACTTGATCTAGAATTTTAGGTATTTTATAAACCGATAGGATTATGTGGTAATTTGTTAGGTTATATTATAAGCAGTATTTAACGATCTTATCTTGTGATGATATTATTCTAATATTTGGAGATCGGTATTATCTATATTAGGTCTTCAGAAAAAAATGATATAGGTTGCTTCAGCGGTAATCAATGGTACAGTAAAGTAAGTTCTAACTTTCGATCTCGAGTTGATATTTTTGAAATATGCTTGGGGTTAATCATTACTGATTATACCATGTCTATGAATTTTTGATTTGCACTCTGTGCACATTGCACATATTCATCATGTATGAAAGGCTGATCACCTTCATTACCATTTGGTCTAGTTAATTTATTCATGTTCATTATTCGTTCAACTATGAAAATTTATTCATGCTCTTTCAAAATGTATATATTGTAGAAAGTTAGTCAGCTTATTGTTCAATTCTTTCAATTATGATACATCCTTAATTAAACTTATACTTGTTGTGCAAAATTGTTGCTCACCCTTGCTATATCATGATAAACATTGCAGATTATGTCGAATACGTCGGTTACAGGAAAAGCCAAAGACAAGTCAGCTTTGGATTATATGTGCAGCTAAATTTGTAACAGTAATTTATGATAATAGTTTTGTATGTCTGATAGGATATTGATTTAGGTATTATGTGAAGGTTCTCGACCTTGGGGATAGTGTGTAATGTTTAATGTATAAACAGTTTATGTTTATATCTTTCGTAATAGACATAGAAACAGTATACTAGATCCTTGGTCATTAGAACCGGAATTTGGGAATGTTACACTGACTACAGGTGGTTAAGTGAGAAAGCGCCCAAACCCCAGGTGGTGATCTCAACTTAACCCTTAAATAAATTATTTAAAAATAATTTTAATACTTGAAAAATCATTTAAAATTATATTAGGGTATAAGAAAATATTTTGAGTTATTTTTAATGACTTTTAATATTTTGTGATGAATTTTATCAATAAATTAATATTAATGATAATTAAGTTATTTAATAAATGTATTAAATAAATTATGAAAAATAGAATTAATGATTCAAAAATTATATAAAAATGATTTAAAGGTTATAAAAATATTTTAAGTTATAAAATATAACTTTTGATATTTTGTCATGAAAATATTAATAGTTTAATATAAATGATATTAGATTTATTTAATAATTATATTAAATAAATTAGTTTGGGCGCAAATAGTAGTACTGTGTGTTATGATATATTATTCTAATCGATAGAATGATCTTATTAATGATAGGTTTCGGTATAAAAGATAAAACTAAGTTGCGTATTGTAAGCAGCAGACCAGGCAAGTATCCTAAACTCTTGTTTTACTTTATTCAACAGATATCGTAAGCAAGTTTCTTAATTCTTACTCTTTTATTTGAGTAAGTATCTAAACTATCCTTTACGTTGCGCAAGTATCTTTACCCCTTGCATTTACTTTATGCAATGGATGTCGACGTCGGGATTTTTAATTATCCCTTTCCGTTACTTGTTCTTTGGTGTTCTCATTTTAGGTGAGATTTGTTTGAAAAAATAAGTGAAAAAGGTCCAACATGTATAATGTCGTCGATGGACTATTAAGAGTCGCCAGTTGGTTTTTTAAATGGTTGTACCAACACAACCAAGAAATGGTTTGCACATTGACCCAGTGATGTGACACTGCTAAACGGGTCGGTGAAACCAAGATTCATTAGGGTCCGGGGACTTGATTATGCGGAGGGAAGGTGTTAGGCACCTGCCGACATCCGTGTTACCACGGTGACCACCTCTTTTCAAGAAACTATTATCTGAATGTGTGTGTGTGTGGGTCAGTGTGTTGTTATTTGGAAGAAGTGTGAGGCCTCGTTCGCACCTATATACACAGGGTTTGAATTTATGGAAAAATTCAGTTTTTAGCAAGATATGGCAGTGATGTTTTATAAAAGAGGTTTTTCAAACCCTGATGCTCAATAGTAATTGAGACCTTTTACACTTTTATTTTATTAAGTGCTCGATTTGATTGATTTTATTTTTCGAGATGCGAAGCATCTATAAGAAAATAATGTATAAAATAATGCCGATTTCCTCGTGGGTATGAAAACCATCTGAGGAAATTCGAGACCATGAGAATAATTTACAAGTCGCTACTAAATGAAAATGTCCATCACAGGAGCAGAATCTAGATCCAATAAGTGAATCTGTGATCACATGATTCTAAAGCACATGATCTAGTAATTTGTATGAAAGCGATAAGCATGTATATATATAAAAGCTATATATATATATATATACAGACATGATCACCAGCCACGAAACACCTCCATGGGGGATAAGAAAATGTAAATAAAGCTGTAAAAGCTATCAACCACCACGGAGGAAACTCCAGGCGGGACAAAATTTAAATAAAGCTGTACAAAGCAATCAACTGCCACGAAGTGAACTCCAGGCAGGACAAAACGTAAAGAAAGCTATAAAAGCAATCAACCACCACGAAGTAAACTCGGTGTGAGCGAATATATATATATATATATATATATATATATATATATATATATATATTGATGAGATCAAGAGCATTTTCTTAAATAGCATTCCTCCTTAAATAACATTCTTTTATTAAAACTAAACGCGTTTTTGGAGGGACGTGATGATATTTTTTGTAAATACGCGGTGGCATTGTATTTATAAAAATGCCACCGCGTCCCTCCAAAACGCATGAAGTTTTAATAAAAGAATGCTATTAAGGAGAATGCTATTTAAGAGAATGCTCTTGATCCCGACCGTATATATATATATATATATATATATATATATATATATATATATATATATATATATATAGGATGTAAAATCTAGGCTCATCGAGATGATTTTACATCCGAGGCACATATATATATATATATATATATATATATATATATATATATATATATTAAAGTAGTAGCGCTCGCCTGCATCAAGTCAGGCTCATCGAACAAAGTTCGACACACATTTAATATATATATATATATATATATATAAGCAAATAAACGCTCCAGACTGAAGTCTAGGCTCAATCGAGGCATAACTCGATAATGATAGTCCATATATATAAATATATATGTATATACAAACTGAAATAAAACCACGGACCGAAGTCCGGGCAAACACACGCACCACGACTCTCAACGTGAAGAAGGGTGTGTTCAGAGATGAAGAGAAAGGCTTTAAAGTGTGTGAGAAGGCTTATAGTGGGATGCCAAAGAAGGCTTTTATATCTTTAAAGTGGTTGAAACTCGACTCCCGCTAGTACAAAAGTAGCTATATGTGAGCTCACAAGTGTATAAAATGGAAAAGCACTCAGTATATTACAAGTACGGAGCAAATTTGACAGTGCTTCCTCGCTCTTTCTCTTCTCAAAATGGCCACCCCAATCCCTCTATTTATAGAGGGGAGCGCATGAGTGTACTGCGACCGGCCCATTAGTGTACACTGAGGCTTTCGGGTTGCCGGGTTTCTCGGGTCGGGTTGTCTCATGATGCGTGCGTAGGCACTTGATGTCGCTCGAACTTTTAGAATTGCAATCCGGGCATCCGACTGAGGTATATAGGACCTATTTCGGACCGCTGTTGTCGAGAGTTGTACAATGGCATGGAATTAGAGTTTGTACGAAGTCATTGAAGATGTGACAATGCCCTCCGGTCTTCAAGTTTCAAATTCTATCCGTTACCCCGCAGAATAGTCACTCGGGATTGGTTTTCCTTGATTCTTGCGGGACATCATTGTGTAGAGATGTGTGTATAAAATGTTGAGACGACATGATGTGGCATCGTGTTGGCAAGATGACGAGGTTGCCCCTCATTGGTGTTATCGCCAATTTTGGCTGATAAGGCAGACGTTGCTCAGGGCTTCGCTGAGATTGGACTGCTGCAAGTGTTGAAAGTCCTCAGTGTCAACTCTGAGGTGTGCATGTCCTCTCGGTGTTATATCCGGGTTGGTACTGGGTATCTCATTGTGAGCGCCGAGATTGAAGCTGGTTGCATTTGAAACAAGCATTTCTGGGGTTATCACCGGAACTGCATTCCTTGGGGTGATCACCAAGGTTGGTAGCTATTCCCATGATTGGGACTGAGACTGGATACCTCGGGGTTATCTCCGAGATTAATCGGTCTTCTCTGGTGTGTGTTGCGGTATTGGATCTGCACGCCTCGGGGTTATCTCCGAGGTTGGAATTGTTACTCCCGATGTGTGTTCTGGGCTTGTTGCTGAACTTCCGGTAGTATCCGGAATGGATATGAACTGTCTTCCAGGGTTCTCTCTTGAAAGACAAATCCGTCCTTCTGTAATGTTAGTGACAGGTGTGTAGAAAATTTTGAGTGTCTACAGATGCCCCTCTTTATCATACTCATGCAATGCAATGCATACTTGAAATGCCATAAGACAAACATGATACTATATGTAGCAACATGATGCAAATGTATGATGTATGTGTACGGGGTTGTTGCCCAACATGCTGGGGATGATTGCTGGCTCCCTGTTGCTTCAACTGGGGATTGTCAATGATGACTAGATTTGATGTGTAATCCGAATCTGTTAGGATGTTGATGTTGGGGTTATCACCAAATTCTTGGATCCTTGATAACAACTTGATCCTGAAGATGTACCTCTTATGTGTAAGAGATCTGTGGGGATAAAGATTGGTCTATTTGAGGATGTGTATAACATATTCCATCATCGATCCTCCTTGATGATGTTGACTTTTCCTGGTTGGTATCGCTAGGACATGTTAAGATTCTGTTGGATTTACTGCCAACAGCAAATGCCATCAGGGATGCCTGACCTTCGTTGCTGTGTACTTCACTGGCATGTGAATCAACGGGTGGAAAAGAACCACGTGGGGAAAATTTGTCAAGGTTGCTTGATCTTCGTTGACGTGTGAATCAACGGCAGAACGCGCTGTAACCCCCGTCAGGGATCCGCTGGGGAATATGAGTAAACAATTATGAAATCCTCAAATAGCTCTCGAGCTTCGATAGATTTCATCGCCATCGGCTGAGATAACGTCAAGGCTGCTTGACCTTCGTTAATATGTGTGTCAACGACTGAATGTGTGTTATAACCCCTGCCGGGGCCTCACGTTGTAACCTCCGTTGGGGATCCACGTTATAACCCCCGTCGGGGATCCACATTGCAACCCCCATCGGGGATCCACGTTGTAACCCCCGTCGGGGATCTACGTTGTAATCTCAGTCGGGGATCCACGTTGTAACCCCCGTCGGGGATCCACGTTGATCTTTAGGGTAATGACCCAGGATTGGCGGCATCAGACCTGCGTACGGTATTGCCGAGCGTGGATGATAACATTTGAGATCATCTGTATAGTGTACCCTATGTTTAGGTGACTACCAATGAGTGATGTATAGACTCAAAGTTCCATCTGGGAAGACCAGGATTATAGGCTATTTTGCTCAATCGCGTAGCATTTTTATTCCCAATTTGACTTTTTCAGTCCGCAAGAACTCCTTTGCAACTCAAACTGGACCGAGCCGGAGTGGTGGGGCCCACATAAGGGTACCGCAGGTACACTTGCTTCAGCCGTAAATGGACCTGCGGCCAACCGTGGATGTTATAATCCAGTAGGTTGGTCTCACTAGTCATTTTCAACTTGTCTCGCAAAGGAAAATTCGAGAGCCTCCTTCAGATCTGCTGAGTTCGGGCTATTTTTTTTGCAAATTCTGTCACCGTACAAGTGTTCTGCACTATCCTTGTAACATATGCATGTATTTTTTTCTAGCTTTTATCCGTTGGAAAATGAGTTATCGCATGAAATGCATCTAAACACATAGTAGTGATTATGTATGCACAAATGACTTGATAAAAAATATTCAACATAGTAAATGCTAGTATTAAACCATGCTTTGAACATAATGATGTGAAAAATTTGACTTTTGAGACGGTCAAAATTGGCACATTTTTCTCGCTATTTTTGTCTATTTGAGGTCCGATGAGCAAAAGGTAGAAAGGCAAAGTACTCCTGATATTGAGGTTAACCTTATGCACTGATGATTTTGATCTTTAATGCATATATTATGTATATGACTTTTGGGCGGTGTCTTTCTTGAATGGCCACCTAGTCATTTTATGTGCATGTGGATAGTCATATTTACAAAGGGGACTATGGCAAAAAAAATTCAAAATGTAGGCATTTAATTAGTCATGCAATTTTAACTCCACTGTAGATGTATGTTAAAGTAATGCATATATGCATGTAGTCATAAAATGCATTTTAAAAAGCTCCAGGTAAGGAAATACCACCCTTTTTGAGGTGATTTGGAGACTTGTTGTCCAGATATTATGGATTCGGATCGGTAGAGTAGTTCATGAGGACCACTTACGGTATCTGACGGAGGGCTTACGAAGTGCCTCAACCCCATTCTGTCGAGACGGACCTAAATCGATTGGTGGAGGCGGTGATTAAATCGATGCTGGTGATGTGCTAGATGTTGAGGACGAGGATGAGGATATTCTGATTGAGGACCCCGCTCTTGCTGCACTTGTTCCCTGTAGGAAGCTCCCTTGTATTCAGGTGGTAAACCCAGAGCTTCTGGGTGACTTGAGCAGACATCCCTCGATGTACTTGCATGCTAATGAGGTATGACGTTAGATCTCGATCTTCCTTCTTTCCTATTGATGAGGATTAAAGGGTTTTGATGTTGATCTGCATTTCATGTAGGTTCCCGTCTTCACACAGCCTCGAGGGAATTGGTTTAGTATACACTCCATGTATCAGGCTCTTCATCTTGATTATAGAGCGGTAGTGTATGATTGGGGATTCGTTTAGCATATTGACGTGCTCGGGGCTTAGCTCACCTTACAGCTTTATTACTCATGCTCTGGGCATGGACTATCTCCCTCTGGTTGGTTTAAGGGGTGTGACTACTTATCACCTGCTGGCCGTGATGTCGCAGTTTGACCAGTTTCAGGACTTTCATCCTTTCAAGGGGGCGATAGGTCAGCGTTCAGGTTCTCACTATCTTTCAGCAGAGGATCGATCCTGTGTGTATGCATGTTGGGATCATCGTGAGATAGCTGATTTTTCTATCAGTCATCCAGGTTGTTCTGCAGAGTATTCCGTATGGATGGAGACAGAGATTGCACCGGTTGCGGTAGTATCCACATTGCCGAGTATTGATTCAGACGATGTAGGGCCTATGGAGGATATTGATTCCTATATCGTGGAGGAGACAACTGATGGATTGTCAGCATTTCCTTTAAATTCTCCCCCATCAAAGATCTTGTTGTGATTGACATTGATTCAACGATATTTGAGCAAAGTCTTCATCTGATGACCTTCGAGAGAGACCAGGCTAGAGCCTTGATGTTGACTGCCTTTGATGGGAGAGACGCAGCTCTGTTTGAGAGAGACGATGCATTAGCTCACAGAGACACCGCTGTTATTAAGCGGGATGAGGTTAGATCAGCCAGAGATGCAGTGATAGTTGAGCGGGATAGTGCCATATCTGCCAGGGATGTAGCCGTTACAAATAGTATTGTAGTGAGGTCCCTTACCACTGGCATGATCGCAGAGATGAGCGCTTACATTGATGAGCATATGGTCACCATGCAGATGGCTGCATATCTGTTGGGTCGTGTGGATATTCTCCTATAGGAGACCACAGCTTCGCCTCCTTCTTCTGAGAGGGACACCATGTTGGACTTGTTAGCTCGCATATACCCTGACTTGTAGATGAGCTTGTATTCTCCTGCATAGACTAACTTAGCCATTTTGTCATGTACAGTTTACATTATGTATATCAAACAACATTATATATATGGCAGGGAAATATATTTTTAATCACATCCCTTTTAGATATGCTTTGATACTTGTTTGATATTTTGCCTGCTGCTTCAGGGCTTGCAATCTTGATGTATTCTTGAATTCCTCCTTGAGGGATGGACATTGAGATGTCTCTGGACAGTTCAGAATGGATCATTGATCTGTATGTATCCCTACCATATTTGGTGTCTTGGGACTGGTTTCTGTATGGAAATGTGGAGAGGAATTTGGCTTTCCCCTCTTAGATTGACCGCACCACAGATGGTTGCTAGTACTTCTATTTAGGAGAAGCCTAGTTAATTTCATCTCTTATGGATTGGTGTTGCTCTTCAAGGTATAACCGCAGCTTAGATGGTCGTAGAATCTCTATTTAGGAGGAGTTGAGTAATTCCATCCTTTGAGTGCGAAGCCTTGATGAAATGTAGTGGATTGATGTTTGATCCCAGAACCAACTGACAAGGGTTTGTGTTTTGGTAGGGGGTGAGACCGCACCACGTACTCCTATTGAAGAGGAGATCAGGTCTGCGTAGTTCGAACCTGGTGTAAGAGGTTCAATGCTGTATGTGGCAGAAATGGTGTAGGAATGTTTTTGTTGTTTTTGTTTTTGTAAGGAGAGGGGAGTAGAAATGTTTTTGTTGTTTTTATTTTATTATGACCGGGCCATATGAAATGGTTGCCTACGTACTCCTATTGAAGTAGAGATCAGGTCGACATAGTTCGCCCCTCAGGGCGAGTGGAAAAACGTGATCCCATGTGCAGGTCAGATTACGGGGATGAGAAAGTTTAATCCTAGGTTTAGGATAACCTGTAGGTATGAGAAGTTTGATCCCATGTATGGGTAGCCAAACTGCAAACGCGAGAGGTTCAATCCGTAGTGGGATGACCTAAGTTGTAGGAACGCAGAGAAGCCAGGCTGCTGGCTTGAAAAGTATATTTTCCCTGAGGGGCAAAGTATGGAAGAATTGTATGTGGTAAAGGGTTAAAGAACCGGAATGACTGGTGATCTGATGATCCAACACCAGGATGTTTGCTTGATGGCAACTTCAGATATAGTATCATTTCACAGCGTCCGAATTGATGAGTTATGGAAATTCATCGCCGTCCATTTCTTGCAATCTTAGAGCGCCTCCTGTCAATACTTCCTTGACAAAAAACGGGCCTTCCCAGTTAGGAGCGAATTTTCTCTTAGATTGATCTTGGTTGTCAATGATCTTTTTTAAAACCAAGTCATGTTATTTAAACTGCCGTAGCCGAACTTTTTTGTTGTAGGATCTGGCGATCCTTTGCTGATATAACTGACTGTGGAAGATAGTCGCGGTTCGTATTTCGTCTATTAGAGATAATTGGTGATACCTGTCTTGTACCCATTGGTCTTTATCCAGCTGAGCGTCTATCAACACTCTGAGGGATTCCATTTCTACTTCTATGGGGAGCACTGCTTCCATCCCATAGGTTAATGCGTAGGGGGTTGCCCCATTGGAGGTACGCATTGAGATTCTGTAAGCTAACAGAGTAAGAGGCAATAGGTCCGGCCAATCTTTGTGGTTGGCGGACATCTTTTGCATAATCTTCTTGATGTTTTTGTTAGCCGCTTCAACAACACCATTCATCTTCGGATGATAGATGACAGAGTTAAGATGTTTGATATGAAATTTACTGCAGAATTCCTCCATCATTTTGTTGTTGAGGTTCTTAGCATTGTATGATAAAATCACCTCTGGTTTTCCATATTGACAAATGACATTGTTTATGATGAAATCAATGATGACTTCTTTGGTAACCCTGGGGAAGGAGGCTGCCTCTACCCACTTGGTGAAGTAGTCGATCATGGTGAAGATAAATCGATGTCCATTACTGGCTTTAGGCTCAATGGACCCGATAACGTCCATTCCCCACATTGAGAAGGGCGAGGTGAACTCATATTGTGGAGTTCCGTGGAGGGCGTGTATAGCATTCCCATGAATCGCAATGCGCGATAGCATCTTCGGCGTGGTCATTCTGATCGACTTTGAGAGATAGCCAATAATGTCCTGTCCTGAGGACTTTCTTGACAAGGAGGGGGCCACTCATGTTGGGGCCACAGACTCCACCATGGATTTCATCCATAAGCCTTTGGGCTTGATCTTTATCTAAACATCTGAGGAGACCTAGTCCTACATCTCTTTTATAGAGCGCATCTCCACTTAGGTAGAATTTCATAGCAAGTCGATGGATCCGCCTTTTCTCAGTCGGGCTCGCCTCAGCGGGTGTAGATCCATCTCGTAGGTATTCCTTGATATGTTGATACCAAGGATGCTAGATGGGAGGTAACTCATCTGATACTTCTCCAACGTAATTCCTATAGGCTGAGGCCTTGTGCAGGGAAATTGTGACGCTTGGCAAGTGTTCTTTGTCAGATATGCGAATCAAGGAGGCCAAAGTTGCTAACGCGTCTACAAAGTCATTCTTATTACGAGGAACGTGTAGAAAGGAGATTTCTTCGAACTCCAAAACCATCTATAAAACTTGTCGATGGTAGGGCAGCAAATGTAGTTCCTTGGTTTGATAGATTACGGTGGATTGTCGATTACAACTCTCGAATCTCAAAGGCGATTAAACCTGATGCCCATTGAGCGGACAAGTTTTAGCCCCATGAGACGACCTTCATACTCGGATGTGTTGTTGGTGGCGACAAAGCGCAATTTAATGACGGGATCTGCTCCCGTGCGGATACTAGAAGCTGCTCCGGCTCCAGAACCTTCTATATTAATGGCTCCATCGAAATACATCTTCCATGCTTGGCGTGTATCGTACTGATGGTGTTGCTGAACTGTCATTACTCCCTCATCGGGGAAGTATGTCTCCAAGGGTTTGAAATCCTCTGAAGGTGCAGCGGCCAGTTGATCCGTGATTCCTTGACCTTTGATGGACTTTTGAGTCAAATATACGATGTCGAATTGTTGTAAGATCAACTGCCATCTGGACAGCCGACAATTTAACATGGGTTTATTGAACACGTACTTGAGAGGATCCACGCGGGATATGAGATGGGTTGTGTGACCACGAAGGTAATGTTGTAACCTCATGGAAGCCCATGCTAAAGCACAACACGTTTTTTTGATCAGAGTGTACTTGTGTTCATTGCTGCTGAATCTTTTGCGTTGAGGTAATAAATAGCTCATTCTTGGCCTCTATCGTCCTTCTGTCCCAGCATGCAGCCCATGTCATTATCACTTATGGATAGGTACATGAACAAGGGAACATCATCCCTGGGTGGTACCAAAACGGGAGCTTTGACTAGCTGTTCTTTAATTGTGAGGAAGGCATTCTGGCACTCATCATTCCATTTCATGGAGGAGTTCTTCCTTAATAGCTTGAAGATTGGCTCACGGAGTTCTTTGTGAGTTAAGAGATAAACTCGCTAATGAAGTTGATTCTTCCAAAAATCCCCGTATTTCCTTCTACATGCGAGGAATGGGCATTTCCAGTAATGGCTTTGGATTTTGGTAGGATCCATCTCAATCCTTTGTGGTGACTAGAAATCCTAGCAACTTGCACGATTTAGCATGCCAAAGGCGCACTTGGCTAGATTCAACTTCAAGTTGTACTTATGCAACTTTGTTGAATAGCTTTTTGAGATGGTCTAAATGGTCATCCTCCTTCCGGGATTTGACAATGATGTCATCCACATAGATCTCGATCTCTTTATGCATTAAGTCGTGGAAGAGAGCCATCATAGCTCTCTGGTAGGTGGCTCCTGCATTGATGAGGCCGAATGAAAACCGTCTATAACAAAAGGTTCCCCAAGGCGTGATGAAAGCAATTTTCTCATGATCTTCCTCAGCAACCATGATCTGATGGTACCCTACAAAGCAATCAGCAAAGGAGCACATGTAGTATTGCGCAGTATTGTCAATAAGAATATGGATAAATGGCACGGGAAAGCTATCTTTTAAGCAAGCTTTGTTCAAGTCCCGGTAATCCACGCAAACTCGCACCTTTCCTCCGGGTTTAGGTACGGGAACAATGTTGGATATCCACTCAGGATATGTGGATACCATGATGATGCCAACTTGAAATTGTTTCACAATTTCTTCTTTCACTTTCAAACTCCACTCAGGTTTCAATCGCCTGAGCCTTTGCTTGACTGGATTAAATCCCTCTTTAATGGGAAGGCGATGAAGAACAATGTCTGTGGACAAACCCACCATGTCTTCATGAGACCATGCAAACACTTCCTGGAATTGGGTTAGTAGCGTAACCATGTCATTCCGCTGGTTTGGGGTAAGGTCTGAACCAATCTGGATTAACTAAGGGTTTTCTAAGGTTCCGAGATTGAAGGAAGTTGTTTGGTTAAATTCTTAAATTTCTGGAGGCACCTCAATGTCCTCATGTACTTCCATCAAGGCTGAATTCATCTCTACATCAAAGGTACAATCCTTGTGGAGAAAGCCGCAAATGTCGGCAAATCTGAGCACATCTAAATTAGGGTCTGAAACAAAATATGCTTTCACTTAGTATATATGAAACGTTTTGATCATACACAGTGTTAGCATATACTGACAAAATAAACTGCTAATAATGTATAGAATAGTAAGCAGTTATGATATCTATAGGGCAGAAAGAGTTTTGCCCATTTTACCCTTGTCGACCAATGCGAGGAGTGTTGTTCCAATTGGCAAGGGCAAAGTCCGGGTGGACTGCAGTGATGGAGGGATTGTCATCATCCTCCTTGTCCCAAATGATGGCCATTACGTCTAAGCAATCATCGTCTGGGGTGTATCTGTTGGTATGTTCATCATGAACGATGATGCGTATGCCCAACATCATTCGGATGACGTCTTGTTTCATTCTTTATTTATCTTCCTCCACTTGGGGATCTGGAACAAAGACTTCTTTCACCTTCACCTGTACTGGCTTGGGAAATAACATAGCCATCACGTTGGCTGACTCCTTTACAGGAGATTGTGCGGACTCAGCAGTTGCAATTATAGATAAACGTCGTGTAACTGAAGTTAGAGGAATCTGAGGATGTTTATAGAGTTCTATTTCTAGAAGCTGGCGAGTAGCCTAGTCCGGTTGTATACCGGTTTACTTGGATAACTTGGATGGGGTATTTGATACCTGATGATCTTTACCTGACCCTTGTCGTGGTGATGACCCAAGGATATCATTTCTTGAGTAGCTGCCATCACTTCGTCAGAAATCTTGGGTGTGAGAGGTGGTGTTCCAATAGCATGGTATTGGGTATTGCTTACTTCCAAGGCATGAAAACTGGCCGGTTCAACATCTGGATTGACATTGATGAATGGCATGTCCCCGTGTTGAGGAAACTCTGGTTCAGCGATGACCGTGACTAGGCTATTGTTGATAATAAATTTTAGTTGCCGATGAAGGGTGGAGGGGACTAACCCTGCCATATGAATCCATGGTCGTCCCAAGAGCAGGTTGTATCCCGAATCTATCTTGAGTGCATTGGAAAGACGCGCGAGAATGTATGGGGACCAATTTTGATTGGCAGTTCAATTACTCCGACCGAATTCCGGCGGGCTCCATCAAAAGCTTTGGTGACAGTATGGCTACTCCAGATTCGGTTGAGATTGATATTCATCTTCACCAATATAGCGTATGGACAGATATTTAGGGATGATCCTCCATCTATCAAGACTCTAGCTAGCATGTATCCGGAGGATAAGACCGCAATGTGCAACGACTTGCAATGACCGGTCCCTTCGGGCTTTATGTCATCATCAGTGAATGATATCACATTGTTGTTGAAAATGTGATCAACCAGGTGTTGAAATATTTCCGTATCAACTGATGTTGGTAGATAGGCTTCTTCCAAAACCTTCAACAAGATCTTCCGATGATCCTCGGAAGTCAGGACTAAGTCCAAAATTAATATTTGATGTGGAGCTTCTCTTAAGCTTAAAACCACCTTGGCTTCGTTATGACCCATAGTGCAGAGGAATTTTTCAATCTTCTCCATGAGTATTTTCCCCTTTGATTTGATGGTAGACTTAATCACCCGTTGGGGAAGATACAGTGGATTTTCCTTCGACACTGTGGCAGTGGTATGCGAGGTGGATCCTTCACCTTCTCCATAATTCCATGCCACTTTACGCAAGCTAACAATAGGATATTGTGCTCTGCATGGCAAGTTGATTGACTCGGGAGTGGCCACTTTCAAAAGATTGTTGCTTCCCTTGAGTTGAATTGTTGGCATTATGAGTGATTTGTTAGCCCCATCAGTGTCAGTGGATATGACTACTACCAAACTCTTCCACTTAGTAGGACATGTATTCTCACTTGCATGTAACACAGTATCATCGTCTGCCAGGTGCAGGACACCACTGTCAATTAGATTTTGGATGAGGTGGCGAAGTGCCCAGCATTCTTCTGTGCCGTGGCCGCGAAAATAGGAGTGATATTGACATACTCCATCAGAATTGTACCATCCTGAACGGGGGTTGATTGGAGGTAGAAGGGAACTGTTCCTTCCTTCATTGATTAACATCTGAAGGATTTCCTCCATAGGTTGGCCTAAATAGGTGAATTCCCTTTTGTTGGCAAAATCCCGACGGGCTTTGGCATTTGCTTTCTTTGTCACTTTATCTTCCAGCATTTCATTTTACGAAAGTGGTGAGGAATATTCATGACAAAAGGTAGGAGAATGGCATGCTCCTGGCTGATTAATTGACGTGTCACTTGATGCTGATAAGTCACCTGATTACGCCTTGATCGCTTTCAATTTGCTTGCATAGAGCTTTCATCTTTCGTTCCATTGTGAACTGGAACTTGGCATAATTCCATTTGTCAACACCATTTTTGAGGGTCTGGGAGGATTCACAGTTGAAATTGGAACTCTGTCCATTGCTCCAATTGATCATGTTGACTTCTTCTTCTTCTTTGTGTTGAGGAAGAGGGTTGTCTTGAACGTGAGGCTGATCTGGTTTGGTGACCACGACCTCACCATTGTCTATCAGGTCTTGGATCTTGTGTTTCAAGGCCCAAAAATCCTGAGTATCATGTCCAGGTGCCCCAGCATGATAAGCACATTTTCGAGTAGCATTAAAACCCCGTCCATTAGGGCTGGCTGGTGGAAAAAGATGCCTAATTTTCTTCTGTGTTGTCAGAAGAGTGAGAATATTCTCGAGGGTGTCCCTTAAGGGTGTGAACACTCGAGGGCGTTTGACTTCTCCACCTTTTGGTATTGGAAGGTTCGAAGACTGTGCTTTAAAGGGAGTGTAGTTTCTCCTTTGAATAGGCATGTTCTGATTGCCTTTTTGACCCTATAGTATCAAGGAAACATCTTCCTCTTTCTTTTTATGGACCCTCCGGGGATTGTTTCCACAATTTCTGGATTGGATGTGATCAAACAACGACTTTGAGGCGACTAGGTCTTGAATTTTTAGGACTTCAATCCCATCTCGACCATCTCCCCATGTTTGACTATTTGAGGAAAATTGTTTCCGATCTTGGCTAAAACTCTTTCATAGAAAGGAGCTTCTTGTATGTACATGAAAGTCATGACCATCTCTCGATTCATCATGGAAGGAATAACTTGGGCGGTCGAGGCGTCTCCACCTTTAGCATACATCTCGAAAGAAAGACTATTTCTTGATCTTGGTAATTTGATACGATCGGGGAGCCATCCGAGGCTGAAAAAATCTGTATTGAGTGAGGAAGGCGTGTGCTAGCTCTTCCCGACTATGGATCTTTGAATTGTCTAATCTTGTGTACCACGAGCGGGCTTCTCAGTTAGACTCTTTTGGAGCAATTTGCATTACGAGCTTCTCGTCCCTGCATAAGATCCAAGTTCTCAATAAACACCTTTAAATGTGTGTAAGGATCTCCTAACCCATCATATTTTTCAAAGTCGAGTCTTAAACTTTTACGGATAATGAACACGGGGAAAATGCAAAGATCATCATATGAAACACTCTCGTGTGTTCAATTCCTTTGATATACGAAGGGTCTCTTCCATTTGGAGGACTTTCTTTTGATGTCGTCGATTGTATCGGATCTCTGTGAGATGGGTGGCATCATGAGTTTTGTTGGTCGTATCAAGCTGCTGATTCGAGTATTGTAATGACTGGTTTCCCCCTTGTGTAGAGGATTGGCATATACGGGTATTTTTGACCACTGAGGTATTGGTGTAGTTCTTTGAGCGAACAACCAAATCTGTAATTTGTTTGTAATCCGTCGAATTCTTTATGAAAGCTGGATTAAGTTGATGCAGTCGGATAATGACATGATTATTTGTGCAAGCTTGCGACCTTTTGGATTTTTAGGGTAGTAGGTCCGATTGGTTCCTATGAAAGATTTGCATAGTTTAGTCTTTAGGGAATGTGTGAATAATAACATGCTATGTGATGTGTCCATTTTAGGAATTTTATCTGCAAAATGGATGTCATTTATTTGTATGTCTGAGGATAGCATATGTTATATATGTGTACATTTCTTCATATTTCTCATTACATGGAGATAGATATGGAATGAAATTACAAGTAATTGTGTGTTTATAAGTAATTAAAATGAGAGAGCATGAAGAGACTTTCCTTCGTTTTGGGTTTATCGGTGACCTATCTTAGGTTACTCTCATGGATTTTTGGCATGAAGGTTCCCAAATCATCGCAATTTACTCGGCGGGAAATTAATCTGGTCTTCAATTTGGAGCGAATTTGGGTGGTGCCTTTCACGAGCCTCGGGGAATTAGTCTTCCCACGAGTCCGATATTCAAACAGACAGGATAGCCTCTGGTGGAGGGACCACACAACATACATTCACATACATCGCGTCTCACCGTATGGAAATGATGACATGTGCGAAGCACTAATATCCTGGCGAGAGATGGTGCGAAGCACTAAGTGCGATAAGTAAATGCATTCGTACACATTCATCATAAATGTAAATGCAACATCTACACACAAGCAGATAACAGTTTTGAAAAGATTGTAATAGTGGCTTAAGTCCTCTTACTGGTGTCCCCAGCAGAGTTGCCACCTGTCGACGTTGAGATTTTTAATTGTCCCTTTCCGTTACTTGTTCTTTGGTGTTCTCATTTTAGGTGAGATTTGTTTGAAAAAATAAGTGAAAAAGGTCCGACATGTATAATGTCGACGATGGACTGTTAAGAGTCGCCAATTGGTTTTTTAAATGGTTGTACCAACACAACAAGAGAAAAGGTTTGCACATTGACCCGGTGATGTGACAACTGCTAAGCGAATTCGGTGGCCGAGATTCGTTAGGGTCAGGGGACTTGATTATGCGGAGGGAAGGTGTTAGGCACCCCCTGACATCCGTGTTACCACGGTGACTGCCTCTTTTCAAGAAACTATTATATGAAATGTGTGTGTGGGGTCAATGTCTTTGTTATTTGGAAGTAGTGCGAGGCCTCGTTACACCTATATACACATGGTTTGAATTTATGGAAAAATTCAGTTTTTAGCAAGATATGGCAGTGATGTTTTATAAAAGAGGTTTTCAAACCCTGATGCTCAATAGTAATTGAGACCTTTTACACTTCCATTTTATTAAGTGATCGGCTTGATTGATTTTATTTTTCGAGATGCGAAGCATCTATAAGAAAATAATGTACAAAATAATGCCGATTTCCTCGTGGGTATGAAAACCAGCTGAGGAAATTCAGACATCATGAGAATAATTTAAAAGTCGCGCTACAATTTGAAAATGTCCATCACGGAACAGAATCTAGATCGATAAAGTGAATCTGTGATCACATGATTTCTAGCGCATGATAATCTGCATAATTTGTATAAAAGCGGTAAGAAGGTATATATATAAAAGCGGTAAATATATATATATATATATATATATATATATATATATATACGACATGATCATGACCACGAAGCACCTCCACGGGGGGATCGAGAAAATGTAAATAAAGTTGTAAAAGTATATCAAGCCATACGGAGGAAACTCAAGCGGGACAAAATGTAAATAAAGTTGTAAAGCTATCAACCACCACGGAGGAAACTCGAGGCGGGACAAAATGTAAATAAAGTTATGTAGCAAGCAATCAAGCGCCACGAAGTGAACTCCAAGCGAGGACAAAACGTAAAAGAAAGTAAAAAGCGATCAACCACCATGAAGTAAACTCGTGGGTGGGGCGAATATATATATATATAAGCGAGGACAAAACGTAAAGAAAGTCATAAGCGATCAACCACCACGTAAGTAACCTGTGTGGGACATATATATATATATATATATATATATATATATATATATATATATAATATAAACGCACGGATGTAAAATCGAGGCTAATCGAACAAAGTTATATATATATATATATTATATATATATATATAAAAGCAAGTAAGCGCTCCGGACTAAAGTCCAAGCTCATCGAACAAAGTTGAACACATTCATATATATATATATATATATATATATATATATATATATAAACAAATAAGCGCTCTCGGGCCAGAAATGCAGGCTCAATCGAGGCATAACTCGATAATGTTAGTCATATATATATATATATATATATATATATATATATATATATATATATATTTGAAATAAAACCACGGACCAAAGTAGGGCAAACACACGCACCACGACTCTCAGCGTGAAGAAGGGTGTGTGCAGAGAGATGAAGAAGAAAGGCTTTAAAGTGTGTGAGAAGGCTTACGGTGGGTGCCAAAGAAGGCTTCTATATCTTTAAAGTGGATGAAACTCGGCTCCCTTGATCTAAAAGTAGCTATATGTGAGCTCACAAGTGTATAAAATGGGAAAGCACTCAATTATATTGCAAGTGCAGAGCAAATTTGTGAGGGCTTCCTCGCTCTTTCTCTCTCTCAAAATGGCCACCCCAAGCCCTCTATTTATAGAGGGGGCCATGCAGTGTACTGCTGCCGGCCAATCGAATGAGTGTACTGCGGCCGACCTCAGTGTACTGAGGTGCCGTTTCCCGGGTTTCTCGGGGTCAGTCGTCGTGATGCGTGCGTGTAAACCTTTGCAATGTCCGCTCGAACTTTTAGAATTGCAATCCGGGCATCCGACTGAGGTATATAGGACCTATTTCGGACCACCGTTGTTGAGAGTTGTACAACGGCATGGGATTAGAGTTTGTACGAAGTTATTGAAGATGGGACGATGCCCTCCGGCCTTCAAGCTTCAAATTCAATCCATTACCCCGCACAATAGTCATTCGGGATTGGTTTTCCTTGATTCTTGTGGGACATCGTTGTGTAGAGATGTGTGTATAAAATGTTGAGACGACGTGATGTGGCATCGTGTTGGCAAGATGACGAGGTTGCCCCTCACCAGTGTTATCATTTGGTTTGGGCTAGATCATGAGCGTTGCTCAGGGCTTCACTGAGATTGGACTGCTGCAAGTGTTGAAAGTCCTCAGTGTCAACTATGAGGTGTGCCTGTCCTCCCGGTGTTATATCCGGGTTGGTACTGGGTGTCTCGTTGTGAGCGCCGAGATTGAAGCTGGTTGCATTTGAAACAAGCATTTCTGGGGTTATCGTCGGAACTGCATTCCTTGGGGTGATCACCAAGGTTGGTAGCTATTCCCATGATTGGGACTGAGACTGGATACCTCGGGGTTATCTCCGATATTAATCGATCTTCTCCGGTGTGTGTTCCGATATTGGATCTGCACGGCTCGGGGTTATCTCCGAGGTTGGAATTGTTACTACCGGTGTGTGTTCCGGGGCTGATAGCTGAACTTCCGGTAGTATCCGGAATGGATATGAACTGTCTTCCAGGGTTCTCTCTTGAAAGACTAATCTGTCCTCCTGCAATGTTAGTGACAGGTGTGCAGAAAAGTTTGAGTGTCTACAATGGACATAAGTAAGACAGTTTCAAAATTATATTATCATTGTGTCAGATTATTAACTCTATTGCTATTTAATTATGTACTCAAATATTCATATTCATGCAAGTTCTCGAACTTTATTCGTACATTGTTTATCAGTACAGTATTACTATTAGATTTAGATATATCTATTTTGTTCATAAATTTCTAAGATTTGTTATACAAGTGTCCCCACTTGGATAATTATTGAACATGTTGATACATACTTATTTATTTCCAATATGTATATCTTAATTGAAAGTCGTCTAAGCTATTTGTCTCGGCTAGACATAGATTTAAAATATCTTATGAATATGATAGAACCTTATTGATATCCAACCGAATTGTTTGGTTTGGATTCCTGACTAAGTATGAACGTCCCGAACATGGGAAAACTTTTGTGCGCCTGAGGCGGATATGATGAACGAGAACATCGTTCTGGTATGTAGTATTGATCAATACAGGGCATATTGGGCAGATCACCCTCATGTCCGTAAGTTATGACAGTTTACGGATGAAGTTCTGTTAAACCTTATCAAAAATTAAAAACAAAGTTCATAGTCTGTCGACTAATCTTCATTTATGGTCAGTACGTAGTTTTCAAAAATTTGAAATAGAATTGTTATGTTGTTTAGTGTTGCTTCAGTTTACTTCACAACTATTGTTTCGTTGTAGGAGTGTCATTCAAAGAAAATATTTAATCCTTTCAGCTAATGTTTATTGTTTTCTATTACTTGATGGGCACTCAAATGCTCATTCTTTCTTAATTTAAATGTTTTCAGTTAAGTATGATTAGCCAGAGGGCTCTGCAAAGAACAAAGGGAAAGGAAAGTTGACAGTATAAGTTGGTGTTATCTTATGTAAGAGCTAGACATAAATAAGATGATTATATTTACTATTTATCATGTAATGAAATGTGTTGAAGGTCGCGTACCTGGGATTTAGACAACTCTGATATGTAAATTAAGTTTGATATTTATGACAATATTATTATTTCCGCTTATAGAAATGGTATCGTAAAGCACTGAGTTCGAGTTTCAAGTTGGGGGCGTTACAGGTTGGTATCAGAGCTTTAAGGTTAGAAACCATAGGTGGGTAGACCTTAGGCTATAACCTTAGAGCAGAGGGAAACGTTTAAAATACATATAACTCATATAAAGTTTAAAATGAGATGAATTGGATAAATTCTTCGTCAAACAAAATAAAAGATAGCTTAAATAAAACTATTATTTGCTGTGTGTATATATTATATGTTAATCAAGATAATTTATGTGTGTAGATGTAGATAGAAAAGGATTAGGATACCCTCAGATCGTAAAGAAGGAGTCAACCTCCATAACCGAGCCAATATCAAAGCTAATAGCTGAAATAGAGGCTCACATTGAAAGCAACCCTGATGAGGTGATTATACTGGAAAAACGTATTACTGAATCTAGAAACGGTAGTATAGTAGATAGGTAGGGCATAGTTAGAGAATGTATGGTCAAGCTCGAGTTCTTAAACTCATATGTTTGTGGTGAGTTCTTAAACTCATAATGTATAGTAAGTTTGACGAACTTGGTATAGTTAGGTGTGAATGGATTCTTGAGGATAATAGGAATATATAGATTTCTAAGCAATTAAACCTTAGTGAAGGTGTGACACCCCCAAATCTGGGTACTTCATTTTCACTGAATTTGGTGTTCACTATTAAAATAATTACATCTAACTACCCATAATAAAGGATAAAACATTAAATAACTTTAAACAATAATCTTTTCCATTAAAGGGTTACATCATCTCATAAACAATCCCCAATAATCTAACTTTAAATTATTACATCAGTTTGCAGAATACATTATAAAATAAAACAAGTCTTATAATTTCATGCATTTAAATAAACTTTAACTAATTCTTCAACACTTGGACATCTTGCCCTTTTCCTTGCTAGTAGATGGCTCATCACCTCTTTCGACTTTAGCTGCATTGTTTAATTGCAAGAGTGAGCAAACAATTGCTCACTGGCATAAAGATAGTATAATAACAACATGAGAGTGAACAACGAATACTGAACAATAAAGAACTTGTTCTACAAATCAAAATAGAAAATAAGTTCGAACTTTAATTATCTGAGGGTCTTAAGACCACAAACTATGTCCACGGTGTTTAGGTATTATTACCTTAACCTTAACAGTCATTTAGACTATACAGACTCTTTTCAACGTACTTAGGAGGATCAGCCCTTTGTACCATGTATTGTGCACATACATATAAACGTTACACGTACAAAATCCCCTATGTTAGGGTTGTTCGTCTCAGTTTAAATTTAGAATTTTCGCACTAAAGAAAGTTTAGTTTGGAACTAACTTATCAGTGTTTCTAAAATTTTAGAACACTTATTCAATTTCCATCAATAAAGGTTTAATACAAGAATGTATAACTGAACAAGGCTATCAAAGTCAAAGATTGGATATTAACAATATATAACTGAATAAACATAATACACATGCAAAGTACTATGTTCAAAAGAGTTAGAACAATCTCATTTGAATCGACGTATTAGAACAATATATGCTTTGTATAATAATTAGAAAAGTGAAACTTGCTCGATGTAAAGAATTAAGTTACAAGAGCTTAATCAATCATATATAAGAATAGAATCAATAATATTGCTCAATAGAAGTTTAGGATAAGAAACTTGCACAATTATGAAAGTAGAGTTAGAGAACTTGCACAATTATGAAAGTATAGTTAGAGAACTTGCACAATTATAAAAGTAGAGTTAGAGAACTTGCACAATTATGAAATTAGAGTTAGAGAACTTGTACAATTATGAAAGTAGAGTTAGAGAACTTGTCTTGTTTGTAAGCTACACAAATGTAATATAATCTTCAATTACCCTACCTACATCATTAAAAATCGCAACAACTATTAGTTGTATGAACATTAGCTTTAGGGGTTTAAACCATCATTTAGGTCATAACCCTATCCTAGCACCTAACCAAGTTGGTTAACACCTTAACGATTCTGAAATCACACTACAAACCTTATCATTTATATTTAACTTTTGAAAACATCCCATTTGGTTCATTACATATCTTATTCAAGTAATCACTTAAATTCTTTTACACTGTATCTAACAATGCATGACAATCTGTTATTGTAGTTTATATTGTGCCATAACATTATTAACATGCATGCTAAACTAATATAAGTCCATTACACATGATCTGCAAATAAGCAGACTTTCCGTTGTCATGATTAGCTACTCATGCTGTGGCCATGAGTAATATCTTCAGGTAACCATGGCGCGGCGACAATCACTGCGCTGCAGCTAGGCAATGCCAATGCCATGATGCCTCGGGCCCAGCTTTTTAAGACGCGAACTAATACTCTGTTAAAGGCCAAAAATCCCAATTCTACAGAATTTCTCCCAAATTCAACATCTAAAACTTTGGAATATCCTAGTTAAGCATGCTATACACCATTCCATATACAAAACATCACATATACATCATTTTGAAGAATCAAAACTATATTTTTTTTTTAAATTTCTTCATTTTTATACTTTTAACGAATTTGATCACTACGAACTCATTTCTTAATCAATTTTCATGATTCGAACTACATTGTTTTAGTTCCTTAACATATTAACACAATCCAACAACAAATTTCAAATTACAACACATATGAAACATCAATTTTCGTACTTTCTAACCCATATTATATAAACATAACACTGATATTTCATTTTCTTCCTCAAACCCAATTTCTCATGAATTTGACAACTGATATACAATCACAGATGATAACCAACCAATTTATCAAGAGTATACATATATTCAATCATCCACGTGACTTAATAAATTATAGAAAATTTCCATAGAGAACTCAAAACACAAAATTTTAGAACTACAATATACCTTAATCCTTGTTTATTGAAGCAATTGATAGCAATCCTTTTCCAAAACCCTTCTCCTCCAACTCAATATCACTGTGTTTTTCTCTTTTCTTCCAAGCTCTCCCTCTAACTCTTTGATATCTAGTTAGCTTTAGGCATAGAAATAGAATGAGTATAATAAACCCACGTATTCTTCCGTTAGAAAATAACAAAAGGCATCAGTTGAATAATGCCAAAGGCCATAAGGCCTTGTTTGGCTAACCAAAAACTCCCCCAAATTAAATTATTCTTATATTATTATATTATATAGTTACTACTTGTCACACTTTAATTTAGTTAATTTAAGTAACTTAGTTTAATTGATTTAAATAACTTATATAATAATAATAAAAATCTTATTATCACTATACTTATAATTAATAAATAAATATATATCTAATTTAATTAATAAATTAGAAATATCACTTTATTTAATTTTTTTATTTCCATTAAATTAAACAATTCATTTAATTTAAATATCTTCTTAAATATTAAACAATTGATTTAATTTAATTATTTTTCTTAAATTAAATCATTAGGATAAAATTATCAATACTCAATTTAATTAACACTAAATAATTTAGTTACTAAATTAATTCACCACAATTCATCAATTAATTATTTTTGTCAATAAATAAATAATTTAAAATATTTATTTAATTCCATAAATATTTAAATTAAATTACAAATTTCTCGATCGTTACAGAAGGTGTAAGAAATAAGTAGTATTAGTATTACTTGAATATGTATGATTATATGATGCGTATATGATAGGTATGTGGGTATAATGTAATATTCTTAACTTTTGTATAAGTTGTGGCAGCGATTTCCGACCTTTGGGTCACAAAGAGATAGCGAATATTTAAAGCAGTATGTGTTATGCTATTTGGTGTAAAGTACTAGAAATTAGTTAGATGAACGTGATTTTATTTAATTAGATAATGCTGCCAAGACGAAAACGAAACCAAAGGGTAGAAGAACATGTCAACAAAGCTGGAGGACAACCAGACCCGATGTAGGATTTTGTGAATATGGTCGGTCAAGATATGCAGAATGGAATGCCAGCCGCAGGAAATCAGCCAAATAATCGATTTACAAACTTTAAAGATTTTAAGGCCGTAGGACCGTCAGGATTTAGAGGGTCAACTGACCCTGTTGAAGTGGTTGTGATAGCTAGGGTAACGGAGGGGCAAAAGACAGATTTTGCCACCTATATGATGTAAGGGGAGGCGAATTTTTGGTGTGAGTCAAATCAAGCTAGAGTTGGAGAAGGGAGTAATGGTAGTAAGACTAGAAAAAGGAAAGGAGATAATTTCGGGAATACCGAAATTAGGCCAGGAGGTGGAAAGAATCAGGTTGTGCAGTGTGGAAATTGCGGAAGGAATCACCTGGGAGAGTGTCTTAAAGGTAAGTAGTAAGTTAGTGTGTTATAAGTATGGGCAGAAAGGACATATATCTCCTAACTGCCCCAATCCTAGGATGAATAGTGGGTGTTTCAGGTGTGGATCAACGGAGCATAAGGTGAAGCACTGTCCGAAAAGGAGAAGGGATGCAGGAAGTGTGACTACGGAGAAAAGTAGAAAGACGCTGGCGACAACGGGACCAACTTTAACAAACAAACCAACTGAATCAACTGCAAGAGTCTTCAATATGACGGTCCAGTAAACTGTGACAGCTGGGGATGCAACTCCAGACATTATTCGTATAACTTTTATATTTTTATATACATGATTTTCCTATATATAGTAAATTATTTTATAACAAAATTTTGAAGGAGAAATTAGAGTTCTATTAGAAATCAAA
Source organism: Panax quinquefolius (assembly GCA_020205615.1). Taxonomy (NCBI): domain Eukaryota; kingdom Viridiplantae; phylum Streptophyta; class Magnoliopsida; order Apiales; family Araliaceae; genus Panax; species Panax quinquefolius. The sequence continues at coordinate 78,410,679 of CM035160.1, read as the reverse complement.
TTTCCGTATAAGCAGATAGACAAACTTTATGCTAAATAGTTAAAGATCAGTTCGATCGAATCTGATCGAGATCTACTTGAAATGAATATGTATGCTATTTTCCCTAGTATCTATATGTTTTGAAGCGGTGATTCCGGGTATAGAATCCTTATAAGGGAGGGTGGATGTAATTACCCAATATTTTCAATCTAATTAAATAATAAATTTTTCATTTTAATTTTTTTTATATATATAAAGATGGGATTATGTGCAAAAAAAAAAGTATATGTATTTATGTGATAAATAAAACTTATTATTACATGAATTATTGCAAATAAATTCTTTTTAAGAATTATTGAGTATTATACATTATATTCTTATTATAAATTAATTTTGTAATAAAAATATTTATTATTTATTTTCCATGGAAAAATATGATTATTATATATATGATATAATTTTAAGGATTATTAGGATATGTATTTTATATATTATTTAAGTTAATTATTTTAACTTAATTAATAATGGTGTATATGAAGGTTATGTCGGATATGGATTCAAAACCCTAATTCTGGATTTTGAATAAGGAATGAGAATATTAATATAATATTATTTATATTTCAGTGATATGAACATGACTGATATGTGTGTGATGTTAATGTGTGGAACAGTTATAGTAAAACAGTGCAAAATCCTAGCGTTACTGATAAACTAATTTAGTACATAAGTCAATTACGACGGTAAGAATTTGTTAAGTTATGTGTTATGTAATTAATAACAATTATTATTATATTTAATGTTAATTAGGCAAACCCTAATTAATATTTAGAAACCATAATTAATAAACTAGAACCCTAATTGCTAAGTTGTAAACCCTAATTATTAATTTAGCAAGGTTAATGATAATTAGTAAAGTGTGAAACCTAATTTACAAGTCCTAGGTGATTAGTAAACCTAATTTAATTAGGGAACCCTAATTCACATTTTTAGAAACTAAGATTCTCATTTTAGCCCTAATTATAAAATTCTAGAACTTGGACTTATGGAACCTTAGGGTTAAACCCTCAAGGGTCAAACCCTAAGGGTTAGATTAGAATGCCCACTTTGCCACTAAAAGTAAAAAAACCAAATTACCAAATTGCCCTTTTAATATTTTAATAAGGTGGAATGTAGATCAAGCCCTAGTAGCTAGTTGGTGACCAACTCTAGCTAGCCATGTGGTCTAGTAATAGCCTTTAATCATCTAAAACCTGCTCTCATGTTCAGCTATAGGCTTTGAATCAAATTATATATAGATTATGAGAGAGAGAATGTCATATTCAAGCCTCATTTGATCACAACACCCAACCAAACTCTCTCAAGCTCAAAACCTACGAAAATATTTAGTGGATAAGTCCTAAAGCAAAGCCCCACTATCACTTATAGCATATCGGAAGTCAGATTCAAGGATCAAAGCCAAAAAGGAGGTATAAACCCTAATCTTTAAAATCTTATGATCTGATGTTAGATATTATTAATGACTGGTTAGATATGTGTTAGAAGGTGTCATTTAGTGATCTGGGTTGTTATAACTCAGATCCATAACACTTAGATGCTCGAAATTGATGATTTTAGAAATCTAGAAAAGTTAAAAATTTTGGTCTGACAGTCAAATGTTAGGGCTCATAGATCCTTGTATGTTAGTTATTTGTTGTGTTTCATGTTATGAATCTATTCTATGCTATATAGGCTATGCTCTGGAACTTTAATCAAGGTTATATCATGTTTAGATTTCATTTTATAAGCAGTGAAACTGCGTTGACCAACTATGAGAGACTGAATCTGGGCAGCCCAGATTTGCCCAGAAAGTCTGACAAGCTTTTTAAAGCCTCTGATCTTGCTACTGACAAGTGATTTGGACATGTTTGTGTAATGGACTTGTAGTCTGGTATAAGGTCTACACAATCAAGCTTTTAGCTCACCCAGAAAGTACATAGAATCAAAATTATAAAGGGTCAAAGTAGCGTTGACCCACTGCCTAGAACGAAATCTGGAAAACCCAAAAATCGTGAAGAACAAAGCGCCCGACAAGGTTTGACCACCATTATATGTCATACGTGATGTTGTTTGGATCGATTTGGTGTTATGTAATTGTTCCTTGTGATTCGCATACTACAAGTATAGATCAAGAAAACCCTTAAGTGATTTACGTAACCTAAAAGAAAATCGGCGTTTAAGTGATCATTGGGTAAAATCTAATACGCACAGCATGCAAGTATACGTGGTCAACAAGTAATATAATAGTAAGTAGAGTATCGTTCCCTCAGAGACTTAGTAGGAATTTAAATCTCACAATTACCAATTTCCTATTAATCCTAATTTTATCAAACTATCAAATGCAATGATTAAAATTATAAAAACTAAATTATGAATAAATATTCTATCACAAATCAAACGCCAATATCAAAGCCAAATTTTCAAACAATTAATGGAGATTTAGACTTATGATTTCACCCTAAGTTCCACTCTGATTCTTACACCTCTATTCCAATTCAAATTACTATACCCGTTTATTAATCAAGAACACGAACGTAGTACTAGCCACCTCTCGATGCACTAATACCGTATTAACTTAAATCCATAATTTAGATAGAAACAAGTTAAACACCTTAATCAACTAACTCACTATATCTCTATGTGAATTAAAATTAAAGAAGGTTTACGATTAAGTTCTCTATCTGATTACATGCGATGTCAAGCATATCTCTACCTTAACATTCATCAAGATTCTGTTATTCACAAAATTCAAGAACACATGCTATATTAACTAAGTCTAGACTGTATTTCATCTCTCGAGTTCATACAAGTCCACAAAGAATCGTTGATCAGGCAATTCATAAATTGACGCTCAAATTAATATAGATAAACTGGGAAATACTTTATTGAACTGGAAATCAAAGCTACAAAATCATCATTTCACCTAAGGATCCATCATAAGCCTAAAAAGTGAATTAGTTCATAATGAATGAAATAAAAACTAAATAATTTAAAGGAAACATCCTTTCAATTACAAATATAGAACTATGATGAAGAATAATGCAAAACCACCCTTCACGTAGCCTTAATCTGCAATCGTCACGAAAATCTCTTCAAAATACTCCTCCAAAGTTCGCTATGAAAAACTAAAATTAATCTCTGTACTTTGCCTTCCGTGATGCCTAATTCGCTGTTTGTAGTGCAATATATATAACCCCTCGTGTTCTAGCCGAAGTCCCTTGCTATTTAGAGTCCAAGTGACATGCCAAGTTCCAACAATCCATGTCCCTGCAGTCTTTCGATCAAGCCAGGACTCCAGATTTTGCGACCCCCCGCCCCAGCGGGGGTATACAAGGCAAAAATGCCCGCCCCGGCGGGCTACTCCACTGTCAAAGGATTTTACTCATTTCAAGTTTTTTCCAATTTTGCTCCAAACGACCTCCTTTCTTCACTACTTGCCACAACAACCACCTTGCACATAAAAGAACACGAAACGAGTAAAAACGAACATGAAAACACGAGAGTAACCACGAATTAAGCTTGAAATTGACATTGATTCATGGATATAAAATCCACTTATCAGTGACACAACGAACTTACTGGGTTTCTGGGTTACCCAGAAAACCTAGAACAACTCTGACATGATTTTCAATGGCTTAGATCTCTCTGTTGTTATGTTGTTTAACCATGTAACTTGATTTTGATTGTAGTACTACACTTATACTACATTATTGATATCATTATCTGCCCAGAAAAAATTAGGATCATAGATTATGTGACGCCCCCAAAAATAGGTATACATCACCCATCTTGGGTAGTCAGATACATGGTACAGAATTTAAATACAACTTACTAATATAACTGTCATGTACAATACGACATAAACTGTGAGTTTGAATACAAATATTGTCTACTAGAGATCATACAAACTCAAAAGGAGTCCTCATTACAATTATTATCACACTATTTCACAGAATAGTGAGGACTACTAATGCTATCCTCTGGACCATTACTCCGTTCCCAGACTCGTCCCAACTATATTCTCATTTCCTGAAGAGAACAGTGAAAGAAAGGGTGAGCTCAACTAGCTTAGTAAGAAATATTATGACTAAGATAATGCAGAATAAATTATCATTAGCCTACAACAGTGTTAAACTGATAAAATATAATGAACATCAAGTTTAACTACGGTAGGAACCAAAGAATACATTAAAAGAGTCAAGTAGAAAATAAAATCTACTATCTTTTATGATTTAAAAGGTTTTTCATCATCATTATATTTGAGACTCAACTATAATAAATATTCCACATCATCGAATCACCCCGCACTTTACTACCAATGATATTCTTTAGTATCACGATCACAATTATTCATGCTTCACATTTGCCAAGAATATATGTGTATTCATTAATGGTCATGATCATGCCAACAACTGGCCCATCAATGCACTACACACGCCACCGAGGATTTTACCACATCATTTGTAACATTACGGCCATGATTACATCGAATAGTCTCTCGGGTCATAATCATACCAAGTCCATCAACGCACTACTGTGCCATGATGACTTTCAAAAAATATAAATATGAGGATGATGACAATGATATAAGAATTCAATAAAACAAGTCCAAGAATTAATTTATCCAGAACCAATAACATCAAAAATCAACACGATCTTCGCTTTGTAGAGTAAAATTCAAGAATACTTAGAAGAATATTTTCATGAAAGGATTTGGATGAAGCGCAAATATCAAGGATATTCCACTAATTTCATGGAGTATAGAAGTCAAAGTTTTAACCATTGGGTATAATAAAGAATGGAATAACAAAAGAAATCACCATGCATGCGATAGACCACATACCAAAGTTATTCCAACAGAATAATAAATAACGGAACTAGGTCCCACAGAAACGCATGCAGACATGATATTCCAATAGAATAATAAATAATGGAACCGGTCCCGGCAGAAACACATGCAGACATGTGATGTTCCAATGGAATAATAATAAAGATGGAACCAGTCCGGTGTAAAACACATGCATGTGATGTTCCAACAGAATAATAATAAAGATGGAACCTGTGTTGATTGTAAAACACATGCATGTGATGTTCCAATGAGAATAATAGAAGAATGTCACCAAGTATAGGGTAAACACAGATACAAAGTTATTCCAATGTAATAATAAGCAATGGAATAACAACAGTTCTCTTCATGAATAAGAAAGAATAACACCCCTTACTTTTGGTAGTAACAAAATACTCTTCTTCTTTCTCTCTTATTCTCTCTATACTTTCTCTCTCTATAGCTTGAATGAATTCGTGAAAAATAATGAAGCACTAGGCCTCTATTTATAGAAGATTTCTAGCTTAGCTTTTGCCATGTGAAAAGACAAGTGGAAGGACGATTGTTGGTGATGTGAAAAGAAAAGTGGTTTGGCGCTTTGTAATGTGAAACGACAAGTGGTTCGACGCCTGTAATGTGAAACGACAAGTGGTTCGACTCCTGTAATGTGAAACGACAAGTGGTTCGACGCCTGTAATGTGAAACGACAAGTGGTTCGACGCCTGTAATATGAAACGGCAAGTGGTTTGACGTTTGGTAAAGGTAATTACTATTGACGAAGGTAATTACTATTCACAAAGGTAATTACTATTGACGAAGGTAATTACTATTGACGAAGAGACTCTTAGATGATGACATATGGGCCCCCCATAAAATAATCAAACTTACCACAAACGCGTCATAATGCAGACTCTTTATATACATCAAGGATTGAATAAATATTACCACCAATCATTTTATTTTTAATCAACACATATTTAATCTTTCAACAATTATTAATCATTTATAACTTGTCATCTCAATTATTGATTTAATACTATAACATATTATACGGATGATAATTGTGACAATAATTGAATCAATAATATAAGAGATATGATGCAAAGAATTCTATCGTAGTAATAATTGAGCATAGTGAGTGACTTCTCACGTAAGCATCAATAATCAATATCGTGCTGCTACTATACAACTACGCCAGACATCGTATTTTTACTACCTAGGGTAGTTCAACGCTTTTAAACAGTAACACCTCGCCTTAGTTATTTTTATAGAAAGATAATTTTGTCATTTTCTAACTACGATAATACTTGGTTGTAGGGTCCACTAATGATTGGAGCCGTAATTGCATTTAATATTCCCCACAAAAAAAGAATATTCCCAAACCAAACGAATATTTTATAACAACTTGCTTACTTTTGAAAAATTTATAAATATTACCCACAACTATAACATTATATCAAATTTATTCCATAATATTCAAAAATAATATTTATAAAAAATTCATCTTTATTTATAAAAGTTGGGGTCTTACAGATTAAATTGTGGTCAAACTAGGTACCTTAGTGACTGGCCATGAATGTTCTGACAGGCTCAAGAACAGCTCAAGAACAACTATGGCGACAGTTTCGTCGCTATAGGGCCCTTTAGTGACAGATAATTGCAAAAATTAATTATTTTATTTAAATAATTAGAGAAAATAGTTTTAAATTATTAAAAATACATAATAAATTACTAAAAATTATTTTAAAGACTAAAAATTGGTTTTTAATTATTTAGTGTATATTTCATAAATATTTAATATTTTTGGAATATAAATGGTATTTAATTTATTTAATTATAATATTAAATAAATTATTAAAAAATAATTTTAATACTTGAAAATCATTTAAAATTATATTAAGGTATAAGAAAATATTTTGAGTTATTTTTAATGACATTTAATATTTTGTGATGAATTTCATTAAAAAATTAATATTAATGATAATTAAGTTATTTAATAAATGTATTAAGTAAAGTATGAAAAATAGAATTAATGATTCAAAATTTATATAAAAATGATTTAAAGGTTATAAAAATATTTGAGGTTATAAAATATAACTTTTGATATTTTGTCATGAAAATATTAATAGTTTAATATAAATGATATTAGATTTATTTAATAATTATATTAAATAAATTAGTTTAAAAATGATTTTAATATTATAAAAATCATTTTAAATGAAACTAAGGTGTTTAAAAATATTTAATATTAATTATTTAATATTAATGATATTTGATTTATTTAATAATTATATTAAATAAATAGTTTAAAAATAGTTTATTAAGTTAAAATTATTTAGAAAGGATATGAATGAATTAAAATATTTTAAGTTATAATTAATGACTTTTAATATTTGGTAAATAGTTCATTAATATATAAGTATTAATGATAATTATTTAAAATGATTTTAAATGTTTTAAAAATTATTTAAGGGTACTATTAATATTTTAAAAGTATTTTAAGTTATTATAAATAACTTTAAGATTTTGGTAATGGTTTCATTAATAATTTAATATTAATTAAATATTAATGATAATAAAATTATTTGATATTTAAATCATTTAATAATGATTAGGTGTTTGAAAATTCAGCGATAAATTATAATAATTATTTAAAATTATTATATGACTATGAAAAATTGTATGACTGATATTTACATCCATTGAGTTATAGAATAGAGTTTTAGACTCTATAATTACCCGGTAAAGTCGTCGGTACACCGAAATGTCTCAGAAACTGATCCAGACCTAGATAGTTTAACTTGATAAGTGTTGTTTATGATTTAATGACTGTTAAATATATGTGACAATGTTCCTAGGTTATGTGCTGACTGCAAATAGCAGTATTGTGTGTTATGATATGTTATTCTAATCGATAGAATGATCTTATTAATGATAGGTTTCAGTATAAAAGATAAAACTATGTTGCGTATTCTAAGCAGAAGACCATGCAAGTATCCTAAACTCTTGTTTTACTTTATTCAATAGATATCGTAAGCAAGTTTCTTAATTCTTACTCTTTTATTTGAGTAAGTATCTAAACTTCATTTACGTTGTGCAATTATCTTTACCCCTTGCATTTACTTTATGCAATGGATATAAGTAAGACAATTTCAGAATTATATTATCATTGTGTCAGATTATTAACTCTATTGCTATATGATTATGTACTCAAATATTCGTATTCATGCATGTTCTCGAACTTTATTCGTACATTGTTTATCAGTACAATATTACTATTAGATTCAGATATATCTATTTTGTTCATAAATTTCTAAGATTTGTTATACAAGTGTCCCCACTTGGATAATTATTGAACATGTTGATACATAGTTATTTATTTCCAATATGTATATCTTAATTAAAAGTCGTCTAAGCTATTTGTCTCGGCTAGACACAGATTTAAAATATCTTTTGAATATGATAGAACCTTATTGATATCCAACCGAATTGTTTGGTTTGGATTCCCGACTAAGTATGAATATCCCGAACATGGGAACACTTTTGTGCGCCTGAAGCGGATATGATGAACGAGAACATCGTTCTGGTATGTAGTATTGATCAATACAGGGCACATTGGGTAGATCACCATCATGCCCATAAGTTATGACAGTTTGCGGATGAATTTCTGTTAAACCTTATCGAAAATTGAAAACAAAGTTCATAGTCTATCGACTAATCTTCATTTATGGTCAGTACGTAGTTTTCAAAAATTTGAAATAGAATTGTTATGTTGTTTAGTGTTGCTTCAGTTTACTTCACAACTATTGTTTCGTTATAGGAGTGTCATTTAAAGAAAACATTTAATCTTTTCAGTTAATGTTTATTGTTTCTATTACTTGCTAGGCACTCAAATGCTCATTCTTGCTTAATTTAAATGTTTTTAGTTAAGTATGATTAGCCAGAGGGCTCTACCAAGAACAAAGGGAAAGGAAAAAGCTGCCATTATAAGTTGGTGTTATCTTATGTAATAGCAAGACATAAATAAGATGATTATATTTACTATCTGTCATGTAATGAAATGTGTTGAAGGTCGCATACCTGGGATTTAGACAACTCTGATATGTAAATTAAGTTTGATATTTATGACAATATTATTATTTCTGCTCATAGAAATGGTATCGTAAAGCTTTGAGTTCGGGTTTGAAGTACCTGAATTTGGAGGCGTTACAATGCTGATTCAAATCATCGATAAAAAAGAGCAATTTTCTGAACAAAGTATTATCAGTGGTAAAGGTGTTATGGAAGAACCACGATGCCGAAGAAGCAACGTGGGAATTGGAAAAAAAGATAAGGAAGGATTACCCTCATTTGTTTACGTAATGTGAGGTGAGATTCTGGGGACAGAATCTTTATAAGGGGGGAAGAATGTAACGACCGAGAAATTCGGATCCTTTGTAAAATACTTTTAAATAATTAAATAATGAATAAAATTCCATTGTTGGTTATTTTTATGTTTTAGTAAAATGAATGTCGTTCTATAACCTAGAAACGTCGGAACGTCTTAGTATTTTAACTACATGAAGGAATTAAAGTGTTTGAATTTCTAAGACAAAAATAAAAGCTTTCTTAGAAATTTTCTAAAAAACACTATTCATCTTTTTCCGCTTGGGAATTATTTTTGAACTTCCGAGAAATACGTAGCGTTATAATATCGAGGTGAGATGGATTATGTAATAATAATTCAAGTATGAAAAACGTAATATTTCGCAGAAAGGACTTAATTTGAGAAGCGTTAAGGATTAAAGATAAAATGAAATGAACTTGTGGGATATTGTATGAAGTGCAAGTCCATTAAGAAGTAAGGTGCAAGCCCAAGATTTAGTAATATTAAGCCAAGTGTTTGTTAATGTAAAGCCCAAACTAATTTAATGCAAGCCCAAAGCTTAAGTTAAACAAACTAAACCCAAGCCCAAGTTAGGATCCAATGGGTAAAGCTTGATACATGGGGCAACCCATGGGTGATTTTGGTGCCCAAGTGTTGTGATGACCAAGCATGTTATGTAATAACCAAGTAATAAGTGTGGTTAGCAAGTTTACTTAATAATTAAGTAAGTGAATAGTAAGGAGATTTGTTAAGGAGGTGGAATGACCTAATGATTATTATGCCCTAACATTAGCAAGCCTATAAATAGAGGAAGAGATTGTTCATTATTTGCTTGTTCCATTTCATCCAAGCTAAGCAACTTAAGTGTTAGAGAGAATAAGCACTTTTAAGTTAAACTTCCATTGTTAAATTTTCAAGAAGAAGAAAAGCTAGTTCATCAAGGGTAAGACTCTTGTCCTAAAATCTTCTATCTCTACCATGATAGCTTGATAGAGAAGTGATGGTCATGTATTTTAAGAACTCATAAGAATTGGATAATCAATGGACTTAAGCCGTATAAGTCGAGAATAAGTAATTTGAACCTAAATAAGTTATAAACTTATGAAGAATAATGATGCACTTGTCATATGTTTACCTTAAGAAATTAGTATGATTGATAAGAGGTATGAATGTTGGATAAAGGATTTAAATCAATAATAAGTGATAAGAAATGAAATATTGTAGTTTATAATTTGTTAAGTTATAAACATATGAAGAATAAGCTATAACCTAACTTAAAAATAAGTTATTGTAATGTGTAGGTTGAGATGTCTATAGAATGGATTGAATTCATTTAGAACGATGAACAAATCCTCATTAACAAAGTTTTGCCAGAATTCACACGATTGGACGATAATCGTCGAATTCGTGAAATTCTCGGAATGGAGGTCGGATTTTGTGTTTGAACTCAGAAACGTTAGTTTTCGATGGAGACAGGTCTTATTTGGCATTATAGAGTTGTGGACTCAAAAATGATCGGATTCCGACTTAGAACGAAGAAACGAGCGTTGAACGTTCGCGAACGTTTATCATTTTCGTTAAAAATGAACCAATAGGTGAATTTAGAATTAACGAAGTCAAAAAGATAAAATTCTTGAATTAATATTTCATCGCTGAGACTCGGCTCAATAATTAATCCACATCATCGAATCATCCCTGCACTACAGGCCAAGGATATTCATTAGTATCACGACCACGAATTATCCATGCACTATGGGCCAAAGATAATCGTGTTTTCATCAACGGTCCTGATCATGCCATAAAACAATTCATCTTTGCACCCTTAGTGAAGAGAATCCATAGCCATAATCATACCAAAAACTATCCATCAATGCACTACAGACGATGAGGACTTTTTCCACATCATTTGTAACATTACTGGCCATGATGATTATACCGTGAGACCCCGATTTTATCAATAAAGATTTAAATTTTGTCGAAATAATTTTTAATATTATGGTGTGAATTTGAGATAATATTATAGTTGTGGGTAGTATTTATAAATTTTGTAAAGTATCACAGTGGTTATATTATATTCGATTGGTGGGGAATATTCGGTTTAGCGAGGGAATATTCGTACAATGGCTCAATCATTGGTGGACCCTAGCGAAATGTAATTGTCGGATCGAGAAAACGACAAAAATATTTTATTGAAATAACGGCGGAAGTTTTACCGTGGATCTTGTTGAACTACTTTCGGTAGTAAAAGTACGATGAATACGTGTGGTTGCATAAAGTAGCATTACGGTATTGATTATTGATGCTTATGTGAGAAGTCACTCGGTTTGATTCCATTATTGTCGATTAATAATATGAATTATTATAGCGATAATGACGCGTTTTGTTTTATTCGTATTATTAACGTAATAAAGCGAAACATCTTTTTATATAAAATAGAATACTTTATTAAAGTTATTCTATAAATAGAATATATTATATTTTATTATGCATAGTGTTGCATAGTGTTTTTGCATAGTGTTGCATAGTGTTTGCATAGTAAAATGTTTTTATATAAATAGAATATATGATATTTTATTTAAAAATTTTGCTTTAAATATGGACCGTCCGATTAAAGTAAATCAACTGGATAGTTTCATGGATTAATTATTATGCATTCTATTTTCCTATAAATAGAAGCTCATTCCTTCATTATTTTCTTACGAATTCATTGAAACTCTACAGAGAGAAATTATAGAGAGAAGCTATAGAGAGAAAATCTATAGAGAGAAAGAAGAAAAATATTCGCTACTTCACTTTTCCAATATTAGGTTCTTCTAAGGTAAGGGGTATTATTTGTTGTACGTAAGTAAGTGTTGTTATTTTCTTATTCATGAAGAGAGAACACGTTATTCCATTCATTATTATTACATTGAATAACTTTGTAAAAGTGATATACCCTATACATAACTTTCGTATACGCCAGATACCCTATACTTGGTGAAATCCTTATATTATTCCATTCTTATTTATTACATTGGAATAACTCGTATACATGGAATCCCCTATACTTGGTGATCTTCTTTACGTTATTCCATTCTTTATTATTCGTTGGAATATCACATCGTGTGTTTTACAGGACTGACCGTTCCATTGTTTATTATTAGCATTTATTATTACATTGGAATATCACGCTCGTGTGTTTTACAAGGACCTGGTTCCATTGTTTATTATTATTCAACATTTATTATTACTGTTGGATCATCCGTCGCTTGTGAATTTCACGACTGGTTCCGTTATTATTATTACATTGGAATAACACATACATCGGCAATCCGCATGCATGGTGATTTCTTTTGTTATTCCATTCTTTATTATACCCGGTTGGTTAAAACCTTGACTTCTATACTTCATGAAATTAGTAGAATATCCTTGATATTTGCGTTTCATCCAAAGATCTTTTCATGGAAATATTCTTCCGATCATTCTTGAATTTTACTCTACAAAGCAAATTATCTTGTTGACAATTTGGACGTTATTAATTCCTGGATAAAATAATTCTTGAACTTGTTTTATTGAATTATTATGTCATTGTCATCATCCTCATGATATATTATGTTATCTTTGGCTTACGTGCATAGATGAACTTAGTATGATTATGACCAGGGATCATTCGGTATAATCATGGCTTGTTATAAATGATGTGATAAAAGTCCTCAGTGGCCTGTAATGCAGTGATGGATAGTTTTTGGTATGATTATGACTAGGGGTGATTCGGTATAGTCATGACCATTGATAATTTGATGAAAATCCTTGACCGTGGTACAGGGATGATTAGATATTGTGGTTTATTCATTAAACTGAGTCTTAGTGATAAAATTTATGAAAACCTTTTAAAACCTAAAAGATAGTAGACTTTTTTTTTTTACTTGACTCTTTTAATGGATTGCATATTCATTGTAGTTAAAGCGGTTGTCTATTGTATTTTATCGGTTTAACATTGTTGAAGGCTAATGATAATTTATTTCGCATTATCTTAGTCATAATATTTCTTCATCGGGCTAGTTGAGCTCACCCTTTCTTTCCTTTGTTCTCTTCGAGAAATGAGAACATATATTTGGGACGAGTCGGAGAACGGAGTAATGGTCCAGAGGATAGCATTAGTAGTCCTCACTATTCTGTGAAATAGTGTGATAATAGTTGTAATGAGGACTCCTTTTGAGTTTGTATAATATCTAGTAGACAATATTTGTATTCAAACTCATAGTTTATGTCGTATTGTACACGACAGTTATATTAGTAAGTTTGTATTTGAATTTATGTACCATGTAAGTGGCGACCTAAGATGGGTGACGTATACCTAATTTTGGGGGCGTCACAATACCGAATAATCCCTGGTCATAATCATACCAAGTCCATCTATGCACTACGACCAAAGATGACTTTCAACACAATATAAGCATGATGATGATGACAATGATATAAGAATCAATCAAATGAGATAAATGATAAATATTAAACATTTATAATACAATTTATCCAGCGTTCAATAATAACCAAATGTTATCAATCACTTAATAATCTCATAATCTAATATCATTAATATTATAACAATATTTTAATCATTTCTTAAACTTATAAACAATTTATTTCAATTGTTTACACTTTATCAAATAATGCATTTAATCATTCAAAAAATACCATACTCATAAGATTTCATCATCAATGATCAAACCTCATAAAAAATCAGATATACCCTATATAGGATTCTCAAGCCATAAAATCCTATTTTCCAATTTTATTACTTCACATAACATATTTAATTCATTTTCTCATAACTAGTTCATTTTCATGAAAAATAACAAATCAGTCCCCAAAATATTTCTTTTCGGGATTTAGCGAGAATATAGTCCCATCTTGAACATATATTTTCTCAAAATTTTTAAAATTCATTTACTATTTTTCATATGGCTAAAACTTAGAATATTTAGACATTTATCATAAATTGTACTTTTGTCCAAAAATTCCGAAATTTATGGTATACTCTGTTATATACACGCATCTCCCAATAAAAATTTCACTAATTTTGGAGTTAACCACAAGGAGTTATAACAGTTTACTTTTAAAATAGTCTTTTCCCATAAAATCCATAACTCTTAATCTATGCATCCAAAAATCTCCATTTTTGGACACAATCTAGAAAACTCATCAAATTATCATTTCAAATTTTTCCAGAATTTTTGAGGGTCAGAAAAATTATGAATCGCTCACAGCGAAACCCATTTTTAATGAAAATACTATTCGTATGAATACGAAGGATCATTCACCATGCATGTGGTAATCCACATAGACAAGTTATTCCAACAGAATAATAAATAATGGAAAAACTGAAGGATTCACCATGCGTGCGATAGATCGCACCGAAGCAAAAGTTATTCCCAATGAATAATAAATAATGGAACTGTGTCAAAGCGAAACGCACGCATACTTGATATTCCGGCTGAATAATAATAAATAATGGTACCAGGTCCGGCGTAAATGCACAGACATGATATTCTGATAGAATAATAAAGAATGAAATATTAGAAGAATTTCACCATGTATGCGGTATTTCGCATAAACAGGTTATTCCAACATAATAATAAAGAATGGAATAACAGAAGAATTTCACCAAGTATAGGGTATCTCGCTTATACAGGTTATTCCAACAGAATAATAAAGAATGGAATAACAGAAGTTCTCTTCATGAATAAGAAAGAAAGAATACCCCTTACGAGTACAACAAATAATATCTCCTACCTTAAAAAGAAAAGTATTCGAATCGGTTGGCGGTAGTAGGCGGAATATACTTGAAGAAAACTTCAGACCACGCCAAAGCTTTCCTAAACTCTAAAGAAACACGCTCAAGATTATAGAAGAAGAACTCTCTCTATAGTTTCTCTTTCTAGAGTTTCAGTGAATTCGTAAGAAATAATGAAGGAATGAGCTTCTATTTATAGAAAAATGGACTGCATAGTAATTAACTCATGAACGGTCCAGATTGATTTACTTTAATCTGACGGTCCATATTTAAAGTAAAATCTTTTAAATAAAATATAATATATTCTATTTATAATCTAATAAAACGAATAACTTTATAAAAGATTTTACTATGCAAATACTATACAGGCACTATGCAAACACTATGCATAATAAAATATAAAATATTTTAATTATTGTCTAATAAAATGAGATAACTTTATAAAAGTATTCAATTTTATATAAAAAAATTTACTATGCAAAACACTACGCAGAGCACAATACAACACTATGCATAATAAAATATAATATATTCTATTTATAGAATAACTTTATAAAAGTATTCATTTTATATAAAAAAAATTTACTATGCAAAATACTATGCAGACACTATGCAACACTATGCATAATAGAATATAATATATTCTATTTATAGAATAACTTTATAAAAGTATTCTGTTTTATTACATTAATAATACCAATAAAACAAAACTGATCGACTTATCACGTAAACATCAATAATCAATACCGTGTGCTACTATGCAACCACGCCAGACATCGCATTTCTTTTACTACTAGAAAGTAGTTCAACAGTTTTAACGGTAAAACTTCCGCCGTTATTCTCATAAAAATATTTTTGTCATTTTCTTCATCCGACAATAATTCCGTTGCGGGGTCCACCGATGATTGTACCGTCGTACGGACATTCCCCGACAAAAAGAATATTTTATATCAACTTTCTTACTTTGCAAAAATTTTCACATATTACCCTTAACTTTAAACTTTTATCAATTTAACTATTTACCAAAATAGAAAGTTGAATACTTTTATTTCATAAAATTCGGGGTCTCACAACCTTATTTAGTAGATATGATGCCGCTTCTAGGGCATAACCCCATAATGATACTGGAAGATTGGTAAAACTCATCATGGAACGAACCATGTCCAACAATGTTCGATTTCTCCTTTCAGATACATCATTTAATTGTGGGGTTCCTGGTGGAGTCCATTATGAGATTATAACATTTTCTTTGAGATAATTGAGAAACTCATTGCTTAAGTATTCACTTCCTCGATCTGAACGAAGAATCTTTATACTCTTGCCAGTTTGTTTCTCTACTTCCTCAATCTGATTGAAGAATCTTGATACTCTTGCTAGTTTGTTTCTCTACTTCACTTCTGAACTCTTTAAACTTTTCAAATGATTCAGATTTGTATTTCATTTAATACACATGTCCAAATCTTGAGTGATCATCAGTGAAAGTAATAAAATAAGTACATGGAGATAGATATGGAATGAGATTACAAGTAATTGTGTTTATAAGTAATTAAAATGAGAGAGCATGAAGAGACTTTCCTCCGTTTTGGATTTATCAGAGGTTAACCTATCTTAGGTTACTCTCGCGGATTTTTGGCATGAAGGTTCCCAAATAATTGCAATTTACTCAACGGGAAATTAATTTGGTCTTTCAACTAGAGCGAATTTGGGTGGTGCCTTTCCTGAGCCTTGGGGAATTAGTATTCCCACGAGTCCAGTAATCAAACACCGACGGGATAGCCTCCTGGTGGAGGGACCACACAACATACATTCACATACATCGCGTCTCACCGTATGGAAATGATGACATGTGCGAAGCACTAATATCACAAGCAGATATGGTGCGAAGCACTAAGTGCAATAAGTAAATGCATTCGTACACATTCATCATAAATGTAAATGCAACATCTACACACAAGCAGATAACAGATTTGAAAAGATTGTAATAGCGGCTTAAGTCCTCTTACTGGTGTCCCCAGCAGAGTCGCCACCTGTCGACATCGAGATTTTTAATTGTCCCTTTCCGTTACTTGTTCTTTGGTGCTCTCATTTTAGGTGAGATTTATTTGAAAAAATAAGTGAAAAAGGTTTGACATGTATAATGTCGACGATGGAATGTTAAGAGTCACCAATTGGTTTTTTCAATGGTTGTACCAACACAACCGAGAAAAGGTTTGCACATTAACCCAAATGATGTGACAATCGCTAAAGCTGAATTTGGTGAAACCGAGATTTGTTAAGGTCCGGGGACTTGATTATGCGGAGGAAGGTGTTAGGCACTTCGACATCGTGTGTTACCACGGTGACCGCCTCTTTTCAAGAAACTATTATATGAATGTGTGTGTGGGGGTCAATGTGTTGTTATTTGGAAGTAGTGCAAGGCCTCGTTCGCACCTATATACACATGGTTTGAATTTATGGAAAAATTCAGTTTTTAGCAAGATATGGCAGTGATGTTTTATAAAAGAGGTTTTCAAACCCTGATGCTCAATAGTAATGGAGACCTTTTACACTTCCATTTTATTAAGTGATCGGCTTGATTGATTTTATTTTTCGAGATGCGAAGCATCTATAAGAAAATAATTTACAAAATAATGCCGATTTCCTCGTGGGTATAAAAACCATCTGAGGAAATTCGCGGACACCATGCAGAATAATTTACAAGTCGCCATAACAATGAAAATGTCCATCACGGAACCGAATCTAGATCCAATAAGTCAATCGTGATCACATGATTCCTAAAAGCATATGATACCGTAATTTGTATGAAAGAAAGTAGTAAAGGTATATATATAAAAAGTCAGAATATATATATATATATATATAAACATGATCACCAGCCATGAAGCACCTCCATGGGGGATCAGAAAATATAAATAAAGCTGTAAAAGCTATCAACTGCCACGGAGGAAACTCCAGGCGGGACAAAACGTAAATAAAGCTGTAAAGCTATCAACCACCATGGAGGAAACTCCAGGAGGGACAAAATGTAAATAAAGCTATACAAAGCAATCAACTGCCACGAAGTGAACTCCAAGCAGGACAAAACGTAAAGAAAGCTGTGAAAGCGATCAACCACCACGAAGTAAACTCCAGGTGGGACGAATATATATATATAAGCGATAAATGCACCGGATGTAAAATCCAGGCATCAAACAGGGTTCGACAACAGTTCATATATATATATATAAAAGCAAGTAAACGCTCCGGATGTAAAATCCAGGCTCATCGAATAGAGTTCGACAACAGTTCATATATATAAAAGCAAGTAAACGCTCCAGACTGAAGTCCAAGCTCATCGAACAAAGTTCAACATACAGTTCATATATATATATATATATAAAAGCAAATAAACGCTCCAGACCGAAGTCTAGGCTCAATCGAGGCATAACTCGATAATGTTAGTCCATATATATAAATATATATATATATATATATATACAAACTGAAATAAAACCACGTACCAAAGTCCGGGCAAACACACGCACCACGACTCTCAACGTGAAGAAAGGTGTGTGCAGAGATGAAGAGAAAGGCTTTAAAGTGTGTGAGAAGGCTTACAGTGGGCTACCAAAGAAGGCTTCTATATCTTTAAAGTGGATGAAACTCGGCTCCCGCCAGTACAAAAGTAGCTATATGTGAGCTCACAAGTGTATAAAATGGGAAAGCACTCAGTATATTGCAAGTACGGAGCAAATTTGACAGGGCTTCCTCGCTCTTTCTCTTCTCAAAATGGCCACCCCAAGACCTCTATTTATAGAGGGGGGAGGCTGCAGTGTATCTGCCACCATCACAGAGTATTACTGGCCACCTCAGTGTGTACCGAGAGGTTGCCCGAGTTGCCCCGGGTTTCTCGGGTTGGGTCGTCTCACAGTACGTGCACGTAGGCACTGCAATGTCCACTCGAACATTTAGAATTGCAATTCGGGCATCCGACTGAGGTATATAGTACCTATTTCGGACCTTCGTTGTTGAGAGTTGTACAATGGCATGGGATTAGAGTTTGTACGAAGTCATTGAAGATGGGACGATGCCCTCCGGTCTTCAAGCTTCAAATTCAATTCGTTACCCCGCACAATAATCACTCGGGATTGGTTTTCCTTGATTCTTGTGGGACATCATTGTGTAGAGATGTGTGTATAAAATGTTGAGACGACGTGATGTGGCATCTTGTTGGCAAGATGACGAGGTTGCCCCTCACTGGTGTTATCGCTGGTTTGGGCTGATAAAGCAGACATTGCTCAGGGCTTCGCTGAGATTGGACTGCTGCAAGTATTGAAAGTCCTCAGTGTTAACTCTGAGGTGTGCCTGTCCTCCCGGTGTTATATCCGGGTTGGTACTGGGTGTCTTGTTGTGAGTGCCGAGATTGAAGCTGGTTGTATTTGAAACAAGCATTTCTGGGGTTATCGCCAGAACTGCATTCCTTGGGGTGATCACCAAGGTTGGTAGCTATTCCCATGATTGGAACAGAGACTGGATACCTCGGGGTTATCTCCGAGATTAATCGGTCTTCTCCGGTGTGTGTTCCGATATTGGATCTGCATGCCTCGGGGTTATCTTCGAGGTTGGAATTGTTACTCCCGGTGTGTGTTCCGGGGTTGATGCTGAACTTCCGGTAGTATCCGGAATGGAAATGAATTGTCTTCCAGGGTTCTCTCTTCAAAGACGAATCTATCCTCCTGCAATGTTAGTGATAGGTGTGCAGAAAAGTTTGAGTGTCTACAATGGACATAAGTAAGACAGTTTTAGAATTATATTATCATTGTGTCAGATTATTAACTCTATTTCTATTTAATTATGTACTCAAATATTCGTATTCATGCAAGTTCTCGAACTTTATTCGTACATTATTTATCAGTACAATATTACTATTAGATTTACATATATCTATTTTGTTCATAAATTTCTAAGATTTGTTATACAAATGTCCCCACTTGGATAATTATTGAACATGTTGATACATAGTTATTTATTTCCAATATGTATATCTTAATTGAAAGTCGTCTAAGCTATTTGTCTCGGCTAGACACAGATTTAAAATATCTTATGAATATGATAGAACCTTATTGATATCCAACCGAATTGTTTGGTTTGGATTCCTGACTAAGTATGAAAGTCCCGAACATGGGAAAACTTTTGTGCACCTGAGGCGGATATGATGAACGAGAACATCGTTCTGGTATGTAGTATTGATCAATACAGGGCACATTGGGTAGATCACCCTCGTGTCCGTAAGTTATGACAGTTTACGGATGAAGTTCTGTTAAACCTTATCGAAAATTGAAAACAAAGTTCATAGTCTGTCGACTAATCTTCATTTATGGTCAGTACGTAGTTTTCAAAAATTTGAAATAGAATTGTTATGTTGTTTAGTGTTGCTTCAGTTTACTTCACAACTATTGTTTCGTTGTAGGAGTGTCATTCAAAGAAAACATTTAATCCTTTCAGCTAATGTTTATTGTTTTCTATTACTTGATGGGCACTCAAATTCTCATTCTTGCTTAATTTAAATGTTTTCAGTTAAGTATGATTAGCCAGAGGGATCTGCCAAGAACAAAGGGAAAGGAAAGCTGACAGTATAAGTTGGTGTTATCTTATGTAATAGCTAGACATAAAAAAGATGATTATATTTACTATTTATCATGTAATGAAATGTGTTAAAGGTCGCGTACCTGAGATTTAGATAACTCTGATATGTAAATTAAGTTTGATATTTATGGCAATATTATTATTTCCGCTCATAGAAATGGTATCGTAAAGCACTGAGTTCGGGTTTCAAGTACCTGAATTTGGGGGCGTTACAGGTTGGTATCAGAGCTTTAAGGTTAGAAACCATAGGTGGGTAGACCTTAGGATATAACCTTAGAGCATAGGGAAACGTTTAAAATACATATAACTCATATAGAGTTTAAAATGAGATGAATTGAATAAATTCATCGTCAAACAAAATAAAAGATAGCTAAATAAAACTATTATTTGCTGTGTGTATATATTATATGTTAATTAGGATAATTTATGTGTGTAGATGTCAGATAGAAAAGGATTAGGATACCCTCAGATCGTAAAGAAGGAGTCATCCTCCATAACCAAGCCAATATCAAAGCTAATAGCTGAAATAGAGGCTCACATTGAAAGCAACCCTGATGAGGTGATTATACTGGAAAAACGTATTACCAAATCTAGAAACGGTAGTATAGTAGATAGGTAGGGCATAATTAGAGAATGTATGGTCAAGCTCGAGTTCTTAAACTCATATGTTTGTGGTGAGTTCTTAAACTCATAATGTGTAGTAAGTTTGACGAACTTGGTATAGTTAGGTGTGAATGGATTCTTGAGGATAATAGGAATATATAGATTTCTAAGCAATTAAACCTTAGTGAAGGTGTGACACCCCAAAATTCGGGTACTTCATTTTCACCGAATTTGGTCCTCACTATTAAAATAATTACATCTAACTACCCATAATAAAGGATAAAACATTAAATAACTTTAGACAATAATCTTTCCCATTAAAGGGTTACATCATCTCATAAATAACCCCCAAGTAATCTAACTTTAAATTATTACATCAGTTTGTGGAATACATTATAAAATAAAACAAGTCTTATAATTTCATGCATTTTAAATAAACTTTAACTAATTCTTCAACAGTTGGACATCTTGCCCTTTTCCTTGTTAGTAGATGGCTCATCACCTCTTTCGACTTTAGCTGCATTGTTTAATTGCAAGAGTGAGCAAACAATTGCTCACTGACATAAAGATAGTATAATAACAACATGAGAGTGAACAACGAATACTGAACAATAAAGAACTTTTTCTACGAATCAAAATAGAAAACAAGTTCGAACTTTAATTATCTGAGGGTCTTAAGACCACGAACTATGTCCACGGTATTTAGGTATTATTACCTTTACCTTAACAGTCATTTAGACTATACAAACTCTTCTCAACGTACTTAGGGGGATCAGCCCTTTGTACCGTGTATTGTGCATAAACATCTAAACGTTACACGTACAAAATCCCCTATGTTAGGGTTGTTCGTCTCAGTTTAAATTTAGAATTTCCGCACTAAAGAAAGTTTAGTTTGGAACTAACTTATCAGTGTTTCTAGAATTTTAGAACATTTATTCAATTTCCATCAATAAAGGTTTAATACAAGAATGTATAACTAAACAAGGCTATCAAAGTCAGAGATTGGATATTAACAATATATAACTGAATAAACATAATCCACATGCAAAGTACTATGTTCAAAAGAGTTAGAACAATCTCATTT
Organism: Panax quinquefolius; assembly: GCA_020205615.1. Classification (NCBI taxonomy): domain Eukaryota; kingdom Viridiplantae; phylum Streptophyta; class Magnoliopsida; order Apiales; family Araliaceae; genus Panax; species Panax quinquefolius. The sequence continues at coordinate 78,388,385 of CM035160.1, read as the reverse complement.
GAATCGACGTATTAGAACAATATATGCTTTGTATAATAATTAGAAAAGTGAAACTTGCTCGATGTAACGAATTAAGTTACAAGAGCTTAATCAATCATATATAAGAATAGAATCAATAATAATGCTCAATAGAAGTTTAGGATAAGAAACTTGCACAATTATGAAAGTAGAGTTAGAGAACTTGCACAATTATGAAATTAGAGTTAGAGAACTTTTATAATTATGAAAGTAGAGTTAGAGAACTTGTCTTGTTTGTAAGCTACACAAATGTAATATAATCTTCAATTACCCTACATACATCATTAAAAATCGCAACAACAATTAGTTGTATGAACATTAGCTTTAGGGGTTTAAACCATCATTTAGGTCATAACCCTATCTTAGCACCTAACCATGTTGGTTAACACCTTAACGATTCTGAAATCACACTACAAACCTTATCATTTATATTTAACTTTTGAAAACATCCCATTTTGTTCATTACATAACTTATTCAAGTAATTACTTAAATTCTTTTACACTGTATATAACAACGCATAACAATCTGTTATTGTAGTTTATATTGTGCCTTAACATTATTAACATGCATGCTAAACTAATATAAGTCCATTACACATGATTTGCAAATAAGCGAGATTTTTCATCGTATCATGATGGCTACTCTAGCGTGTCATGCGAGTAATATCTTCTGGTAATCATGGCATGTGTGACAATCATACATGTATACAATGGCCTGCCAAGGATGCCTCAGTTCCAATTTTTACAGACGCGATCTAATACTCTGTTAAAGGCCAAAAATCCCAATTCTATAGAATTTCTCCCAAATTCAACATCTAAAACTTTGGAATATCCTAGTTAAGCATGCTATACACCATTCCATATACAAAACATCACATATACATCATTTTGAATAATCAAAACTATATTTTTTCCAAATTTCTTCATTTTTATACTTTTAACGAATTTGATCGCTACGAACTCGTTTTTAATCAATTTTCATGATTCGAACTACATTATTTTCGTTCCTTAACATATTAACACAATCCAACACCAAATTTCAAATTACAACACATATGAAACATCAATTTTCGTACTTTCTAACCTATATTATATAAACATAAAACTGATATTTCATTTTCTTCCTCAAACCCAATTTCTCATAAATTTGACAACTGATATACAATCACAGATGATAACCAACCAATTTATCAAGAGTATACATATATTCAATCATCCACATGACTTAATAAATTATAGAAAATTTCCATAGAGAACTCAAAACACAAAATTTTAGAACTACAATATACCTTAATCCTTGTTTATTGAAGCAATTGATAGCAATCCTTTTCCAAAACCCTTCTCCTCCAACTCAATGTCACTGTGTTTTTCTCTTTTCTTCCAAGCTCTCCCTCTAACTCTTTGATATCTAGTTAGCTTTAGGCATAGAAATAGAATGCGTATAATAAACCCACGTACTCTTCCGTTAGAAAATAACAAAAGGCATCAGTTGAATAATGCCAAAGGCCATAAGGCCTTGTTTGGCTAACCAAAAACTTCCCCAAATTAAATTATTATTATATTATTATATTATATAGTTACTACTTGTCACACTTTAATTTAGTTAATTTAAGTAACTTAGTTTAATTGATTTAAATAACTTATATAATAATAATAAAAATCTTATTATCACTATACTTATAATTAATAAATAATTATATATCTAATTTAATTATTAAATTAGAAACATCACTTTATTTAATTTATTTATTTCCATTAAATTAAACAATTCATTTAATTTAAATATCTTCTTAAATATTAAACAATTAATTTAATTTAATTATTTTTCTTAAATTAAATCATTCGGATAAAATTATCAACACTCAATTTAATTAACACTAATTAATTTAGTTACTAAATTAATTCACCACAATTCATCAATTATTTATTTTCCTCAATAAATAAATAATTTAAAATATTTATTTAATTCCATAAATATTTAAATTAAATTATAAATTTCTCGATCGTTACAGAAGGTGTAAGAAATAAGTAGTATTAGTATTACTTGAATATGTATGATTATATGATGCGAATATGATAGGTATGTGGGTATAATGTAATATTCTTAACTTTTGTATAAGTTGTGGCAGCGATTCCCGACCTTTGGGTCACAAAGAGATAACGGATATTTAAAGCAGTATGTGTTATGCTATTTGGTGTAAAGTACTAGAAATTAGTTAGATGAACGTGATTTTATTTAATCAGATAATGCCGCCAAGACGAAAACGAAACCAAAGGGCAGAAGAATCTGTCAACAAAGCTGGAGGACAACCAGACCCGATGCAGGATTTTACGAATATGGTCGCTCAAGATATGCAGAATGGAATGCCAACCGCAGGAAATCAGCCAGACAATCGATTTGCGAACTTTAAAGATTTTAAGGCCGTAGGACCGTCAGGATGTAGAGGGTCAACTAACCTTGTTGAAGTGGTTGTGATAGCTAGGGTAACAGAGGGGAAAAAGACAGCTTTTGCCACTTATATGATGAAAGGGGAGGCGAATTTTTGGTGTGAGTCAAATCAAGCTAGAGTTGGAGAAGGGAGTAATGGTAGTAAGACTAGAAAAAGGAAAGGAGATAATTTCGGGAATACCGAAATTAGGCCAGGAGGTGGAAAGAATCAGGTTGTGCAGTGTGGAAATTGAGGAAGGAATCACTCGGGAGAGTGTCTTAAAGGTAAGTAGTAAGTTAGTGTGTTATAAGTGTGGGCAGAAAGGATATATATCTCCTAACTTCCCCAATCCTAGGATGAATAGTGGGTGTTTCAGGTGTGGATCAACGGAGCATAAAGTGAAGCACTGTCCGAAAAGGAGAAGGGATGCAGGAAGTGTGACTACGGAGAAAAGTAGCAAGACGCTGGCGACAACGGGACCAACTTCAACAAACAAACCAACTGAATCAACCGCAAGAGTCTTCAATATGACGGTCCAGTATACCGTGACAGCTGGGGATGCAACTCCAGGTATTATTCGTATAACTTTTATATTTTTATATACATGATTTTCCTACATATAGTAAATTATTTTATAACAAAATTTTGAAGGAGAAAATAGAGTTCTATTAGAAATCAAATTTCTGTATAAGTAGATAGACAAACTTTATGCTAAATAGTTAAAGATCAATTCGATCAAATCTGATCGAGATCTACTTGAAATGAATGTGTATGTTATTTTCCCTAGTATCTATATGTTTTGAAGTGGTGATTCCGGGGATGGAATCCTTATAAGGGAGGGTGGATGTATTTACCCAATATTTTCAATCTAATTAAATAATAAATTTTGCATTTTAATTTTTTTTATATATATAAAGATGGGATTATGTGCAAAAAAAAGTATATGTATTTATGTGATAAATAAAACTTATTATTACATGAATAATTGTAAATAAATTATTTTTAAGAATTATTGATCATTATACATTATATTCTTATTATAAATTAATTTTGTAATAAAAATATTTATTATTTATTTTCCATGGAAAAATATGATTATTATATATATGATATAATTTTAAGGATTATTAGGATATGTATTTTATATATTAGTTAAGTTAATTATTTTAACTTAATTAATAATGGTGTATATGAAGGTTATGTCGGATATGGATTCAAAACCCTAATTTTGGATTTTGAATAAGGAATGAGAATATTAATATAATATTATTTATATTTCAGTGATATGAACATGACTGATATGTGTGTGATGTTAATGTGTGGAACAGTTATAGTAAAACAGTACAAAACCCTAGCGTTACTGATAAACTAATTTAGTACATAAGTCAATTACAACGGTAAGAATTTGTTAAGTTATGTGTTATGTAATTAATAACAATTATTATTATATTTAATGTTAATTAGGTAAACCCTAATTAATATTTAGAAACCCTAATTATTAATTTAGCAAGGTTAATGATAATTAGTAAAGTGTGAAACCTAATTTACAAGTCCTAGGTGATTAGTAAACCTAATTTAATTATTAGGGAACCCTAGTTCACATTTTTAGAAACTAAGATTCTCATTTTAGCCCTAATAATAAAATCCTAGAACTTAGACTTATGGAACCTTAGGGTCAAACCCTAAGGGTTAGAATAGATTTCCCACTTTACCACTAAAAGTAAAAACCAAATTACCAAATTGCCCTTTTTAATATTTTAATAAGGTGAAATGTAGATCTAACCCTAGTAGGTAGTTGGTGACCAACTCTAGCTAGCCATGTGGTCTAGTAATAGCCTTTAATCATCCAAAACCTGTTCTCATGATCAGCTATAGGCTTTGAATCAAATTATATATAGATTATGAGAGAGAGAAAGTCATATTCAAGCCTCATTTGATAACAACACCCAACCAAACTCTCTCAAACTCAAAACCTACGAAAATATTTAGTGGATCAGTCCCAAAGCAAAGCCCCACTATCACTTATAGCCGATCAAAAGTCAGATTCAAGGATCAAAGCTAAAAAGGAAGTATACACCCTAATCTTTAAAATCTTATGATCTGATGTTAGATGTTGTTAATGAGTGGTTAGATATGTGTTAGAAGGTGTCATTTAGTGATCTGGGTTATTATAACTCAGATCCATAACACGTAGATGCTCAAAATTTATGATTTTAGAAATCTGGAAAAGTTAGAAATTTTGGTCTGACAATCAAATGTCAGGGCTCATAGATCCTTGTTTGTTAGTTGTTTGTTGTGTTTCATGTTATGAATTTGTTCTATGCTATATAGGCTATGCTCTGGAACTTTAATCAAGGTTATATCATGTTTTGATTTCATTTTATAAGCAGTCAAACTGCGTTGACCAACCATGAGAGACTGAATCTGGGCAGCCCAGATTTGCCCAGAAAGTCTGACAAACTTTTTAAGGCCTCTGATCTTGCTACTGACAAGTGATTTGGCCATGTTTGTGTAATGGACTTGTAGTCTGGTATAAAATCTACACAATCAAGCTTTTAGCTCACCTAGAAAGTACATAGAATCAAAATTATAAAGGGTCAAAGAAACGTTGACCAACTGCCTAGAACGAAATCTGGAAAACCCAAAAATCGTGAAGAACATGCGTCCTGACAAGGTTTGACCAGCCATTATATGTCATACGTGATGTTGTTTGACTGATTTGGTGTTATGTAATTGTTCCTTGTCATTCGTACTACAAGTATAGATCAAGAAAACACTTAAGTGATGAACAGAACCTAGAGAAAATCGAGCGTTAAAGTGACACCGTGAACTTCCTGGGTTTCTGGGTTACCCAGAAAACCCAGAACAGCTCTGACATGAGTCAGTGAAAAACATCTTTAAGTACATAACCGTCACTAAGGATGTGATCACATTCATGGTGGGTTTGAATTAAAACTAGAGGGCTTAACAGACTCGAGTTTTTTCAAACAGACCAAGACGACAGAAAATACACTTTAAGGTAAAGCGTTACCTTGAACGGTGGTGGAGTGAATTAAAAAGGTTTCAAACAGCAAAAAGTTGCTAGTTTAGTGATAAAGACAAAGTATATAGCTATAAATGAAGCTATAAGTTGATTGTTTGGATGAAAAGTTCATTACAGAACTAGGAATAGTTCCTAAGTCTCATCTTGGATCTAAACATGTGTTGTGGCACTTTAATTTGATTATGGAATCATTGAAAGATGGGAAATAACTATAGAGATAGTGGACTCTAAAGAACAATATTAAATATTCATTTACTAAAGCTTATCCAACAGCATGATCATAATCGCTACTTGCAGCAGTTAAGGGTATGAGATACCATAAATGCACCGACCATGAATGTTCTAACAGGCTCAAGAACACCTATAATGCAGTTTAAATTACGCTATAGGCCCTTTATCGACAGAGATAATTTCAAAAATTAATTATTTTATTTAAATAATTAGAGAAAATTAGTTTTAAATTATTAAAAATACATAATAAATTACTAAAATTATTTTAAAGTCTAAAAATTGGTTTTAATTATTTAGTGTATATTTCATAAATATTTAATATTTTGGAATATAAATGGTATTTAATTTATTTAATTATAATATTAAATAAATTATTTAAAATTAATTTTAATACTTGAAAAATCATTTAAAATTATATTAGAGTATAAGAAAATATTTTGAGCTATTTTTAATGACTTTTAATATTTTGTGATGAATTTTATTAATTAATTAATATTAATGATAATTAAGTTATTTAATAAATGTATTAAATAAATTATGAAAAATAGAATTAATGATTCAAAAATTATATAAAAATGATTTCAAGGTTATAAAAATATTTTAAGTTATAAAATATAACTTTTGATATTTTGTCATGAAAAATATTAATAGTTTAATATAAATGATATTAGATTTATTTAATAATTATATTAAATAATTAGATTAAAAATGATTTTAATATTATAAAAATCATTTTAAATGAAACTAAGGTGTTCAAAAAATATTTTAAGTTATAAAATATAACTTTCAATATTTAAAGGTAAAAATTCATTAATTATTTAATATTAATGATATTTGATTTATTTAATAATTATATTAAATAAATAGTTTAAAATGGTTTATTAAGTTAAAAATTATTTAAAAAAGATATAAATGAATTAAAAATATTTTAATTTATAATTAATGAATTTTATTATTTAAGGTAAATAGTTCATTAATATTTAAGTATTAATGATAATTATTTAAAATGATTTTAAATGTTTTAAAAATCATTTAAGGGTAATATTAATGTTTTAAAAGTATTTTAAGTTATTATAAATAACTTTAAGATTTTGGCAATGGTTTCGTTAATAATTTAATATTAATTTAATATTAATGATAATAGAATTATTTGATATTTAAATCATTTAATAATGATTTCGGTGTTTGAAAATTCATGATAAATTATAATAATTATTTAAAAATTATTATATGACTATGAAAAATTGTATGACTGATATTTACATCTATTGAATTATAGAATAGAGTTTTAGACTCTATAATTACCCGGTAAAGTCGTCGGTACAACGAAATGTCTCAGACACTGATCCAGACCTAGATAGTTTAACTTGATAAGTGTTGTTTGTGATTCAATCGACGTTAAATCTATTTGACAATGTGTCTAGGTTATGTGCTGACTGCAAATAGCAGTACTGTGTGTTATGATATGTTATTCTAATCGATAGAATGATCTTATTAATGATAGATTTCGGTATAAAAGATAAAACTATGTTGTGTATTATAATCAGCAGACCAGGCAAGTATCCTAAACTCTTGTTTTACTTTATTCAACAAATATCGTAAGCAAGTTTCTTAATTCTTACTCTTTTATTTGAGTAAGTATCTAAACTATCCTTTTAAGTTGTGCAAGTATCTTTACCCCTTGCATTTACTTTATGCAATGGACATAAGTAAGACAGTTTCAGAATTATATTATCATTGTGTTAGATTATTAACTCTATTGCTATTTGATTATGTACTCAAATATTCGTATTCATGCAAGTTCTCGAACTTTATTCGTACACTGTTTATCAGTGCATTATTACTATTAGATTCAGATATATTTATTTTGTTCGTAAATTTCTAAGATTTGTTATACAAGTGTCCCCACTTGGATAATTATTAAACATGTTGATATATACTTATTTATTTCCAATATGTATATCTTAATTGAAAGTCGTCTAAGCTATTTATCTCGGCTAGACACAAATTTAAAATATCTTTTGAATATGATAGAACCTTATTGATATCCAACTGAATTGTTTGGTTTAGATTCCCGACTAAGTATGAACATCCCAAACATGGGAAAACTTTTGTGCGCCTGAGGCAGATATAATGAACGAGAACATCGTTCTGGTATGTAGTATTGATCAATACAGGGCACATTGGGCAGATCACCCTCGTGCCCATAAGTTATGACGGTTTGCGGATGAAGTTCTGTTAAACCTTATCGACAATTGAAAACAAAGTTCATCGTCTGTCGACAAATCTTCATTTATGGTCAGTACGTAGTTTTCAAAAATTTGAAATAGAATTGTTATGTTGTTTAGTGTTGCTTCAGTTTACTTCACAACTATTGTTTCGTTGTAGGAGTGTCATTCAAAGAAAAATTTAATCCTTTTAGCTAATGTGTATTGTTTTCTATTACTTGTTGGGCACTTAAATGCTCATTCTTGCTTAATTTAAATGTTTTCAGTTAAGTATGATTAGCCAGAGGGCTCTGCCAAGAACAAAGGGAAAGGAAATCTGACATTATAAGTTGGTGTTATCTTATGTAATAGCTAGACATAAATAAGATGATTATATTTTACTATCTATCATGTAGTGAAATGTGTTGAAGGTTGCGTACCTGGGATTTAAACAACTCTGATATGTAAATTAAGTTTGATATTTATGACAATATTATTATTTCCGCTCATAAAAATGGTATCGTAAAACATTGTGTTCGGGTTTCAAGTACCTGAATTTGGGGGCATTACAGGTTGGTATTAGAGCTTTAAGGTTAGAAACCATAGGTGGGGTAGACCTTAGGCTATAACCTTAGAGTAGAGGGAAACGTTTAAAATACATATAACTCATATAGAGTTTAAAATGAGATGAATTGGATAAATTCATCGTCAAACAAAATAAAAGATAGCTTAAATAAAACTATTATTTGCTGTGTGTATATATTATATGCTAATCAGGATAATTTATGTGTGTAGATGTCAGATAGAAAAGGATTAAGATACCCTCAGATCGTAAAGGAGTCAACCTCCATAACCGAGCCAATATCAAAGCTAATAGCTGAAATAGAGGCTCACATTGAAAACAACCCTGATGGGGTGATTATACTAGAAAAATGTATTACCGAATCTAGAAACGGTAGTATAGCAGATAGGCAGGGCATAGTTAGAGAATATATGGTCAAGCTCGAGTTCTTAAACTCATATGTTTGTTGTGAGTTCTTAAACTCATAATGTGTAGTAAGTTTGACGAACTTGGTATAGTTAGGTGTGAATGGATTATTGAGGATAATGGGAATATATAAATTTCTAAGCAATTAAACCTTAGTGAAGGAGTAAGAAATAAGTAGTATTAGTATTACTTGAATATGTATGATTATATGATGCGTATATGATAGGTATGTGGGTATAATGTAATATTCTTAACTTTTGTATAAGTTGTGGCAGTGATTCCCAACCTTTAGGTCACAAAGGGATAGCGGATATTTAAAGCAGTATGTGTTATGTTATATGGTGTAAAGTACTAGAAATTAGTTAGATGAACGTGATTTTATTTAATCAGATAATGCCGCCAAGACGAAAACAAAACCAAAGGGCAGAAGAACCTGTCAACAAAGCTGGAGGACAACCAGACCCGATGCAGGATTTTGCGAATATGGTCGCTCAAATGGAATGCCAGCCGTGCGAAATCAGCCAGACAATCGATTTATGAACTTTAAAGATTTTAAGGTCGTAGGGCCGTCAGGATTTAGAGGGTCAACTGACCCTATAGAAGTGGTTGTGATAGCTAGGGTATAAGAGGGACAAAAGACAGCTTTTGCCACCTATATGATGAAAGGGGAGGTGAATTTTTGGTGGGAGTCAAATCAAGCTAGAGCTGAAGAATGGAGTAGTGATAGTAGGACTAGAAAAAGGAAAGGAGATAATTTTGGGAATACCGAAATTAGGTTAGGAGGTGGAAAGAATCAGGTTGTGCAGTGTGGAAATTGCGGAAGGAATAACTCGGGAGAGTGTCTTAAAGGTAAGTTGGTGTGTTATAAGTGTGGGCAAAAGGGACATATCTCTCCCAACTGTCCCAATTCTAGGATGAATAATGGGTGTTTCAGGTGTGGATCAACGGAGCATAAGGTGAAGCACTGTCCCAAAAAGAGAAGGGATGCATGAAGTGTGACTGCGGAGAATAAAGAGCAGTGACGTCATGCATAATGGGACCAACTTCAACAAACAAACCAACAGAATCAACCGCAAGAGTCTTCAATATGACGGTCTAGTATATTGTGACAGCTGAGGATGCAACTCCAGGTATTATTCGTATAACTTTTATATTTTTGTATACATGATTTTCCTATATATAGTAAATTATTTTATAACGAAATTTTGAAGGAGAAATTAGAGTTCTATTAGAAATCAAATTTCTGTATAAGCAGATAGACAAACATTATGCTAAATAGTTAAAGATCAGTTCGATCGAATCTGATTGAGATCTACTTGAAAAGACTGTGTATGCTATTTTCCCTAGTATCTATAAGTTTTGAAGCGGTGATTCCGGGGACGGAATCCTTATAAGGGAGGGTGGATGTAATAACCAAATATTTTTAATCTAATTAAATAATAAATTTTGCATTTTAATTTTTTTTTATATATAAAGATGGGATTATATGCAAAATAAAAGTATGTGTATTTATGTGATAAATAAAACTTATTATTACATGAATAATTGTAAATAAATTCTCTTTAAGAATTATTGATCATTATAGATTATATTCTTATTATAAATTAATTTTGTAATAAAATATTTATTATTTATTTTCCATGGAAAAATATGATTATTATATATATGATATGATTTTAAGGATTATTAGGATATGTATTTTATATATTAGTTAAGTTAATTATTTTAACTTAATTAATAATGGTGTATATGAAGGTTATGTCTGATTTGAATTCAACACCCTAATTCTCGATTTTCAATAAGGAATGAGAATATTAATATAATATTATTTATATTTCAAATTGATATAAACATATGGTGATATGTAAAATGCGATGTTAATGTGTGGAACAGTTATAGTAAAACAGTGAAAAACCCTAGCGTTATTGATAAACTTTAGTACATAAGTCAATTATGATGGTAAGAGTTTGTTAAGTTATGTGTTATGTAATTAATGACAATTATTATTATATTTAATATTAATTAGGTAAACCCTAATTACTAAACTAGAACCCTAATTGCAAGGTTAATGATAATTAGTAAAGTGTGAAACCTAATTTACAAGTCCTAGGTGATTAGTAAACCTAATTTAATTAGGGAACCTTAATTCACATTTTTAGAAACTAAGATTCTCATTTTATCCCTAATTATAAAATCCTAGAACTTGGACTTATGGAACCTTAGGGTTAAACCCTAAGGGTTAAACCCTAAGGGTTAGAATAAATTTCCCACTTTGCTACTAAAAGTAAAAACCAAATTACCAAATTGCCCTTTTTAATATTTTAATAAGGTGGAATGTAGATCTAGCTCTAGTAGGTAGTTGGTGACCAACTCTAGCTAGCCTTGTGGTCTAGTAATAGCCTTTAATCATCCAAAACCTGTTCTCATGATCAGCTATAGGCTTTGAATCAAATTATATATGGATTATGAGAGAAAGAATGTCATATTCAATCCTCATTTGATCACAACACCCAACCAAACTCTCTCAAGCTCAAAACCTACAAAAATATTTAGTGGATAAGTCCTAAAGCAAAGCCCCACTATCACTTATAGCATATCAGAAGTCAGATTCAAGGATCAAAGCCAAAAAGGAGGTATAAACCCTAATCTTTAAAATCTTATGATCTGATGTTAGATATTATTAATGATTGGTTAGATATGAGTTAGAAGGTGTCATTTAGTGATCTAGGTTGTTATAACTCAGATCCATAACACTTAGATGCTCGAAATTGATGATTTTAGAAATCTGGAAAAGTTAGAAATTTTGGTCTGACAGTCAAATGTCAGGGCTCATAGATCCTTGTAAATTAGTTATTTGTTGTGTTTCATGTTATGAATCTGTTCTATGCTATATAGGCTATGCTCTGGAACTTTAATCAAGGTTATATCATGTTTAGATTTCATTTTATAAGCAGTCAAACTGCGTTGACCAACCATGAGAGACTAAATCAAGTGACCTTGATTTGCCCGAAAAGTCGACAAGCTTTTTAAGGCCTCTGATCTTGCTACTGACAAGTGATTTGGCCATGTTTGTGTAATGGACTTGTATTCTGGTATAAGGTCTACACAATCAAGCTTTTAGCTCACCCAGAAAGTACATAGAATCAAAATTATAAAGGGTCAAAGTAGCGTTGACCCACTGCCTAGAACGAAATCTGGAAAACCCAGAAATCGTGAAGAACAGGCGTCCTGACAAGGTTTGACCAGCCATTATATGTCATACGTGATATTGTTTGACTGATTTGGTGTTATGTAATTGTTCCTTGTCATTCGTACTACAAGTATGGATCAAGAAAACCCTTAAGTGATTTACAGAACTTAGAGAAAATCGAGCGTTTAAGTGACTGTTGGGTAAAATCTAATACGCATAGCACGCAAATATACGTGGTCAACAAGTAATATAATAGTAAGTAGAGTATCGTTCCCTCAGAGACTTAGTAAGAATTTAAACCTCACAATTACCAATTTCCTATTAATCCTAATTTTATCAAACTATCAAATTCAATGATTAAAATTATAAAAACTAAATTATGAATAAATATTCTATCACAAAACAAACGCCAATATTAAAGCCGAATTTTCAAACAATTAATGGAGATTTAGACTTATGATTTCACCCTAAGTTCCACTCTGATTCTTACACCTCTATTCCAATTCAAGTTACTATACTCGTTTATTAATCAAGAACACGAACGTAGTACTAGCCACCTCTCGATGCACTAATACCGTATTAACTTAAATCCACAATTTAGATAGAAACAAGTTAAACACCTTAATCAACTAACTCACTATATCTCTATGTGAATTAAAATTAAAGAAGGTTTAAGATTAAGTTCTCTATCTGATTACATGTGATGTCAAGCATATCTCTACCTTAACATTCATCAGGATTCTGCTATTCACAAAATTCAAGAACACATGCTATATTAACTAAGTCTAGACTGTATTTCATCTCTCGAGTTCATACAAGTTCACAAAGAATCGTTAATCAGGCAATTCATAAATTGACGCTCAAATTAATATAGATAAACTGGGAAATACTTTATTGAACTGGAAATCAAAGCTACAAAATCATCGTTTCACCTAAGGATCCATCATAAGCCTAAAATGTGAATTAGTTCATAATGAATGAAATAAAAACTGAATAATGTAAAGGAAACATCCTTTCAATTACAAATATAGAACTAAGATGAAGAATAATGCAAAACCACCCTTCACGTAGCCTTAATCTGCAATCGTCACGAAAATCTCTTCAAAATACTCCTTCAAAGCTCGCTATGAAAAACTAGATTTAATCAATGTACTTTGCCTTCCGTGATGCCTAATTCGCTATTTGTAGTGCAATATATATAACCCCTCGTGTTCTAGCCGAAGTCCCTTGCTATTTAGAGTCCAAGTGACATGCCAAGTTCCAACAATCCATGTTCCTACAGTCTTTCGATCAAGCCAAGACTCCAGATTTCGTGACCCCCCGGCCGGGGTATACAAGGCAAAAATGCCCGCCCCGACGGACTAGTCCACTTTCAAAGAATTTTGCTCATTTCAAGTTTTTTTCTAATTTTGCTCCAAATGACCTCCTTTCTTCACTACTTGCCACTACAACCACCTTGCACATAAAAGAACACAAAACAAGTAAAAACGAACATGAAAACACGAGAGTAACCACAAATTAAGCTTGAAATAGACATCGATTCATGGATATAAAATCCACTTATCAAAATCCCCCAAACTTAAACCGTGCTAGTCCTCGAGCACAAAATAAACTACATGCTATTCAATACAATGATATGTAATGTAACTCACTAAATAATTATGAATCCAATAGTATCATAGAATCAAATTTATTCATCCGGCCTCAGAAAAATTAAGCACACACTACAATTCTTCATAATAAAAACCATCAATAATTTCTTATCAATTCCTCGAATCTTATATGTATCATCACGAATATCGTGTATGTGTGATCAACATTCATACTAACTGATTTAAATTCAAATTCAACACATAACCAATCTCTTATTAGGATTAATACAGAATAAACTCGAGAATTTCAAAAGCAAACAAGTTCCAACTCAAATCAAAAAATTACCAAGACTAGGGGTCCGAATAGGGTATTCATGCTCTCTCTCTTTTTCATTGACGGGGGCTCTTTGCCCTTATTTTCCGTCTTTTCTTTAATTTTCTCTTTTCTTTCTATTTATCTTTTTTTTAGATAGATGGTTGGTGAGTGCGTTTTACGCTCCATCTCACGCTTGTGTTTATGGGGAGTATTTCTCCTCAACCCACCACAAGACTCAACTTGTTTCCATTTTTTTTTCTTTTCTGAAGCTTATATACCCTACCTTTTCTCCCAAACTTAGGTTCTTGCCTAATTTGTTGTTCCACTGCCTATTCTTGTCATACTCTTATCTATACTAGCATTATCCTTTAAAAACTATTTATGTATCGATTTAAACCAATCAGTCAACACAGATGTCATTAACGTGCTAACCTTTTATACCAATTTCAAATACGATCAAAATCCGAGTTATGATTCGAAACTACCTCACAGTTCTAACAATCAGTACTGTATTCGTCTACTTAATCTCAATTTCATCATTGGCCATAATAAACATGACTACAACACTGCTGGACATATGCAAAATGAATACAATAGCTAACTAAATTAAAATATATATTTTTTAAAATATTTAACATGACTGCATACATTAAACAACATAAATTAAAATTAAATATGCTCCTAAGCTACTATGCAACTATATGATTACATCAATGCAAAAACTAATATGCAAAACAAACATGCACTCCTAAATGCAAACCTAACTAATGACAATATGCATGTAACACAAATATGCAAAATAAAACAATTCCCCCAAACTTAACAATAACAATGTCCCCATTGTATGGATATAGCAATTAAAAGAGCGGGGACTTCCCTGTAATTTCCTAAATCTGGGGTGGTGGTGGTAGTTCTTCTCCCTCGGAGTCGCTCGGTGGAAACCTTGGCATGGGCATGGGCTGCTAATATGGAAATTGTGGAGCTAGATTGAAACTCTGGAGTGTCGTATTTAAGGATGTGAAGGACATGTTCATGGCATCAAATATATAGTCTTGTCGCATTACAAGCCGTCTCATCTCTCGTCGTGCTGCTCTGTTGTGCTCCTCCATATGTTGTTGAAAAACAAGAAACTGAGGGTTAGAGATGGCGTAAGAAGATTGTTCCGTCCTCTATATGTTATTGAAAAGCAAGAAACTGAGGGTTAGAGATGGCGTCAGAAGATTGTTCCGCCTCAGTCCCTTGATTTCCTATGTTCTCGTCCTCATCTCCGGAGGTATCTTCAGCGTCAGCTTCGTCCTCCGAAGCTGATGGAAATACAAAACCTAAACCTCGAGGATGAGATTCGCCGCTGGGCCACACCGAATACCGCTCAATCATTCTGTTGTCTAGTAACTGCAGTGGCATCTGAGTGGGCTCATCATCAGACCATTGAACTCCTGCTTGACGACACAACCCACAAATGAGGGATGGGTGTGGCAAGCCGCCAGAAAAATTGCCCCATAGACATCGGCGAATTGAAAAACTGATTATGGCCCCGACGTCAATTATAAAGTCTTGCACAATAGCATAAAGGAGCAGTGCCTTCTCTTTGGTCACGTCGGAGGTGTGCGTGGATGGCAACAGTTTTGGACATAAGAAGGCATACCAAATTTTCCCGTACCGACTGAGATCTTTGCTGTGAAACACCGTGCCTCCCTTCCGACCCTTTATCCATGTTGTTCCCGGCTTAGTCATTTCCTTGAGAAACTCCTCATAGTCAGGGTCAAAATCCCTCAAATGAGCATAATTAACCTGTCTAGGCACCCTCAACTGATAATATGTGTTGATGGCATCGGTACTGAATGGGACCATTCTACCTCGCACAAAAGCATTGAACGGTGCCTTGTCCTCGGCGTTCGCATAGAACTCCTTGACCACATTCACAACAGCGGGCTCGAGCTCCTCAGTGAACTTGAACCACCCTTGTTGATAAATTTGTTGCATCAGCTCACCGTCGCGAGCCTTCGGTGCCAACCCTCGCTTCGGTGTAAGAGCCTTTGTGACCATGTAATCGTACCGGTCAGCGGCGGTAGCACTTTTGAACTTTCGACGGTCAAATGTGCGGGATGGTGGGGTTGGCCTTGAACTCCCTCCCCTTTGGCGTTTCGATGTGGGTTGTGAAGCCATTTGTTATCTATTGCCTTAATCACAGTATATTTCCCCCAAACTTGGTTCATACCCACTGACGAGCACTTGGTGTGCATAATGATTTCTGCCCCCACCTTGATGAGTTTGTGGCAAATATAGTGAATGAAGATGACGAACTTGAAACTAAGGTACTCACTCTCATATGCAAGATGAATTCCCATAATAATACCCCAAATTTGTGGCTTCTGGAGCTCCGTTTGCAAGTAATTGATGAACTTGTGGTTTGAGGGTGTGTTTATATGGAGGTGATGTGATGTAGAGCCTTAGTAATAGAGGGGTGATGGAGTGAGGTAGTGGGTTGGAGTTGTGGGGATGAGTATTTGATGGTGGCACAATCGTGGATGAGAAGTAGGAGTAGTGGGTAGTTTAGGTAAGGAAGAGGGAGTAGTGTGCGTGTAGTTGGGAAGAAAAATGAAGAACAGGTGTAATCGCCAAATTAGTACCCAAATTTAGGACCCCACTTCCAAGTGCAATAGTCCCCTGACTTCAGTTTTTTGTGACTTCGAATTTAGCCTTGCAACTTGCTCTTTTCTCTACTTTTCTTACTTTTTGCTCCTATTACACACTATTTAACCCTCCTGTAAACCATAACACACATACATGAGTAGATTGTTGATCGATTTGAGCATGATTGAGATATTTCTAAGAATCATAGAACGAAAAGACTACCTAATGATACTAATATCCTAAGCTATAATATAACTAGTACGAAAATCAATAGACAATTGAAATAAAAATAAAAATAAAAATAAAATAAACTTCAAAGAAATGATTGGGTTGCTTCCCAATTAGCACTTTATTTTAAGTCATTCAGCATGACTACTCCCTGTTTCATCCAGGATCGGTTGGGCTATCCGCGGCATGATTTTTATTTGTCGCATAACACCAACACTGTTTTAATGCGTGTCCGTTCACTTGAATATCAGATGATGAATTTGAAATTCTATCCTCGATTAACACCTTTAGACCATTATTGTCCTTGCAATCCCTGAACTTGACGCGTGTAGATTTTTCGAGCAACTCGCACTCTTTCTTATAAGTCGGGATTGGGATTTCTTTAAACACCTTCACCGTTACTACTTGATCAAACACTTTCATTATCAATTCTCTGTTAGGTACGTCAATCAGTGTTCTTCCTGTCGCCAGAAATGGTCGTCCCAAAATAATGGGGATGTTCTTATCTTCCTCAAAGTCTAGTACCACGAAATCAACCCGAAAAATCAATGAATTAACCTTAACCAATACATCTTCAACTATTCCTAAAGGATATGTTAATGATCTATCTGCAAGATGTAGGTTAATGTTGGTCAATTTTGCTTCCTTTAACCCCAGCTTTCGGTAAATGGATAGTGGCATAAGGTTTATACTTTCTCCTAAATCGCATAGCGCTCTCCCCACATCTTGATTACCAATTGCACATGGGATTGTGAAACTCCCCAGATCTTTTAATTTAGGAGGGAACTTCTCTGCAGTATTGCACTGCATTCTTTGGTTAATGCCACTGTTTCGAAATCCTGGAGCTTGCGTTTCTTCGACAGAATGTATTTCATGAATTTAATGTTACTCGGCATCTGCTCCAGTGCTTCGGCAAATGGAATATTGATATGTAATTGTTTGAATATATCCACGAACCTCAAAAATTGGTTCTTCATCTATGCACTTTCTAGCCTTTGAGGAAACGATATAGGTGGTGTAATTTTAATTTGGTTGTCTTTCTTTCCTTTTTCCACCGCTTTCTCTGTAGATTTCGTGTTTAAGTCATCCCTTGCATCCTCACATTCATCTCTTATACTGGCTTTTTCATCAAAATTAGGACCCAGCTCCTTACCACTCCTGAGCGTGATTGCATTACACTGTTCATGATTTCCCTTTGGATTCCTTTCGGTGTCACTAGGTAGAGTCCCTTATGGTCTGTTGTTCAATGCTAAGGCAATTTGTCCCATCTGATTTTCCAAATTCTTAATGGCCATTTCTTGGTTTTTCATAGCTGCCTCATTACTTGTTATATACTTCGCGAAAATTTCCTCTAAGTCTGATTTCCTCTCTTGATGTTGAGCTGGTTGTTGTTGATTCTGAAACCCTGGGGGATACGATGGTCGTGGAACTTACTGATTCTGATTATTATTCCATGACTGATCGGGATGATTCCTATTCCCCTGATTATATGTATTCTGGTATGTATTCTGTGGGATTCTGTTGTAGCTACTCATGAATTGTACTGACTCTGGGTTGATTGTGCATTGATCCGTCAAATGTTCACCCGCGCATAATTCACAAATTACTGCAACTTGTTGTGTCTTTCCCCCTGACCAAGCATCAAACTTTTTAGAGAGTGCTGAAATCTGTGCTGTTATTGCCGTCACTCCATCTACCTCTAACACCCCAGTGAATGTAAGTTATGTCATTCTTGCCGTGGGCCACTGGTAGTTGTTAGCAGCCATGGTTTCTATCAACTGATATGCCTCCTCATAAGTCTTTTCCATAAATGCTCCCCCCGATACTGCATCAATACTCGTCCTGAGATTCCCATGTAGTCCGTTGTAAAATGAATTCATCTACAACCACTTGGGCAATCCATGATGTGGGCATTTTCTGAGAAATTTTTTGTATCTCTCCCATGCCTCATACAGTGACTCCCCATGTTGCTGATCAAACATGGTAATCTCGTTCCTCATCTTTGCAGTTTTCGCTGGTGGGAAGAATTTTGCTAGAAATTTCTGAGCCAGGTCCTCCCATGTCGTTATCGAACCTGCTGGTAGAGAATGTAACCAACTCTTCGCTTTGTCTCGTAGAGTGAATGGTAACAAGCGAAGTCTAACTGCCTCATCCGACACCCCATTGTACTTGAAAGTGTTGCAGATTTCTAGAAAACTGATTAAATGCTCGTTAGGATCGTCATTTGCCATTCCCCCAAACTGAACTGAATTTTGCATCATCTAAATTGTCCCAGGCTTGATTTTGAAAGTATTCGCAGCTATTGTAGGCCTGGTGATACTCGACTGCAGCTCAGTCACCTTAGGTGTTGCAAAATCCCTCAACGCTTTCTAGTCTTCAGCAACCATTGCTTCTTCCTTATCAGAGTTTTCTAAGTCGTCCCTTGTCTCCTTGATCCACTTACTTCACCTCTGAAACCTTCTCTCAATGTCATCCTCAAAAGGAAGCAAGTCTGGATTTTTGGATCGAGTTTGCATAAACCAACTTCAAAAACCTGAAATAAGAAGAACAAAACAAAAACAAAAAGTAT
Organism: Panax quinquefolius; assembly: GCA_020205615.1. Taxonomy (NCBI): domain Eukaryota; kingdom Viridiplantae; phylum Streptophyta; class Magnoliopsida; order Apiales; family Araliaceae; genus Panax; species Panax quinquefolius. The sequence continues at coordinate 78,368,940 of CM035160.1, read as the reverse complement.
TTAAATAAAACTGGACTAATTAAACTGATATTGCAAAATAATAAAATCTATACTAAAGTCCCTTTAAGAATTAGCCAAAAACTTGTATTGGTGAAATCTAATACGACAAAGACGCAAGTATACGTGGTCAACAAGTAATATAATAGTAAGTAGAGTATCGTTCCCTCAGAGACTTAGTTAGAATTTAAACCTCGCAATTACTAATTTCCTATTAATCCTAATTTTATCAAACTATCAAATTCAATGATTAAAATTATAAAGACTAAATTATGAATAAATATTCTATCACAAAACAAACGCCAATATCAAAGCCGGATTTTTAAACAATTAATGGAGATTTAGACTTATTATTTCACCCTAAGTTCCACTCTGATTCTTACACCTCTATTCCAATTCAAATTACTATACCCGTTTATTAATCAAGAACACAAACGTAGTACTAGCCACCTCTCGATGCACTAATACCGTATTAACTTAAATCCACAATTTAGATAGAAACAAGTTAAACACCTTAATCAACTAACTCACTATATCTCTATGTGAATTAAAATTAAAGAAGGTTTAAGATTAAGTTCTCTATCTGATTACATGTGATGTCAAGCATATCTCTACCTTAACATTCATCAAGATTATGTTATTCACAAAATTCAAGAACACATGCTATATTAACTAAGTCTAGACTGTATTTCATCTCTCGAGTTCATACAAGTCCACAAAGAATCGTTGATCAGGCAATTCATAAATTAACGCTCAAATTAATATAGATAAACTGGGAAATACTTTATTGAACTGGAAATCAAAGCTACAAAATCATCGTTTCACCTAAGGATCCATTATAAGCCTAAAAAGTGAATTAGTTCATAATGAATGAAATAAAAACTAAATAATTTAAAGGAAACATGCTTTCAATTACAAATATAGAACTAAGATAAAGAATAATGCAAAACCACCCTTCACGTAGCCTTAATCTGCAATCATCACTAAAATCTCTTCAAAATACTCCTCCAAAGCTCGCTATGAAAAACTAGAATTAATCTCTGTACTTTGCCTTCCGTGATGCCTAATTCATTGCTTCAGAAAGTGCAATATATATAACCCTTGTGTTCTAAAGCCAAGTCCCTTGCTATTTAGAGTCCAAGTGACATGCCAAGTTCCAACAATCCATGTCCCCGCAGTCTTTCGATCAAGCCAGACTCAGATTTTATGACCACCACCCCAAATGGGTATATAAAGCAAAAATGTTCATTTCTGCGAGGCTAGTCCGTCAAAGGATTTTGCTCATTTCAAGTTTTTTCCAATTTTGCTCCAAACGACCTCCTTTCTTCACTACTTGCCACAACAACCACCTTGCACATAAAAGAACACGAAACGAGTAAAAACGAACATGAAAACTCGAGAGTAACCACAAATTAAGCTTGAAATGGACATTGATTCAGGGATATAAAATCCACTTATCAGTGACACAATGAACTTATTGGGTTTCTGGGTTACCCAGAAAATCCAGAACAACTCTGACATGATTTTCAATGGCTTAGATCTCTCTGTTGTTATGTTGTTTAACCATGTAACTTGATTTTGATTGTAGTACTACACTTATACTACATTATTGATATCATTATCTGCCCAGAAAATATTAGGATCATAGATTAAATTGTGGTCAAACTAGGTACCTTAGTGGTGCCGCCATGAATGTTCGACAAAGCTCAAGAATGACTCAAGTACAATTTATAGCGACAATTTTGTCGCTATAGGGCCCTTTAGCGACAGATAATTTCAAAAATTATATTTTTTATTTAAATAATTAGAGAAAATAGTTTTAAATTATTAAAAATACATAATAAATTACTAAAATTTATTTTACAGACTAAAAATTAGTTTTTAATTATTTAGTGTATATTTCATAAATATTTAATATTTTTGAATATAAATGGTATTTAATTTATTTAATTATAATATTAAATAAATTATTTAAAAATAATTTTAATACTTGAAAATCATTTAAAATTATATTAGGGTATAAGAAAATATTTTGAGTTATTTTAATGACTTTTAATATTTTGTGATGAATTTCATTAATAAATTAATATTAATGATAATTAAGTTATTTAATAAATGTATTAAATAAAGTATGAAAAATAGAATTAATGATTCAAAAATTATATAAAAATGATTTAAAGGTTATAAAAATATTTTAAGTTATAAAATATAACTTTTGATATTTTGTCATGAAAATATTAATAGTTTAATATAAATAATATTAGATTTATTTAATAATTATATTAAATAATTAGTTTAAAAATGATTTTAATATTATAAAAATCATTTTAAATGAAACTAAGGTGTTTAAAAATATTTAATATTAATTATTTAATATTAATGATATTTGATTTATTTAATAATTATATTAAATAAATAGTTTAAAAATGGTTTATTAATTAAAAATTATTTAGAAAGGATATAAATGAATTAAAAATATTTTAAGTTATAATTAATGACTTTTAATATTTTAGTAAATAGTTCATTAATATATAAGTATTAATGATAATTATTTAAAAATAATTTTAAATGTTTTAAAAATTATTTAAGGGTAATATTAATATTTTAAAAGTATTTTAAGTTATTATAAATAACTTTAAGATTTTTGTAATGGTTTCATTAATAATTTAATATTAATTAAATATTAATGATAATAGAATTAGTTGATATTTAAATCATTTAATAATGATTAGGTGTTTGAAAATTCACGATAAATTATAATAATTATTTAAAATTATTATATGACTATGAAAAAATCGTATATAATCGATATTTACATCTATTGAATTATAGAATAGAGTTTTAGATTCTATAATTACCCGGTAAAGTCGTTGGTACACCGAAATATCTCAGAAACTGATCCAGACCTAGATAGTTTAACTTGATAAGTGTTGTTTATGATTCAATGACTGTTAAATCTATGTGACAATGTTCCTAAGTTATGTGCTGACTGCATATAGCAGTATTGTGTGTTATGATATGTTATTCTAATCGATAGAATGATCTTATTAATGATAGGTTTCAGTATAAAAGATAAAACTATGTTGCGTATTGTATACAGCAGACCAGGCAAGTATCCTAAACTCTTTTTTTACTTTATTCAATAGATATCGTAAGCAAGTTTCTTAATTCTTACTCTTTTATTTGAGTAAGTATCTAAACAATCATTTACGTTGTGCAAGTATCTTTACCCCTTGCATTTACTTTATGCAATGGACATAAGTAAGACAATTTCAGAATTATATTATCATTGTGTCAGATTATTAACTCTATTGCTATATGATTATGTACTCAAATATCCGTATTCATGCAAGTTCTCGAACTTTATTCGTACATTGTTTATCAGTACAATATTACTATTAGATTCAGATATATCTATTTTGTTCATAAATTTCTAAGATTTGTTATACAAGTGTCCCCACTTGGATAATTATTAAACATGTTGATACATAGTTATTTATTTCCAATATGTATATCTTAATTAAAAGTCGCTCAAGCTATTTGTCTCGGCTGAACATGATTTAAAATATCTTTTGAATATGATAGAACCTTATTGATATCCAACCGAATTGTTTGGTTTGGATTCCCGACTAAGTATGAATATCCCGAACATGGGAACACTTTTGTGCGCCTGAAGCGGATATGATGAATGAGAACATCGTTCTGGTATGTAGTATTGATCAATATAGGGCACATTGGCCAGATCACCATCATGCCCATAAGTTATGACAGTTTGCGGATGAAGTTCTGTTAAACCTTATCGGAAATTGAAAACAAATTTCGTAGTTTATCGACTAATCTTCATTTATGTTCAGTACGTAGTTTTCAAAATTTTGAAATAGAATTGTTATGTTGTTTAGTGTTGCTTCAGTTTACTTCACAACTATTGTTTCGTTGTAGGAGTTTCATTTAAAGAAAACATTTAATCCTTTCAGTTATTGTTTATTGTTTTCTATTACTTGTTAGGCACTCAAATACTCATTCTTGCTTAATTTAAATGTTTTCAGTTAAGTATGATTAGCCAGAGGGCTTTGCCAAGAACAAAGGGAAAGGAAAGCTGACAGTATCAGTTGGTGTTATCTTTTGTAATAGTAAGACATAAATAAGATGATTATATTTACTATCTTTCATGTAATGAAATGTGTCGAAGGTCTCATACCTAGAATTTAGTCAACTCTGATATGTAAATTAAGTTTGATATTCATGACAATATTATTATTTGTGCTCATAGAAATGGTATCGTAAAGCTTTGAGTTCGGGTTTCAAGTACCTAAATTTGGGGGCGTTACAATGCCGATTCAAATCATCGATAAAAAAGAGCAATTTCTACAGAACAAAGTTATACCGGCGGTAAAGGTGTTATGGAAGAACCACGATGCCGAAGAAGCAACGTGGGAATTGGAAAAAAAGATAAGGAAGGATTACCCTCATTTGTTTGCATAATGTGAGGCGAGATTTTGGGGACAGAATCTTTATAAGGGGGGAAGAATGTAACGACCGAGAAATTCGGATCCTTTGTAAAATACTTTTAAATAATTAAATAATGAATAAAATTCTATTATTGGTTATTTTTATGTGTTAGTAAAATGAATGTCATTCTATAACCTAGAAACGTCGGAACGTCTTAGTATTTTAACTACGTGAAGGAATTAAAGTGTTTGAATTTCTAAGACAAAAATAAAAGCTTTCTTAGAAATTTTCTAAAAAACACTATTCATCTTTTTCCGCTTGGGAATTATTTTTGAACTTTCGAGAAATACGTAACGTTATAATATCGAGGTGAGATGGATTATGTAATAATAATTCAAGTATGGAAAACGTAATATTTCGCAGGCGGACTTAATTTGAGAACGTTAAGGATTAAAGACAAAAATGAAATGAACTTGTGGGATATTGTATGAAGTGCAAGTCCATTAAGAAGTAAGGTGCAAGCCCAAGATTTAGTAATGTTAAGCCAAGTGTTTGTTAATGTAAAGCCCAAACTAATTTAATGCAAGCCCAAAGCTTAAGTTAAACAAACTAAACCCAAGCCCAAGTTAGGATCCAATGGGTAAAACTTGATACATGGGGCAACCCATGGGTGATTTTGGTGCCCAAGTGTTGTGATGACCAAGCATGTTATGTAATGCCCAACGTTGGTTTTCGATAGAGACAAGTCTTATTTGGCATTTATAGAGTTGTGGACTCAAAAATGACCGGATTCCAACTTAGAACAAAGAAACGAGCGTTGAACGTTCGCGAACGTTTATCATTTTTGTTAAAAATGAACCAATAGGTGAATTTAGAGTTAACGAAGTCAAAAAGATAAAATTCTTGCATGAACACGTAAAGTATATGATTTGTGAACCATAGGCTCTTGAACGAGCCAATCGGACTTATAACGAAAAATTTACGAGCTAGGGAATTTCACAAAGTTAAAAATCTGTCAAAATTATCTGCACAAAAAGTCAGCCACGCCGCCAAATTTCAAGGCCAAATAGTGGTACCGCAGCACGAGCCCGGCCGGGAAAAGTCAGAACTCCATCGGAGTTTTTGTGTCAGAAGGCGCTGCCAGAATGAAGGGACTCGCGCCGCAGCCACGAAGTCCGGGTCTTTAGCCATCGGAGTATGGCGCCACAAAGCGATCAAGTAAGTAAAGGGAGTTAAGATCAGCAGATTGCCGCCCTTAGGTTTAGACAATGAAGAAAGTTTATAAGTATAGCATGAATGGTAATTGATTAACAATGAACTAAGGAACTTAATGAAACATTATTAAGTCATGATTAAACCTCAAGTATGATCACTTAGGGTTAAGGTAAGTCAATTGTATGTGAACGTAAGAACGAAGTAACGGGAAGTCGAAACCAATAATAACAAATCTACTATGTAATTAGATTGAGAAGAAGGGTAAGATTCTTTAGGAACCATATATGTTATTTATGACCTAATGTGTTATGTGATGTTATTATCTACTGTAGAGACCTTAAAGACTTACAGTGCACGTGTAATAACAGTAGCAAACGCTAAAGGCAAGTGTTCTAACCCTTGTTCCAGTTCAATCTGGATAAGCTTTGTGATTTATGTATTCTTACACATGAACTAATGTCTGATGAAGTCAAAGCCAATTCTTTCGGCTAGACTTATGATGTGTTGGATTTCTTACAATTTATCAAAGTATTGACAATATTTTACCAAACTATGTTGGTGTGGTTTTCAAAAGAAGACTGAGTATGCTAAATTATTTTGTCGTCAAACGGCAACTTAAACGTCAAACGTTTAATGAATGTAATGTTGATCAACATAGAGTACTACAGGCTGATCACCTAGACGTGCTCGTAAGCTATGTCGGACTTACGGACTTAGTGACGGGATGTCTTTTTCAAAGAACTTATGAAATGTTCATGGTCTTAGACCGAAATTGATGTTTTACTGAATATTGATATCGTAAAACGTTTTGAAGGAAAAGAAGTGCTATTTTGAATTATCGATAGTTCTTCGTAACTATTGTTCAGTTATTAAAGATATACGATTCATATGTCTCAAGCATACTATTTTAATTGAATTGTTGTACTTGCTGAGCTAGTTAGGCTCACTCTTGCTTGAACCATATGAATGCAGCTAAGATCGAACGAACCGACAGATCCGGAAAGGATAACGGGAAGGCTAAAGTGAACCCATAGATTACTTATGTAATAGTATAGGTTTGTAATGATAATATTTGATATTATGACAAGAACAATTGTAACGATTATAAAGAACCTGGGGGAATGTTAATATTGTGTTGAATATATATAAGACATATTCATTCTTTTGAGGTATTTCAATTGAATGTTTGTGTGAACTGTAGCACCGTGTAACACCATCTATCGGGTTGGAAGATACCCGAATTTGGGAGCGTCACATAATGCATGAAGATTTATATATGTTGGCTGAGTTGTTATTATTTGAATCATGTTTAAAATTTCGGATGATGTACTTGATAATGTATAATGTTTAATAAATGTTGAGTTATAAAGTTTATATTTTGTCCGATGCATAAAGGGTATTGAACCTGGATGTAAGTTTTATTTAATAACTTTGATAAAATAAGTAATAAAATAAGTATGGTTCAAAGGTAGGTAAAGATAAAGGTTTTGAGAAATGTACTTGATAATTTATGATGTGAAACTTCATATTTAGTTGTAAAGTTTGAGCTACCCAATGTATAAGGGATATCGAGCTGAGATGTAAGATTTTATATAATAACTCTGATAATGTGAATCATAAAATAAATTTGATTCAGATATGTGTAGCTGATAAAGGTTATGATTCAAGGAATCAAAGTAAGAAGACAGAAAAGTCTTAATTATTCCGCATTTTATGAAGTTTAACATCGATTAATGATGAATGTTAGAATAAAGATGTATTGATAATGACCAAAGTCGAGAGTTGAATTGTATGAATATTGGGGTCGTTACAACAAACGTCCACTTATCAGATCTTGTTCCAAGCTTATCATTCTGAAACATTTTCATAAGTTGTACATCCCCAAATCTTAACATGCTAAGATTAGGTTTCCTCCCTATCCACATCTCATATGGAGTATTGGGGACAGATTTCGTGGGGACCTTTGTGACGCCCCCAAAATTAGGTATACATCACCCATTCTGAGTCGCCAGATACATGGTACAAAATTCAAACACAACTTCATTTATACAAATGTTGAGCTGTCGTATAGAATACGACCACCGTTAACTGTGAGTTTTAATACAAATGTATGTAACTCTCATGGTGCCTCGACCACAACCTTACAATGGTACTTTACATAAAAGTATAGTCAAAGACTATTTTAGAAACTAAAATCTTTGGGAAGTGCTCAAGGAAACCTTCGCATATGTGGAGGCCATGCGTCTCAGGTTATAATAGATATCATATGTCCACGTAATTATCCTTGGTTGAATCTAATAGACCCCAAAGAAAAACGAGAAGATTACTATCATCTTCTTTCCAATGGTGAGTCTTCTCTTGACATATAACTATCTCCACTGTCTTCAAGTGAATATTATATTTTAAATCAACTCCAAGATCATATAGGTAGTGCCCGTAGATATACTCAGCAAGTGGATGCGCACAACCCTGTCTTATGATAACATGAGGTTGTATGTCATTAGACATCTTGTATGATAGTGGCAAAATGCCCTTCCAAAGTTGGATTCACCTCACCCTATTTGATTCACCAAATATAACTACTAAATGTTGTATAGAATACAACACACTTTTCTATACTGTTTAAGGAGAACCTCCACAGCTAGAGACCACTGTTCTATTCCCCTGTTATCCCCGCTCGACCCGATAACACTCTTACGGCAACACTCTTATTACCTGAACGGAATTGTGAAGCAGAAAGGGTGAGTACAACTAGCCTAGTAAGGAATATCATGACTAAAGATAATTAAATTATCAATAGCTTTCATCAATAATAAATCAGAGATTTAGAACATATGATAGATTATAAAACTTTTCAACCTTAGTTGCAGCAGAACGAGCAATCCATTAGAAGAGTCAAATAGACCATAAGGTCTATTATCTTCTCTATGTTAAAAGTCCACAAATAATGTTTTATCCATGTAAAATAAATCAATAGCCTCATCCACAATCATATGAATAACTCATAATCATAATTGTGGTTCTAAATTCCTTTTCGCAACTAGGACGAAGATAATTCTCATCACCTATCTTCACCTGAAACATCAAAAATCATGGTTATACCAAATTAGAATTCCAGCTCATAATCATACTAATAAATTCATCTTTGCACCACGGCCAAAGATATTCATTAACAATTCATCTTTGTACTACATGCCAAAGACATACAACTGTATTTTAGAAGAGTCAAGTAGAACATGATATCTACTATCTTCTACATATTTAAAAGTGTATAATAAATATTTTATCGCTGATACTAAGCTTAATAAATAATCCACATCATCGAATCACCCCTGCACTACGGCCAAGGATATTCGTTAATATCACATCCATGAATTTATATTTCATCGCTGAGACTCAGCTCGATAATCAATCCATATCACTGAATTATCCATGCACTACGGCCAAAGATATTCATTATTATCACATCCATGAATTAATATTTCATCGCCGAGACTCAGCTCAATAATTAATCCACATCATCGAATCATCCCTGCACTATAGGCCAAGGATATTCATTAGTATCACGACCACGAATTATCCATGCACTACGGGCCAAAGATAATCGTGTTTTCATCAACGGTCCTGATCATGCCATAAAATAATTCATCTCTGTACCCTTGGCCGAAGAGAATCCATAGCCATAATCATACCAAAAACTGTCCATTAATGCACTACGGGCCAATGAGGACTTTTTCCACATCATTTGTAACATTACGGTCATGATTATACCAAATAATCCCTGGTTATAATCATACCAAGTCCATCTATGCACTACGGCCAAAGATGACTTTCAATACAATATAATCATGAGGATGATGACAATGATATAAGAATCAATCAAATGAGATAAATGATAAATATTAAATATTTATAATACAATTTATCCAGCGTTCAATAATAACCAAATGTTATAACAATATTTTAATCATTTCTTAAACTTATAAATAACGATTCTGAAATCACACTACAAACCTTATCATTTATATTTAACTTTTGAAAACATCCCATTTGGTTCATTACATATCTTATTCAAGTAATCACTTAAATTCTTTTTACTTACATCAGATCTAACAATGCATGACAACTGTTATCAGTAGTTTATATTGTGCCATAACATTATTAATATGCATGCTAAACTAATATAAGTCCATTACATGATCTCGCAAATAAGCGGACTTTTTTTCGTGACTAGGATTACTACGCATGTCAACATGAAAGTAATATATCGGGTAATCAAGGCCACTGCAATGACAAACAAGGCTAGATAGCAATACCTTGCATGATGGCCTCGATTCGATTTTTAAGACGCGAACTAATACTGTTAAAGGCCAAAATCCCAATTCTCTGAAATTTCTCCCAAATTCAACATCTAAAACTTTGGAATATCCTAGTTAAGCATGTTATACACCATTCCATATACAAAACATCACATATACATCATTTTGAAGAATCAAAACTATATTTTTTTTTTAAATTTCTTCATTTTATACTTTTAACGAATTTGATCACTACTTAACTCATTTCTTAATCAATTTTCATGATTCGAACTACATTGTTTTAGTTCCTTAACATATTAACACAATCCAACAACAAATTTCAAATTACAACACATATGAAACATCAATTTTCGTATTTTCTAACCCATATTATATAAACATAACACCGATATTTCATTTTCTTCCTCAAACCCAATTTCTCATGAATTTGACAAATCGATATACAATCACAGTATGATAACCAACCAATTTATCAAGAGTATACATATATTCAATCATCCACGTGACTTAATAAATTATAGAAAATTTCCATAGAGAACTCGAAAACACAAAATTTTAGAACTACAATATACCTTAATCCTTGTTTATTGAAGCAATTGATAGCAATCCTTTTCCAAAACCCTTCTCCTCCAACTCAATATCACTTTGTGTTTTCTCTTTTCTTCCAAGCTCTCCTCTAACTCTTTGATATCTAGTTAGCTTTAGGCATAGAAATAGAATGAGTATAATAAACCCAACGTATTCTTCCGTTAGAAAATAACAAAAGGCATCGGTTGAATAATGCCAAAGGCTATAAGGCCTTGTTTGCTAACCAAAACTCCCCAAATTAAATTATTCTTATATTATTATATTATATAGTTACTACTTGTCACACTTTAATTTAGTTAATTTAAGTAACTTAGTTTAATTGATTTAAATAACTTATATAATAATAATAAAAATCTTATTATCACTATACTTATAATTAATAAATAAATATATATCTAATTTAATTAATAAATTAGAAATATCACTTTATTTAATTTTTTTATTTCCATTAAATTAAACAATTCATTTAATTTAAATATCTTCTTAAATATTAAACAATTGATTTAATTTAATTATTTTTCTTAAATTAAATCATTCAGATAAAATTATCAATACTCAATTTAATTAACACTAAATAATTTAGTTACTAAATTAATTCACCACAATTCATCAATTAATTATTTTTGTCAATAAATAAATAATTTAAAATATTTATTTAATTCCATAAATATTTAAATTAAATTACAAATTTCTCGATCGTTTATGTAGGTGTAAGAAATAAGTAGTATTAGTATTACTTGAATATGTATGATTATATGATGCGATATGATAGGTATGTGGGTATAATGTAATATTCTTAACTTTTGTATAAGTTGTATAAATGATTTCCACCTTTGGGTCACAAAGAGATAAATAATATTTAAAGCAGTATGTGTTATGCTATTTGGTGTAAAGTACTAGAAATTAGTTAGATGAACGTGATTTTATTTAATCAGATAATGCTGCCAAGACGAAAACGAAACCAAAGGGTAGAAGAACATGTCAACAAAGCTGGAGGACAACCAGACCCGATGCAGGATTTTGTGAATATGGTCGGTCAAGATATGCAGAATGGAATGCCAGCCGCAGGAAATCAGCCAAATAATCGATTTACAAACTTTAAAGATTTTAAGGCCGTAGGACCGTCAGGATTTAGAGGGTCAGCTGACCCTGTTGAAGTGGTTGTGATAGCTAGGGTAACGGAGGGGCAAAAGACTGATTTTGCCACCTATATGATGTAAGGGAGGCGAATTTTGGTGTGAGTCAAATCAAGCTAGAGTTGAAGAAAGGAGTAATGGTAGTAAGACTAGAAATAGAAAGGAGATAATTTGAGAATACCAAATTAGCCAGAGGTGGAAAGAATCGGGGTTGTAAAATTGTGGAAATTGCGGAAGGAATCACCTGGGAGAGTGTCTTAAAGGTAAGTAGTAAGTTAGTGTGTTATAAGTATGGGCAGAAAGGACATATATCTCCTAACTGCCCCAATCCTAGGATGAATAGTGGGTGTTTCAGGTGTGGATCAACGGAGCATAAGGTGAAGCACTGTCCGAAAAGGAGAAGGGATGCAGGAAGTGTGACTACGGAGAAAAAGTAGAAAGCATTTCAAGCATAGCAGGACCAACTTTAACAAACAAACCAACTGAATCAACTGCAAGAGTCTTCAATATGACGGTCCGAAGAACTCATGATAAATGGGATTTAACTCCGCACATTATTCGTATAACTTTTATATTTTTATATACATGATTTTCCTATATATAGTAAATTATTTTATAACAAAATTTTGAAGGAGAAATTAGAGTTCTATTAGAAATCAAATTTAGATAAGCAGAGATAGACAAACTTTATGCTAAATAGTTAAAGATCGGGCCGATCGAATCGATCGAGATCTACTTGAAATGAATATGTATGCTATTTTCCCTAGTATCTATATGTTTTGAAGTGTGATTAAAGTATGTAATCCTTATAAGGGAGGTGGATGTAATTACCCAATATTTTCAATCTAATTAAATAATAAATTTTGCATTTTAATTTTTTTATATATATAAAGATGGGATTATGTGCAAAAAAAAAGTATATGTATTTATGTGATAAATAAAACTTATTATTACATGAATTATTGCAAATAAATTCTTTTTAAGAATTATTGAGTATTATACATTATATTCTTATTATAAATTAATTTTGTAATAAAATATTTATTATTTATTTTCCATGGAAAATATATTATTATTATATATATGATATAATTTTAAGGATTATTAGGATATGTATTTTATATATTATTTAAGTTAATTATTTTAACTTAATTAATAATGGTGTATATGAAGGTTATATGGGATATGGATTCAAAACCCTAATTCGGATTTTGAATAAGAAATGAGAATATTAATATAATATTATTTATATTTCGTTGATATGAACATGATCGATATGTGTGTGATGTTAATGTGTGGAGCAGTTATAGTAAAACAAAGGCAAAATCCTAAATACATCGATAAACTAATTTAGTACATAAGTCAATTACGACGGTAAGAATTTGTTAAGTTATGTGTTATGTAATTAATAACAATTATTATTATATTTAATGTTAATTAGGCAAACCCTAATTAATATTTAGAAACCATAATTAATAAACTAGAACCCTAATTGCTAAGTTGTAAACCCTAATTATTAATTTAGCAAGGTTAATGATAATTAGTAAAGTGTGAAACCTAATTTACAAGTCCTAGGTGATTAGTAAACCTAATTTAATTAGGGAACCCTAATTCACATTTTTAGAAACTAAGATTCTCATTTTAGCCCTAATTATAAAATTCTAGAACTTGGACTTATGGAACCTTAGGGTTAAACCCTAAGGGTCAAACCCTAAGGGTTAGATTAGAATGCCCACTTTGCCACTAAAAGTAAAAACCAAATTACCAAATTGCCCTTTTAATATTTTAATAAGGTGGAATGTAGATCAAGCCCTAGTAGCTAGTTGGTGACCAACTCTAGCTAGCCATGTGGTCTAGTAATAGCCTTTAATCATCTAAAACCTGCTCTCATGTTCAGCTATAGGCTTTGAATCAAATTATATATAGATTATGAGAGAGAGAATGTCATATTCAAGCCTCATTTGATCACAACACCCAACCAAACTCTCTCAAGCTCAAAACCTACGAAAATATTTAGTGGATAAGTCCTAAAGCAAAGCCCCACTATCACTTATAGCATATCGGAAGTCAGATTCAAGGATCAAAGCCAAAAAGGAGGTATAAACCCTAATCTTTAAAATCTTATGATCCGATGTTAGATATTATTAATGACTGGTTAGATATGTGTTAGAAGGTGTCATTTAGTGATCTGGGTTGTTATAACTCAGATCCATAACACTTAGATGCTCGAAATTGATGATTTTAGAAATCTAGAAAAGTTAAAAATTTTGGTCTGACAGTCAAATGTTAGGGCTCATAGATCCTTGTATGTTAGTTATTTGTTGTGTTTCATGTTATGAATCTATTCTATGCTATATAGGCTATGCTCTGGAACTTTAATCAAGGTTATATCATGTTTAGATTTCATTTTATAAGCAGTGAAACTGCGTTGACCAACTATGAGAGACTGAATCTGGGCAGCCCAGATTTGCCCAGAAAGTCTGACAAGCTTTTTAAAGCCTCTGATCTTGCTACTGACAAGTGATTTGGACATGTTTGTGTAATGGACTTGTAGTCTGGTATAAGGTCTACACAATCAAGCTTTTAGCTCACCCAGAAAGTACATAGAATCAAAATTATAAAGGGTCAAAGAAGCGTTGATCCACCGCTTGCAGAAACTAAACTGGAAAACCCAAAAATCGTGAAGAACAGGCGTCCTGACAAGGTTTGACCAGCCATTATATGTCATACGTGATGTTGTTTGACTGATTTGGTGTTATGTAATTGTTCCTTGTGATTCGTACTACAAGTATAGATCAAGAAAACCCTTAAGTGATTTACAGAACCTAAAGAAAATCGAGCGTTTAAGTGACTGTTGGGTAAAATCTAATACGCACAGCATGCAAGTATACGTGGTCAACAAGTAATATAATAGTAAGTAGAGTATCGTTCCCTCAGAGACTTAGTAGGAATTTAAATCTCACAATTACCAATTTCCTATTAATCCTAATTTTATCAAACTATCAAATGCAATGATTAAAATTATAAAAACTAAATTATGAATAAATATTCTATCACAAATCAAACGCCAATATCAAAGCCAAATTTTCAAATAATTAATGGAGATTTAGACTTATGATTTCACCCTAAGTTCCACTCTGATTCTTACACCTCTATTCCAATTCAAATTACTATACCCGTTTATTAATCAAGAACACGAACGTAGTACTAGCCACCTCTCGATGCACTAATACCGATTAACTTAAATCCATAATTTAGATAGAAACAAGTTAAACACCTTAATCAACTAACTCACTATATCTCTATGTGAATTAAAATTAAAGAAGGTTTACGATTAAGTTCTCTATCTGATTACATGCGATGTCAAGCATATCTCTACCTTAACATTCATCAAGATTCTGTTATTCACAAAATTCAAGAACACATGCTATATTAACTAAGTCTAGACTGTATTTCATCTCTCGAGTTCATACAAGTCCACAAAGAATCGTTGATCAGGCAATTCATAAATTGACGCTCAAATTAATATAGATAAACTGGGAAATACTTTATTGAACTGGAAATCAAAGCTACAAAATCATCATTTCACCTAAGGATCCATCATAAGCCTAAAAAGTGAATTAGTTCATAATGAATGAAATAAAAACTAAATAATTTAAAGGAAACATCCTTTCAATTACAAATATAGAACTATGATGAAGAATAATGCAAAACCACCCTTCACGTAGCCTTAATCTGCAATCGCCATTTAAAATCTCTTCAAAATACTCCTCCAAAGTTCGCTATGAAAAACTAAAATTAATCTGACTTTTGCCTTCCGTGATGCCTAATTCATTGTTTGTAGTGCAATATATATAACCCTCGTGTTCTGTACCAAGTCCTCTTGCTATTTAGAGTCCAAGTGACATGCCAAGTTCCAACAATCCATGTCCCCAGTCTTTCGATCAAGCCAGAGGACTCCAGATTTTATGACCCCCCTGACCAATGGGTATATATAAAAATGCCATTTTACGGCTACTCCTTGTCAAAGGATTTTACTCATTTCAAGTTTTTTCAATTTTGCTCCAAACGACCTCCTTTCTTCACTACTTGCCACAACAACCACCTTGCACATAAAAGAACATTTAAACGAGTAAAACGAACATGAAAACACGAGAGTAACCACGAATTAAGCTTGAAATTGACATTGATTCATGGATATAAAATCCACTTATCAGTGACACAACGAACTTACTGGGTTTCTGGGTTACCCAGAAAACCTAGAACAACTCTGACATGATTTTCAATGGCTTAGATCTCTCTGTTGTTATGTTGTTTAACCATGTAACTTGATTTTGATTGTAGTACTACACTTATACTACATTATTGATATCATTATCTGCCCAGAAAAAATTAGGATCATAGATTATGTGACGCCCCCAAAAATAGGTATACATCACCCATCTTGGGTAGTCGGATACATGGTATGTAATTTAAATACAACTTACTAATATAACTGCTCATGTACAATACTGACATAAACCGCTGTGAGTTTGAATACAAATATTGTCTACTAGAGATCATACAAACTCAAAAGGAGTCCTCATTACAATTATTATCACACTATTTCACGAATAGTGAGGACTACTAATGCTATCCTCCTGGACCATTACTCCGCTCCTGCACTCGTCCCAACTATATTCTCATTTTCAAGAGAACGTTGAAAGAAAGGGTGAGCTCAACTAGCTTAGTAAGAAATATTATGACTAAGATAATGCGAATAAATTATCATTAGCCTCAAAATGTTGTTAAACCGATAAAATATAATGAACATCAAGTTTAACTACAATGAACCAAAGAATACATTAAAAGAGTCAGTAGAAAATAAAATCTACTATCTTTTATGATTTAAAAGGTTTTTCATCACTGTTATAGCTGAGACTCAGCTATAATAAATATTCCACATCATCGAATCACCCCTGCACTACGGCCAATGATATTCTTTAGTATCACGATCACAATTATTCATGCACTACGGGCCAAGAATATATGTGTATTCATTAATGGTCATGATCATGCCAACAACTGTCCATCAATGCACTACGGGCCACTGAGGATTTTTACCACATCATTTGTAACATTACGGTCATGATTACATCGAATAGTCTCTGGTCATAATCATACCAAGTCCATCAACGCACTATGTGACATGTATGACTTTCAAAAAATATAAATATGAGGATGATGACAATGATATAAGAATTCAATAAAACAAGTCCAAGAATTAATTTATCCAGAACCAATAACATCCAAACTGCCAACATGACATCGCTTTGTAGAGTAAAATTCAAGAATACTTAGAAGAATATTTTCATGAAAGGATATCTTGGATGAAGCGCAAATATCAAGGATATTCCACTAATTTCATGGAGTATAGAAGTCAAAGTTTTAACTAATCGGGTATAATAAAGAATGGAATAACAAAAGAAATCACCATGCACGCGATAGAACCAGCTGACCAAAAGTTATTCCAAGAATAATAAATAACGGAACCTAGGTCCCACAGAAACGCATGTATATGATATTCCAATAGAATAATAAATAATGGAAACCGGTCCCACGTAAAACACATGACGAGGATGTTCCAATGAATAATAATAAAGAGCGGAACCAGTCCGTCCAGGTGTAAAAACACATGCATGTGATGTTCCAAGCAGTAATAATAATAAAGATGGAACCCGGAGTTGATTGTAAAACACATGCATGGATGTTCCAATGAGAATAATAGAAGAATGTCACCAAGTATAGGTAAGCCAGCGATATCAAAAGTTATTCCAACAGTAATAATAAGCAATGGAATAACAACAGTTCTCTTCATGAATAAGAAAGAATAACACCCTTACTTTTGGTAGTAATAAAATACTTCTTCTTTCTCTCTTATTCTCTCTATACTTTTCTCTATAGCTTGAATGAATTCGTGAAAATAATGAAGCACTAGGCCTCTATTTATAGAAGATTTCTAGCTTGCTTTTGCCATGTGAAAAGACAAGTGGCTTGACAGAAAAGTGATGTGAAAAGAAAAGTGGTTCGACGTATCAGAATGTGAAACGACAAGTGGTTCGGCCGCTGTAATGTGAAACGACAAGTGGTTCGACGCTTTGTAATGAATGAAACGCGACAAGTGGTTCGACCTTTGTAATATGAAACGGCAAGTGGTTTGGACGTTTGGTAAAGGTAATTACTATCGACGAAGGTAATTACTATTCACAAAGGTAATTACTATTGACGAAGGTAATTACTATCGACGAAGAGACTCTTAGATGATGACATATGGGCCCCCATAAAATAATCAAACTTACCACAAACGTCTCATAATGACTCTTTATATACATCAAGGATTGAATAAATATTACCACCAATCATTTTATTTTTAATCAACACATATTTAATCTTTAAACAATTATTAATCATTTATAACTTGTCATCTCAATTATTGATTTAATACTATAACATATTATACAGATGATAATCGTGACAATAATTGAATCAATAATATAAGAGATATGATGCAAAGAATTATCATGTAGCAATAATTGAGCATAATGAGTGACTTCTCACGTAAGCATCAATAATCAATATCGTGCTACTCTTATCTGACGCCAGTACATCGTACTTTTACTACGGGTAGTTCAACGGTTTTAACGGTAACACCTCTCCGTAGTTATTTTTATAGAAAGATAATTTTGTCATTTTCTAACTACGACAATACTTGGTTGTGGGGTCCACTAATGATCGAAATAATCGCATTTAATATTCCCCGACAAAAGAATATTCCCCACCAAACGTAATATTTTATAACAACTTGCTTACTTTTGCAAAATTTATAAATATTACCCACAACTATAACATTATATCAAATTTATTCCATAATATTCAAAAATAATATTTATAAAAATTCATCTTTATTTATAAAAGTTGGGGTCTTCTGATTAAATTGTGGTCAAATTAGGTACCTTAGTGATCGGCCATGAATGTTCTCGACAGAGCTCAAAACAATTCAAAGAACAACTAATGACAGTTTACGTCATTATAGGCCCTTTAGTGACAGATAATTGTAAAAATTAATTATTTTATTTAAATAATTAGAGAAAATAGTTTTAAATTATTAAAAATACATAATAAATTACTAAAAATTATTTTAAAGACTAAAAATTGGTTTTTAATTATTTAGTGTATATTTCATAAATATTTAATATTTTTGGAATATAAATGGTATTTAATTTATTTAATTATAATATTAAATAAATTATTAAAAAATAATTTTAATACTTGAAAATCATTTAAAATTATATTAGGGTATAAGAAAATATTTTGAGTTATTTTTAATGACATTTAATATTTTGTGATGAATTTCATTAAAAAAATTAATATTAATGATAATTAAGTTATTTAATAAATGTATTAAGTAAAGTATGAAAATAGAATTAATGATTCAAAATTTATATAAAATGATTTAAAGGTTATAAAAATATTTGAGGTTATAAAATATAACTTTTGATATTTTGTCATGAAAATATTAATAGTTTAATATAAATGATATTAGATTTATTTAATAATTATATTAAATAAATTAGTTTAAAAATGATTTTAATATTATAAAAATCATTTTAAATGAAACTAAGGTGTTTAAAATATTTAATATTAATTATTTAATATTAAATGATATTTGATTTATTTAATAATTATATTAAATAAATAGTTTAAAAATAGTTTATTAAGTTAAAATTATTTAGAAAGGATATGAATGAATTAAAAATATTTTAAGTTATAATTAATGACTTTTAATATTTAGGTAAATAGTTCATTAATATATAAGTATTAATGATAATTATTTAAAATGATTTTAAATGTTTTAAAAATTATTTAAGGGTACTTATTAATATTTTAAAAGTATTTTAAGTTATTATAAATAACTTTAAGATTTTGGCAATGGTTTCATTAATAATTTAATATTAATTAAATATTAATGATAATAAAATTATTTGATATTTAAATCATTTAATAATGATTCCGGTGTTTGAAAATTCATGATAAATTATAATAATTATTTAAAAATTATTATATGACTATGAAAAATTGTATGACTGATATTTACATCCATTGAGTTATAGAATAGAGTTTTAGACTCTATAATTACCCGGTAAAGTCGTCGGTACACCGAAATGTCTCAGAAACTGATCCAGACCTAGATAGTTTAACTTGATAAGTGTTGTTTATGATTTAATGACTGTTAAATATATGTGACAATGTTCCTAGGTTATGTGCTGACTGCAAATAGCAGTATTGTGTGTTATGATATGTTATTCTAATCGATAGAATGATCTTATTAATGATAGGTTTCAGTATAAAAGATAAAACTATGTTGCGTATTCTAAGCAGAAGACCATGCAAGTATCCTAAACTCTTGTTTTACTTTATTCAATAGATATCGTAAGCAAGTTTCTTAATTCTTACTCTTTTATTTGAGTAAGTATCTAAACTATCATTTACGTTGTGCAATTATCTTTACCCCTTGCATTTACTTTATGCAATGGATATAAGTAAGACAATTTCAGAATTATATTATCATTGTGTCAGATTATTAACTCTATTGCTATATGATTATGTACTCAAATATTCTTATTCACGCATGTTCTCGAACTTTATTCGTACATTGTTTATCAAGACAATATTACTATTAGATTGAGGATATATCTATTTTGTTCATAAATTTCTAAGATTTGTTATACAAGTGTCCCCACTTGGATAATTATTGAACATGTTGATACATAGTTATTTATTTCAATATGTATATCTTAATTAAAAGTCGTCTAAGCTATTTGTCTCGGCTAGACACAGATTTAAAATATCTTTTGAATATGATAGAACCTTATTGATATCCAACCGAATTGTTTGGTTTGGATTCCCGACTAAGTATGAATATCCCGAACATGGGAACACTTTTGTGCTTTGAAGCGGATATGATGAACGAGAACATCGTTACGGTATGTAGTATTGATCAATACAGGGCACATTGGGTAGTCACCATCATGCCCATAAGTTATGACAGTTTGCGGATGAATTTCTGTTAAACCTTATCGAAAATTGAAAACAAAGTTCATAGTCTATCGACTAATCTTCATTTATGGTCAGTACGTAGTTTTCAAAAATTTGAAATAGAATTGTTATGTTGTTTAGTGTTGCTTCAGTTTACTTCACAACTATTGTTTCGTTATAGGAGTGTCATTTAAAGAAAACATTTAATCTTTTCAGTTAATGTTTATTGTTTCTATTACTTGCTAGGCACTCAAATGCTCATTCTTGCTTAATTTAAATGTTTTTAGTTAAGTATGATTAGCCAGAGGGCTCTACCAAGAACAAAGGGAAAGGAAAGCTGCCATTATAAGTTGGTGTTATCTTATGTAATAGCAAGACATAAATAAGATGATTATATTTACTATCTGTCATGTAATGAAATGTGTTGAAGGTCGCATACCTGGGATTTAGACAACTCTGATATGTAAATTAAGTTTGATATTTATGACAATATTATTATTTCTGCTCATAGAAATGGTATCGTAAAGCTTTGAGTTTGGGTTTGAAGTACCTGAATTTGGAGGCGTTACAATGCTGATTCAAATCATCGATAAAAAAGAGCAATTTCTACAGAACAAAGTATTATCAGTGGTAAAGGTGTTATGGAAGAACCACGATGCCGAAGAAGCAACGTGGGAATTGGAAAAAAAGATAAGGAAGGATTACCCTCATTTGTTTACGTAATGTGAGGTGAGATTCTGGGGACAGAATCTTTATAAGGGGGGAAGAATGTAACGACCGAGAAATTCGGATCCTTTGTAAAATACTTTTAAATAATTAAATAATGAATAAAATTCCATTGTTGGTTATTTTTATGTTTTAGTAAAATGAATGTCGTTCTATAACCTAGAAACGTCGGAACGTCTTAGTATTTTAACTACATGAAGGAATTAAAGTGTTTGAATTTCTAAGACAAAAATAAAAGCTTTCTTAGAAATTTTCTAAAAAACACTATTCATCTTTTTCCGCTTGGGAATTATTTTTGAACTTCCGAGAAATACGTAACGTTATAATATCGAGGTGAGATGGATTATGTAATAATAATTCAAGTATGAAAAACGTAATATTTCGCAGGCGGACTTAATTTGAGAACGTTAAGGATTAAAGATAAAAATGAAATGAACTTGTGGGATATTGTATGAAGTGCAAGTCCATTAAGAAGTAAGGTGCAAGCCCAAGATTTAGTAATATTAAGCCAAGTGTTTGTTAATGTAAAGCCCAAACTAATTTAATGCAAGCCCAAAGCTTAAGTTAAACAAACTAAACCCAAGCCCAAGTTAGGATCCAATGGGTAAAGCTTGATACATGGGGCAACCCATGGGTGATTTTGGTGCCCAAGTGTTGTGATGACCAAGCATGTTATGTAATAACCAAGTAATAAGTGTGGTTAGCAAGTTTACTTAATAATTAAGTAAGTGAATAGTAAGGAGATTTGTTAAGGAGGTGGAATGACCTAATGATTATTATGCCCTAACATTAGCAAGCCTATAAATAGAGGAAGAGATTGTTCATTATTTGCTTGTTCCATTTCATCCAAGCTAAGCAACTTAAGTGTTAGAGAGAATAAGCACTTTTAAGTTAAACTTCCATTGTTAAATTTTCAAGAAGAAGAAAAGCTAGTTCATCAAGGGTAAGACTCTTGTCTAAAATCTTCTATCTCTACCATGATAGCTTGATAGAGAAGTGATGGTCATGTATTTTAAGAACTCATAAGAATTGGATAATCAATGGACTTAAGCCGTATAAGTCGAGAATAAGTAATTTGAACCTAAATAAGTTATAAACTTATGAAGAATAATGATGCACTTGTCATATGTTTACCTTAAGAAATTAGTATGATTGATAAGAGGTATGAATGTTGGATAAAGGATTTAAATCAATAATAAGTGATAAGAAATGAAATATTGTAGTTTATAATTTGTTAAGTTATAAACATATGAAGAATAAGCTATAACCTAACTTAAAAATAAGTTATTGTAATGTGTAGGTTGAGATGTCTATAGAATGGATTGAATTCATTTAGAACGATGAACAAATCCTCATTAACAAAGTTTTGTCAGAATTCACACGATTGGGCGATAATCGTCAATTCGTGAAATTCTCGGAATGGAGGTCGGATTTTGTGTTTGAACTCAGAAACGTTAGTTTTCGATGGAGACAGGTCTTATTTGGCATTATAGAGTTGTGGACTCAAAAATGATCGGATTCCGACTTAGAACGAAGAAACGAGCGTTGAACGTTCGCGAACGTTTATCATTTTCGTTAAAAATGAACCAATAGGTGAATTTAGAATTAACGAAGTCAAAAAGATAAAATTCTTGAATTAATATTTCATCGCTGAGACTCGGCTCAATAATTAATCCACATCATCGAATCATCCCTGCACTACAGGCCAAGGATATTCATTAGTATCACGACCACGAATTATCCATGCACTACGGGCCAAAGATAATCGTGTTTTCATCAACGGTCCTGATCATGCCATAAAACAATTCATCTTTGCACCCTTAGCTGAAGAGAATCCATAGCCATAATCATACCAAAAACTATCCATCAATGCACTACGGGCCAATGAGGACTTTTTCCACATCATTTGTAACATTACGGTCATGATTATACCTGTGAGACCCCAGATTTTATCAATAAAGATTTAAATTTTGTCGAAATAATTATTTAATATTATGGTGTGAATTTGAGATAATATTATAGTTGTGGGTAGTATTTATAAATTTTGTAAAGTATGCAAGTGGTTATATTATATTCGATTGGTGGGAATATTCGGTTTAGCGAGGGAATATTCGTACAACTACTCAATCATTGGTGGACCCTAATGTAATTATTGTCGGATCGAGAAAACGACAAAATATTTTATTGAAATAACGGCGGAGTTTTTTACAAGGATATCTTGTTGAACTACTCGGTAGTAAAAAATGCGAATACGTGTGGTTGCATAGCAAGTACACAGTATTGATTATTGATGCTTATGTGAGAAGTCACTCGGTTTGATTCCATTATTGTCGATTAATAATATGAATTATTATAGCGATAATGACGTTTTGTTTTATTCGTATTATTAACGTAATAAAATGAAACATCTTTTTATATAAAATGTAATACTTTATTAAAGTTATTCTATAAATAGAATATATTATATTTTATTATGCATAGTGTTGCATAGTGTTTTTGCATAGTGTTGCATAGTGTTTGCATAGTAAAATGTTTTTATATAAATAGAATATATGATATTTTATTTAAAAATTTTGCTTTAAATATGGACCGTCGATTAAAGTAAATCAATCTGGACCGATTCATGGATTAATTATTATGCATTCTATTTTCCTATAAATAGAAGCTCATTCCTTCATTATTTTCTTACTTAATTCTTTGAAAACTCTAGAGAGAGAAATTATAGAGAGAAGCTATAGAGAGAAAATCTATAGAGAGAAAGAAGAAAATATTCTCGCTACTTCACTTTTCCAATATTCGGTTCTTCTAAGGTAAGGGGTATTATTTGTTGTAATTAGTAAGGGGTGTTATTCTTTCTTATTCATGAAGAGAACTTACATTATTCCATTCATTATTATTACGTTGAATAACTTTGTAAAAGTGATATACCCTATACATAACCTTTGATACGCTGCATACCCTATACTTGGTGAAATCTTTATATTATTCCATTCTTATTTATTACATTGGAATAACTTTGTATACATGGAATCCCCTATACTTGGTGATCTTCTTACGTTATTCCATTCTTTATTATTACATTGGAATATCACTGTCGTGTGTGTTTTACACGGACCTGGTTCCATTGTTTATTATTCCGCATTTATTATTACATTGGAATATCCATGCGTGTGTTTTACACCGGACTCGGTTCCATTGTTTATTATTATTCAAACATTTATTATTACATTGGATCATCTGTCGCTTGTGTGAATTTCACCGACTGGTTCCGTTATTATTATTCGTTGAATAACTTTCGTCTGCGCAATCACCGCATGCATGGTGATTTCTTTTGTTATTCCATTCTTTATTATACCCGGTTGGTTAAAACCTTGACTTCTATACTTCATGAAATTAGTAGAATATCCTTGATATTTTGCGTTTCATCCAAAGATATCTTTTCATGGAAATATTCTTCGATCATTCTTGAATTTTACTCTACAAAAGCAAGATCTTGTTGACAATTTGGACGTTATTAATTCTCGGATAAAATAATTCTTGAACTTGTTTTATTGAATTATTATGTCATTGTCATCATCCTCATGATATATTATGTTATCTTTGGCTTACGTGCATAGATGAACTTAGTATGATTATGAGCAGGATCATCGGTATAATCACGGCTTGTTATAAATGATGTGATAAAAGTCCTCGGTATTCTGTAATGTAGTGATGGATAGTTTTGGTATGATTATGACTAGGGGTGATTAGAGATAGTCATGACCACTTGATAATTTGATGAAAATCCTTGACTGCGGGTATGCTGTGGATGATTAGATATTGTGGTTTATTCATTAAAGCCGAGTCTTAGTGATAAAAATTTATGAAAACCTTTTAAAACCTAAAAGATAGTAGACTTTATTTTTTACTTGACTCTTTTAATGGATTGCATATTCATTGTAGTTAAACCGGTTGTCTATTGTATTTTATCGGTTTAACATTTGTTGAAGGCTAATGATAATTTATTTCGCATTATCTTAGTCATAATATTTCTTCTTGGGCTAGTTGAGCTCACCCTTTCTTTCACCGTTCTCTTGTGAAATGAGAACATAGTCGGGATTTAGTCGGAGAACGGAGTAATGGTCCGAGAGGATAGCATTAGTAGTCCTCACTATTTCGTGAAATAGTGTGATAATAGTTGTAATGAGGACTCCTTTTGAGTTTGTATAATATCTAGTAGACAATATTTGTATTCAAACTCATAGTTTATGTCGTATTATTACATTACAGAGTTATATTAGTAAGTTTGTATTTGAATTTATGTACCATGTAAGTGAAGTGGCGACCCAAGATGGGTGGCGACGATACCTAATTTTGGGGCGCCACAATACCGAATAATCCTCGGTCATAATCATACCAAGTCCATCTACGACACACGACCAAAGATGACTTTCAACACAATATAAGCATGATGATGATGACAATGATATAAGAATCAATCAAATGAGATAAATGATAAATATTAAACATTTATAATACAATTTATCCCAAATACGCTCAATAATAACCAAATGTTATCAATCACTTAATAATCTCATAATCTAATATCATTAATATTATAACAATATTTTAATCATTTCTTAAACTTATAAACAATTTATTTCAATTGTTTACACTTTATCAAATAATGCATTTAATCATTCAAAAATACCATACTCATAAGATTTCATCATCAATGATCAAATCCCTCATCAAAAATCTGCATATACCCTATATAGGATTCTCAAGCCATAAAATCCTATTTTCCAATTTTATTACTTCACATAACATATTTAATTCATTTTCTCATAACTAGTTCATTTTCATGAAAATACCAAATCAGTCCCAAAAATATTTCTTTTCTGGGATTTAGTAGAATATAGTCCCATCTTGAACATATATTTTTTTCATAATTTTTAAAATTCATTTACTATTTTTCATATGGCTAAAACTTCCGAATATTTAGACATTTATCATAAACTGTACTTTTGTCCGAAAATTCCAAAATTTACAGGGTATACTCCTGTTATATACATGTACTCCCAATAAAAATTTCACCAATTTTGGAGTTAACCACAAGGAGTTATAACAGTTTACCTTTAAAATAGTCTTTTCCCATAAAATCCATAACTCTTAATCTATGCATCCAAAAATCTCCATTTTTGGACACAATCTAGAAAACTCATCAAATCATCATTTCAAATTTTTCCAGAATTTTTGAGGGTCAGAAAAATTATGAATCTGCCCCTGGCAGAAACCTATTTTTAATGAAAATACTATTCGTATGAATACGAAGGATCATTCACCATGCATGTGGTAATCCACATAGACAAGTTATTCCAACAAAATAATAAATAATGGAATAAATGAAGGATTCACCATAAATGCAATAGATCTGCAAACGAGTTATTCCCAAATGAATAATAAATAATGGAACCGAAGTCCCACGTAAGCGCACACGCATGTGATATTCAGCAGAATAATAAATAATGGAACCCAGTCCGGCGAACGCATACAGATAGGATATTACATACGAATAATAAATAATGGAACCGGTCCTGCGAGAGCGCTTGAGATAGGATATTAGATAGGATAATAAAGAACGGAATATTAGAAGAATTTCACCATGTATCTTTGTCTTGATAAACAAAAGTTATTCAACATAATAATAAAGAATGGAATAACAAAAGAATTTCACCAAGTATAGGTATCTCACTTATACAAAAGTTATTCCAAATGAATAATAAAGAATGGAATAACATAAGTTCTCTTCATGAATAAGAAAGAAAGAATACCCTTATTTAGTACAACAAATAATATCCCTACCTTAAAAAGAAAAGTATTCCAACCTGGTAGTATGGAATATACTTGAAGAAAACTTGCACTACGCTCAAAGCTTTCCTAAACTCTAAAGAAATACGCTCAAGATTATAGAAGAAGAACTCTCTCTATAGTTTCTCTCTCTAGAGTTTCAATGAATTCGTAAGAAATATTGAAGGAATGAGCTTCAATTTATAGAAAAATGGACTGCATAGTAACTAACTCATGAACGGTCCAGATTGATTTACTTTAATCTGACGGTCCATATTTAAAGTAAAATCTTTTAAATAAAATATAATATATTCTATTTATAATATAATAAAATGAATAACTTTATAAAAGATTTTACTATGCAAACACTATGCAGGCACTATGCATAATAAAATATAATATATTCTAATTATTGTCTAATAAAATAGATAACTTTATAAAAGTATTATGTTTTATATAAAAAGATTTTACTATGCAAAACACTATGCAAGCACTATGCAGGCACAATGCATAATAAAATATAATATATTATATTTATAGAATAACTTTATAAAAGTATTCTGTTTTATACAAAAAGATTTTACTATGCAGACACTATGCAATACTATGCATAATAGAATATAATATATTCTATTTATAGAATAACTTTATAAAAGTATTCTGTTTTATTACATTAATAATACCAATAAAACAAAACTGAGTGACTTATCACGTAAACATCAATAATCAATACCGTGTGCTACTATGCAACCACGCGTATTACTGTACTTTTACTACCGAGTAGTTCAACAGTTTTAACGGTAAAACTTCCGTCGTTATTCTCATAAAAATATTTTTGTCATTTTCTTCATCCGACAATAATTCCATTTGAGGTCCACCAATGATGATTATCTTGCCGCATTACGGACATTCCCCGAAACAAAAAGAATATTTTATATCAACTTTCTTACTTTGCAAAAATTTTCAAATATTACCCTTAACTTTAAACTTTTATCAATTTAACTATTTACCAAAATAGAAAAATTGAATACTTTTATTTCATAAAATTCGGGGTCTCACAACCTTATTTAGTAGATATGATGCCGCTTCTAGGGCATAACCCCATAACGATACTGGAAGATTGGTAAAACTCATCATGGAACGAACCATGTCCAACAATGTTCGATTTCTCCTTTCAGATACATCATTTAATTGTGGTGTTCCTGGTGGAGTCCATTATGAGATTATACCATTTTCTTTGAGATAATTGAGAAACTCATTGCTTAAGTATTCACTTCCTCGATCTAAACGAAGAATCTTTATACTCTTGCCAGTTTGTTTCTCTACTTCCTCGATCTGATTGAAGAATCTTGATACTCTTGCTAGTTTGTTTCTCTACTTCACTTCTGAACTCTTTAAACTTTTCAAATGATCCAGATTTGTATTTCATTAAATACACATGTCCAAATCTTGAGTGATCATCAGTGAAAGTAATAAAATAAGTACATGGAGATAGATATGGAATGAGATTACAAGTAATTGTGTTTATAAGTAATTAAAATGAGAGAGCATGAAGAGACTTTCCTCCGTTTTGGGTTTATCAGAGGCTAACCTATCTTAGGTTACTCTCGCGGATTTTTGGCATGAAGGTTCCCAAATCATCACAATTTACTCAACGGGAAATTAATCTGATCTTTCAACTGGAGCGAATTTGGGTGGTGCCTTTCCTGAGCCTCGGGGAATTAGTCTTCCCACGAGTCCAAAGAATCAAACACCGAAGCAGGATAGCCTCACGGTGGAGGGAGCACACAACATACATTCACATACATCGCGTCTCACCGTATGGAAATGATGACATGTGCGAAGCACTAATATCACAAGCAGATATGGTGCGAAGCACTAAGTGCAATAAGTAAATGCATTTGTACACGTTCATCATAAATGTAAATGCAACATCTACACACAAACAGATAACAGTTTTGAAAAGATTGTAATAGCGGCTTAAGTCTTCTTACTAGTGTCCCCAACAGAGTCGCCACCTGTCAACGTCGAGATTTTTATTTGTCCCTTTCCGTTACTTGTTCTTTGGTGTTCTCATTTTAGGTGAGATTTGTTTGAAAAAATAACTAAAAAAGGTCTGACATGTATAATGTCGACGATGGACAATTAAGAGTCGCCAATTGGTTTTTTAAATGGTTGTACCAACACAACCGAGAAAAGGTTTGCACATTGACCCATTGATGTGACACTGCTAAACGGGTCGGTGAAACTGAGATTCGTTAGGGTCCGGGGACTTGATTATGCGGAGGGAAGGTGTTAGACACCGCCCGACATCCGTGTTACCACGGTGACTGCCTCTTTTCAAGAAACTATTATATGAATGTGTGTGTAGGGGTCAATGTGCTATTATTTGGAAGTAGTGCGAGGCCACGTTCGCACCTATATACACATGGTTTTAATTTATGGAAAAATTCAGTTTTTAGCAAGATATGGCAGTGATGTTTTATAAAAGAGGTTTTTCAAACACTGATGCTCAATAGTAATTGAGACCTTTTACACTTCCATTTTATTAAGTGATCGGCTTGATTGATTTTATTTTTTGAGATGCGAAGAATCTATAAGAAAATAATGTACAAAATAATGCCGATTTCCTCATGGGTATGAAAACCATCTGAGGAAATTCAGACATCGCAGAATAATTAAAAGCTGCTTACAGTTGAAAATGTCCATCACGGGAACCGAATCTAGATCCAATAGGCTGAATCTGTGATCACATGATTCCTAGGCGCATATGATACCGTAATTTATATGAAAGCAGTAAGCAGGTATATATATACAAGCTGTAAAATATATATATATATATATATATATATATGTTGGGCCATAATCCTTTTCCTTATTGGGCCAACCTTAATGGGCTCCTCCCTTGGATCATGTTACTCTTATCATAGTTGGTCCGAATGATTTGGGCCCAGTTACTTGATTATTTCATTGGGTCCTTTCGGTTGGATCCGGTCATTTGGGTCATTTCCATTATTTGGGCTTAGTCATTGAATTGGCCCATTATACAAATTGTCACTTAATCCAACTTTGACCGGTAATCATTATGCCAAGTGATAGTTGACTATTGTGTCTGCCACCTTTCTGCATGGCATTAATGAGGATGGGACTCAGATGACCGGCGGTGGCAAACAGTGGTAGCAGGTGTAGAAGTAGGCTGCTTACTTTCGGCTGAAATGACCGGGAGTGGGGGAAAAGGTGTCAGGAGATGATGGGTGGCACGGTAAACCGGGAGTGGAGTATGTATGGGGCTAAGATCACATAAGAAGGTAATTAACATACACAATCATATTATTATTCTCTCTCAGACATTAGATATTATTTTCTCTCCATTGTTGACCTTGTGATCGCCGATACTGACTCTCACGCCGGAGCTATCCCTCGACGGTCAGGCCGTCAAGCTTTTGGTGTTAACTTGTTGAACTGTGCAGGTTATCGGACGCGTCTTGGTGATTGGGACGTGGAGAAAGATCTTGGCGTTAACATTGGCGCTAGAAGGAGGGGTGAGTTCTAGTGTCCTGAGTATTTTTCAATCACAGACTGTGTTTGTTCTACGTCAGTATTCATGGTAAAGAGTAGAACACCTACACACGAAGGGCAACCGAGGGCTGCCAGTGAATCGAAACCACGAGTGTCTGTCAAGGATCGTTTGGGACCGGCAATAAGTGTTCATGCTAGCACAGCGTCCAAACGATCACCGAAAGATTTTCGGTCCCAGGCGGTGGGCAAGGCTAAACGTAGGCTAGTCTTCCTGACGGATAAAGCGTCTAGCCACGATCGGAAACGAGTAGAAGGCACTTCGCCTAGAACTCGATACCGAGAGGACTAGGACGAAAAAGCTTCACGATTGGCTATGATGGCAGATGAGGCGGATAGAGCTATGGAAGTACTCGTGAAGCAACGACAGGATATAGCTGAGCAGATGGCCCGGATGGCTGAGTTGAGAGACGAAGAGCTCAGTTATAATTAGTCCGAAGAGCAAGGACACCGAAGTGGGAAAGAACCTGTTCATTCAGGATGAGAGTCTCGGGGCCGAACTCGAGAAAGAAGAATATCGAAGCCCTACTCCTCAAAGATCGAGGAGGTACATCATCCCCGTCGATTCTAAGGAGCGGTCGGAGAGAACGAAGAGGTCGCCTCGAGATCATACTCCGAAACCACAAAGAAAGCCCTTGTTGTTGTACATTCTCGCCATAGTGCCCGAGCTCAAAGACGAAGCATATCTAGAGATCGCACTCGAGAGTCTCGAGGTACACCACCCGTGGACACTCGCCATCGCAGAAGCCCTTCTAGAATTGAAGGCTCTATTGTAAGAAACCGGTCTACTCAGAGGAGGAAGGAGTCGTCGGAAAAAGAAGCATCATCTCAACCAGAAGGTGTAGAGTATCTGGTCAAAGAATTAAAAGAACTTCGGAAGCAGTTTGCCGAAGTACAAAAAATGAAGGATACTTCGGGAAAGAAGGCATCCCCTTTTTCCGCGGAGATTCTTAAAGAAAAAGCTAACCCCACCAAGAAGTTGCCCCATATCGAGAGTTATGATGGATCGGGGGATCCCTATGACCACAGTCAGGCGTTCGACCGACTGATGGATTATTATGACTTTAGCGATTCTGTTAAGTGTCATACTTTTGTCACAACACTCAGAAAGGATGCCCGGTAGTGGATGGGGACTTTGCCCTCAGATTCAATTTCATCTTGGGTAGACATGTGCAGTAAATTTCATGCTCGCTTCGGGAGCAACAAAAGAAAGGGAAAAACAACTGGTTCGTTGGCTCAGGTTCGACAGTTTTCGAATGAGTCTTTGGGCCAATATGTGAAGAGGTTCCGTGAAGCAGTCGGCCAAGTGACAGACCTGAACGATCTACAAGCCGTTGGACTGTTTCAGAATGGGTTAGATCTGGTCAAATCAGAGAAGTTGGTGAAGAAGTTAATGTTTCATCACCCGAAGAGTCTCGCTGAAGCCTTCGACAAAGCTGAAGGCTATATCGTGGTGGAGGAAGCCATGGACAGCCTCAAACGTCCTGCTTCGGACCGGCTTAAGGAGACAGATCGGGATAGAACCGATAGAGACCAGAAAAAGAATGAAGGGAATAAAGACCGCTACGAAGGCGGGTCGAAGAAATATAACAATTGGAGACAGGGTGGAGGACGTTCGTCCGCTCCAGCCCAGAGAGTGAATAGGACGTACACAACACTCAACACAGACAGGGCTGTTATCTTGGATCAAATTAAGAATCAACCTATCTTCGAGCCACCTTGAGATAACATTAAGCCCGGGAAAGGGAATTCTCATAAGTATTGTGATTACCATCAAGCTTCGGGTCATGATACAAATGACTGTGCTAGTTTGAAGGACTTTATTGAAAGAAAGGTATAAGGCGGGGCTTTAATTCAGTATGTGGCTTCCAGAACTAATCAACAGCAGGATATAGGGCCTGTTCGGTAGCTCAACCCGATTAAAGAAGCGTTGCCGACTCGGAGCGACCTGCAAGGCACGTGGTCGATGTCATCACTGGGGGTACTTCTGGCAAACTCGTTGGAAAGAAGCGCCGAAGCTACTTGGATTCGGTCATGTCAGTGGCGGGTACCCTCCCGAAGACTGAAAGACCTTATTTGAATACGATAATCTCTTTTACTGATGAAGATTACCCTTGAAGTCATCGAACCGCATACGAGGATCATTGGTGTCGATCGCACAAGTGGGTTCGGTGGATATGAAGCGCGGATGATGGTAGATAATGGGTCTTCTTCAGAGATATTCAGAT
Source organism: Panax quinquefolius (assembly GCA_020205615.1). Lineage (NCBI taxonomy): Eukaryota > Viridiplantae > Streptophyta > Magnoliopsida > Apiales > Araliaceae > Panax > Panax quinquefolius. The sequence goes on along the minus strand of CM035160.1, from coordinate 78,335,802 downwards.
GCCCATGCTTATCGGAGGATGCACCTAGATGGGTGAAAGATGGAGATAGGACAGAGGCTCCTTTATATGGTTTTAGTAATGACCGGTCCAAGGTGGTGGAACCATTGAACTACTACGATCATCTTGAACTACCCCCAACAGGTAGAAATTATTTGCAAATTTTATGTTGTGCATGTAGATTCTGCTTATAATGCTATTTTGGGAAGGCCTACTTTAATTGCTTTGCAAGCTGTGACCTCTATTCCTCATTTCAAAATCAAATTTCCTACGGCTCATGGGGTTGGCGAGGTGAAAGGGGACTTGGATCTGGCTAGAAGGTGTTATAGGAACGCTGTGATCACTTCGGGAGTGGGAGTATCGAAGCAGAAGCAGAAGCAGACCATGGCGATAGAGATCGAACCCTTCACAGAGAGTAGTTCCGAACCGTTGGTCATGCCAGCTGAAGAAACGGAGGAGATAGAGCTCATCCCGGGCAAGGAGAACAAGATGGTGCAAATAGTTCGGAGTTCGCTGTAACCTCTCCGGGACGAACCCTGTGGAGCTCTGCAATGCTATGTTGATATTTTTCGCATGGGAGCCTCGAGAATATGCAGGAGTAAGAAGGGATATCGGCGTGAGCATCTACCGGAGGTAGACCCACAAAGAAGCCATCCATGAGAAGAGGAGGATTTTCGCTTACCTGAACGTCAGTGAATAATTGATGAAGAGATTACAAATCTGTTGGCAGCTGACTTCATCTTCGAGATTGAATACCCACAATGGATGGCGAATGTGGTGCTGGTACAGAAGCAAAATGGTAAATGGCGAGTCCGCATCGACTAATCGACCTAAATAAAGCTTGTCCGAAGGATTTCTACCCGCTACCCCACATCGACCAACTCATCGATGCCACTTTGGGGTATGCTTTGTTAAGTTTCATGGACGCATTCTCTGGATATCATCAAATTTCCATGTGCAAGGAGGATATACCGAAGACGGCGTTCATTACGCATCGTTCGGTATATGCCTATAAGAAAATGACTTTCTACTCATCAATGCCGTGAGCCACATACCAGAGGATGATGAACCATGTCTTCAGATACCAGCTGGGCAGGAATATGGAGGTGTACGTAGACGACATGATTGTCAAAAGCATGCTGGTGCATAAACATCTAGATGATTTAGAAGAATGCTTTCAGACAATTCGTCATCACAATTTGAGATTGAACCCCACTAAGTGCACCTTGATTGCCTAGAAATGGCAAATTTTTGGGTTATCTTGTCGATCAGAGTGGAATTGAAGCCAATCCAGAGAAGATTCAAGCGATCCTGAACATGAAGACTCCTCAGTCATTTAAAGATGTTCAACGTCTGACTGGAAGGATTGCATCTTTAAGGAGGTTCATGTCCAAGTCGGCAGAAAGATGTCTACCGTTCTTTGATACATTGAAAGGGCCGAAGAATACAAAGACGTTTCAATGGACTTCGAAGTGTGAGGACGCCTTCCAGAGCATCAAGTCCTGCCTATCTTCGGCACCTTTGTTGGTGAAGCCCGCTCCTGCTGAACCCCTATATTTGTACTTAGCAGCTAGTTCGTTGGCTGAGTGGGAGCAGTTTTGGTGCGTGAAGTAGGGGGTAAGCAGCACCCGGTTTATTACGTAAGCCATGTCCTTCGGGATGCTGAAACAAGGTACCCGAACATTGAAAAGTTTGCTTTTGCTTTAATAACTGCTATTCAAAAGCTTAGCAATACTTCCGGGGTAGATTGGTAATAGTATATATCTGATCACCTTTGAAGAAGATTATGGGCAAACTTGAGGTATCGGGAGATTAATTGCATGGACGATGGAGTTGTCCCAATTTTTCATTGAATATCATCCCCGAACCGCCATCAAAGGGCAAGCCTTGGCTAATTTTGTAGTTAAATGCTCGTTTTAAGAAGTCGATGAAGTTGTGGCGAAGGCGGTGAAGGATCAGACAGAAGCGATTGCAGATTCTTCGCCAGGCGAGTTCGTGGGACGCCAGATGCGAGATGGGTCTTCTACCATGGACGCTAGTGGAGCAGGATTATTCTTACGAGTCCGGAGGATTCAAGGTGCAAAGTGAGCCATCGATTTGATTCAAAGCGTTAAACAACAACGGTCGAGTATGAGGCGGTACTTGCGAGAGGTTACGATTGGCGAAGAGTCTTGAAGTGCAAAGAATAATCATCTTGATGATTCTCGGTTAGTCGTTAAGCAACTTTACGGGAATATGAAGCTCGAGGCCCAAAATGATCAAATATCTAGCAGTAATTGAAGGAACAACTTCAACATTTCCAATCCTACGAGTTTGAGGGGTCGAGTGTAATAACAATTCAATTGTCGATGCACTCTCCAAATTAGCCACACGGATGTTAACGTCTTTGATGGGTCGGTTTACTTAGAAATTTTGCAACATCCTAGTGTCCATTATGAATCGGTGATGTGCATCGACCGAACCAATCATTTGGTTGACTCCATATATAGAGTATCCGGCGAGATGGCGTTCTACCGCCGGATCGGATGCTAGCCAAGAAAATCAAGTATAAGAGTGCTAATTTTATTCGATTGATGGGGATCCGTTCAAGGGCTTTCTCATCTCCACTCTTTGAAATGCCTCGACTCCATAAGAAAGTTGAATATGCTCTACGGAAGTACATGAAGGCATCTGTGGCGACCGTATATATGGCGGCTAAGTCATTAGCCTATAAAGTACTTCGACAAGGGTACCATCTGGCCTACCATCTTCAAAGAAGAGATTGAATACGTCAAGAAGTGCGAGAAGTGTCAACTCAATAAATCCGATCCCATGACCACCGTAAGAGCTATACTCGATCTTATCTCCTATACCCTTCATTTATGTCTGGGGGTTGATATATCGGGTCCATTATAGAAGGCAAAAGGTCAAGTCGGTTTTTTGTTATAGTTGCCATCGACTATATGACCAAGTGGGTAGAAGCAAAATCACTTAGGTTAATAACGAAACAGAATGCTTGAAATTTTGAAAGAATCGGTAGTATTTCGCGTTTCGGATTCCTAAGGTGGTAATATCGGACAATGGACGTGGACGTTTGTGGGATCGAAATTTGAAGCATTTTGAAAGAATCGGGATTCAAAGACAGAAAAGACTTCAATGGCTCATCCACGATCAAATGGACAAGTTGAAGTGACCAATGTAACGTCGCTTGAATGGGATCAGCGCAGATTGGGCGAAGCGAGGCGCGATGGCCAGAGGAGCTACTTAGCGTGTTATGGGCTTATCGAACTACTCCGAGGACTACAACGGGGGATTCACCTTTTAGACTGGCCTATGGTACTGATGCCTTAGTCCCAGTTGAAATTGGATCTCCAAGTCTTCGGGTTAGTCAATTCAGAGAGATCTACAATGAGGAAGGGCTCAAGGCCAATCTTGATTTGCTTGAGGAAGTAAGAGAAACAGCCTTAATCGATTGGCGATTTATCGTCAAGAGTGGCCAAGCATTATAACAAGGGGGTAAAGTTTCGAAGGTTCGAAGTAGGAGATTTTGTCCTCAGAGAAGCCGAAGCATCTACGCCTCAGAATCTGGGAAAGCTGATGCCAAACTGGGAAGGACCGTATGAAATCACTGAAGTGCCGAAGCCGGGGACTTATCGGTTGAAGGCATTAGATGGGTCAGCAATTAAGAATACTTGGCACGCTGGCAGGCTTAGGAAGTACTTTCAGTAAAAATGATGTCAGTACACTGGAAGTCTGTAAATATTTATGTCATCATCAGTAGAAGTTCTTTTTTTCTCAAACAAATCTTGTCTTCGTTGCTGATCAGTTCAACGGAGTAATGAGGTTCGGGTGGACTCGCTGGCCATTCGATGGCAGCCTTTTCAGCAGGTGGTTCTTATGAGTTTGTCAAGCCCTTCGTGGTAGGCAAACGTCATTGGTGTTAGGAGGTTCGGGTGGACTCATTTGGCCATTCGATGGCGACCTTTTCTATAGGTGGTCCTTATGAGTTTGTCGTGCCCTTCGTGGTAGGCAAACGTCATTGGTGTTAGGAGGTTGGGTGGACTCATTGGCCATTCGATGGTAGCCTTTTAATAGGTGGTCCTTATGAGTTTGTCAGGCCCTTCGTGGTAGGCAAACGTCATTGGTGTTAGGAGGTTCGGGTGGACTCGCTGGCCATTCGATGGCAGCTTTTTCGGCAGGTGATCCTTAAGACCTTGTCAGGCCCTTCGTGGTAGGCAAGTGTCATCTTTAAGATGTTGTCAGGCCCTGCGTGGTAGGCAATTGTCGACACTTAGACCTTGCCAGGCCCTTCGGGGTAGGCAAGTGTCATCTTTTAGACCTTGTCAGGCCCTTCGTGGTAGTCAAGCGTTGTCCTTCAGACTTTGTCAGGCTCTTCGTGGTAGGCAAATGTCATCTTTTGGTTTTGTTAGGCCTTTCGGGGTAAACAAATTCCTAATGAAGCAGACCTTTCTCACACTTCAAGAACTAATAAGTATCCCTTTACTTTATTACCGAATTTTTTTGCTAAGTGTTGAGTTCGGAAGCCTCATTCTTTAATTTCATCTTATCTCGTTATATGACATGTTTAGTTGTTACTTAATGATTTGGGTTCGATCCATGAAAGATTTTGTGCATCTTTCCATTTAAATAAATATTGGAGTATTGGCAGAAAATAAATACACCGAAGTCATGAGGAATGAAACCGTTTTTCATTGATATTTAATCTAATTACAATATTAGATAATTTTTACAAATACTATAAATTAAAGAAAGAAAAAACAAAAATAAGAACATCAGCTTCAGGCGCCATCTTCGTCATTCGAAGAATCGAGTAAGGATGGATCCAAGTTGGCTGCAGACAGCTTCTCCTTGCCACGACTTCGGCAGAGCTCGTAACTCTCGGAATATATCTTCATTATCTCCCCATTTATTTTGTCCGAGTTCCGGTACTCTTCACATATTTGTTTACGAAGGTCGTCGGTTAAAGGAGGCCCAAGGTCCCGAAGAGCCTTGAGTTCTCGGATTTCTTCTTCGAGCTTGAGTCGCCTATTCATATGACGAGTCTCTGCCGCCTCCAGTTTATGGATGGTCTTGGTCAGGATCTTAGCATCAGCCTTTAACTCCTCGATCTTTTCCATCCTTATCTCGCTCCTCTGAACTAAGTCAACATTCATTTTGACGATCTCCTCGTGTTGTACTTTGATTGACTTTAGCTCTTCATTGGAGGCCTTCACATCTCCCTTGGCTTGAGCTAACTCTTTTTGAAGCCCTTCATTTGTATGAAGAATGCATTCACGTTGAGTCTTCTCCTTAGCCAAGGCAGACTTCAGAAGGGTATTCTCCTTCCTCAGGGCCTCTTCCTCAGATTCGGTTTCGAGGGACCTCGGACGAAGACGCCCGAACACAGCATTGGCCTATGTGTTTCCAATATTGTTTGATCAGTTTTCAGATATATAAGTATGAAGATAAATTCGAAAATAAAGAAGAGAATCGTTTACCTTCGCCAAGTAGCTCATGCTTTCGCTGAGTAGATCCCCATTCGAACTGTTCCCGAACCGATGATCGTCGGTTTCACGAACAAAGGCGTTGAACAGTTGAAAGGGAAAGTGGGCATTGAATCAGGGCCACATCGTTGGAGAGGCCATGGCATCCTGATGGAATTCGGTAGTTGGTTATCTGGAAAGAGAAGGCGGGGGTTCATTGCGGATTGGCGAGGAGTCCACCTGTATGGTTTCGGGAGTGGGGGACCGAGCAGGAGTGCGTTCGGGGGTTGGCGGAGGTGCAGAAGATGAACCGGGGTAGCTGTCTGATGGATGTTTTCTTTTTCGGGATGGAGTGGGGACAGACCCAGTCGGTTCATCGTTAGGCACTTGAGTTTCTGTGGACGTTGTCGGAGGAATGACAGCCAAAGAGGTGGGAACTCGGAGCTCTTCGGCAGTCAGAGGGGTTATCTTAGTTCTTATTTTCTTTACACGAAGGACCTTAGCCCGATCGTGCAAAGGAATATCAAGCAGGCTCCTCCTCACCGGGGTAGGTTCAAAAGTTGGAGGATTGGGGTCGGTTGAGAAGGTTGTTTGGGGGGTTACTTCGGGAAGTGTTTCAGGATCACTTTCGGGGTTTGTTTCTGGTTGGGTGGATTTGGATCGTTTGGCGGATCTTTTTCTTCGGCGAGGTCTGAGGTTTTCTTCAGGTATGTTGGGTTTGTCAGTTTGAGGTTCATCAGTTTGAAGGGAAGTAGTTGGTGGATCGATGGTAGGGGGATCAACCCGGGAAGATTCTTCAGCCAGATGCTCTTCACTTGCATCTGCATTCTGCCCTGCTAAGAAATCTTCCAGGTCTCTCACTTCCAAGGGAGTCGGTTTGATCAAAGACACTGCAAAAAACCATGTATCAGAACCTGTATCACTTATATATCTCAGAAATTATGTTACAAAGTTATTCGAAACATACATTTGTGGTCATATAGCCAGGCTTGTTTGGTCAGAAGTGTGAAACTCCATTCTTTTGGAGGAATCTTCTTCAAAAAGTCTGCCATCTCCCTCACACGCCCTTCGGATATGTCTCCAAAGTCAGCAGAGACCCGATCAGAGGTAGTCCAGTCTGGAAGAGAAGAGATCTCGGGTCCCGTGACGAAAAACCACTTCTCGTGCCAACCCTTGTTGCTGGAAGGGGTATCCATCAGGGGTCTCCTCTCGAATCTGGTGTTGGGTCGGGGAGACTGCTTGCTCAACATTTTGAAGCCTCGTTCTCGAGACCTACCGGCAGAGAAGAGGATGAAGAAGATGTCAACAGAGGGAGAAATCCCTAATTCATGACAGAAGGCAATGAATGCCAGGATGTGAATGTAGGAATTGGGCACTAACTGAGAGAAGCCCACTCCTATGAACCCTAGGAGGGTAACGATAAAGACATGGAGAGGTAGGTGAACCCCCTTTTCCAAGAAGGTGACTGGCATGGCGACCCAACCGTCTGGTCGCTGGTACATACGCTCTTCAGAAGCAGGGGCCCTTATGGCGTACATGTCAGGAATCTGATAACGAGTCCTGAGCATGCATATCTCAGATTCCGTGACGGAAGAAGGGATGTTGGCATGAGGGAACTGCTCCCCGTCCTTGAAAAAGTCAGAGGCTGAGGCAGAGGGGATCAGAGAAGGATTTCCCCCCATGGTTGTTGATTGGGGGTTGGAACTCGAACCCTCTTGGTTAAGGTTCGGGTTGGGAGAAACGATACTGACAGGAGTCGCACGAAGGGGAGAGTTTTGGCTAGAGGTTACGGTCACCATTGTTAAGATTTCGTGAAGTAGAGAAAGAAGTTTGCAGAGGAGGAGAAAGCTCAAAGGTTCAAATTTCAAATTAGCGGTGTAAAACAAATCGAATTGGTAAAGTTTACCTTTTATCTCGTGTGATACACAGAATCGAGGGCGGCACATTTAATTCACTGCAATGATGATGAATGGGAAGAGGTTTCGTCTGTTTTTGGGTCTAAATATCTTCACCTGTGTGGGCTTACGTCTATTGGGCTTCCCACTTCTATTCCTGATATCAATTTGGACCGATTTTAATGGGCTTTGGTGAGTTTCACTTTGGACCTCTTGTGACTTATCATAATTCGTTATGTCAGGGGCCTATACTGTTTATAGTCTTTCATTAAACATCCTGTTTAATAAAAGACTAGGGGGCAATGTTGAGCCATAATCCTTTTCCTTATTGGGCCAACCTTAATGGGCTCCTCCCTTGGATCATGTTACTCTTATCCTAGTTGGTCCGAATGATTTGGGCCTAGTTACTTGATTATTTCATTGGGTCCTTTCGGTTGGATCCGATCATTTGGGTCATTTCCATTATTTGGGCTTAGTCATTGAATTGGCCCATTATACAAATTGTCACTTAATCCAACTTTGTGGGTAATCATTATGCCAAGTGATAGTTGACTATTGGTATCCGCCACCTTATGCATGGCATTAATGAGGATGGGACTCGGATGGCCTGGTGGTGGCAAAAAAGTGGTAGCAGTGTAGAAGTAGGTCGCTTACTTTTAATTTGAAATGAATGGGGAGTGGGGAAAAGGTGTCAGGAGATGATGGGTGGCACGGTAAACCGGGAGTGGAGTATGTATGGGGCTAAGATCACATAAGAAGGTAAGTAACATACACAATCATATTATTATTCTCTCTCAGACATTAGATATTATTTTCTCTCCATTGTTGACCTTGTGATCGCCGATACTGACTCTCACACCGGAGCTATCCCTCGACGGTCAGGCCATCAAGCTTTTGGTGTTGACTTGTTGAACTGTGCAGGATATCGGACGCGTCTTGGTGATTGGGATGTGGAGAAAGATCTTGGCGTTAACAATATATATACAGACATGATCACCAGCCACGAAGCACCTCCATAGGGGATCAGAAAATGTAAATAAAACTGTAAAAGCTATCAATCGCCATGGAGGAAACTCCAGGCGGGACAAAACATAAATAAAGCTGTAAAGCTATCAACCACCACGGAGGAAACTCCAAGCGGGGCAAAATGTAAATAAAGTTGTACAAAGAAATCAACTGCCACGAAGTGAACTCCAAGCAGGACAAAACGTAAAGAAAGCTGTAAAAGCGATCAACCACTACAAAGTAAACTCCAGGTGGGTCGAATATATATATATATATATATATATATATATATATATATATATAAGCGATAAACGCACCGAATGTAAAATCCAGGCTCATCGAACAGACTTCGACAACAGTTGTAACAACCCGATATTTTCTATATAAATAAATAAGAAATTTTGCGTATAAATTTTTTTTTATTTTAAAGATGAGGATTTGTACAAGATATGTGTATATGTATTTATGTGGTAAATAAAAATATATTTATTACATGAATATTTATAAATAATTTTATTTTAGAATTATTGATTATTATAAAAGTATATTCTTATAATAATTACTTTTATGATAGAAATGTTTTTATTAATTATTTTCCATGAAAATATAATCATATATTATTTAAATAATATATGAAGTGATTTTTAGAATAAATATAATAATTATTTTATTATATGAATTTTAGTATAGATTATTAAGTTTATTATTTTACCTTAATTATTAAGGTTAAATATGAAGAATAAATCAAATATGAAATCCAAACCCTAATTTTGGATTATTGTAAGTATGAGAATAAAAATATAATATTAATTATATTTTAAATTTTCAGTGCTATAAATATGTACTGTTTGTACGTATTAATGATGATTGGTCAATTATGGTGTTTAATTTCAAAACCCTAATATTATTTGGCTAAACCCTAATTTGAAAATCAATTGTGGGTTTAAGACGGTTATTTAACTGTGTTATATGTTTTATGTTGTGTGTTACATAATGTTATGATAATTAGGAAACCCTAATTGTAAATTTAAAACCCTAGTTTATATTTGAATTTCTAATAATTAGAAACCCTAATTGGAAACCTAAACTAGAGATTTTGATTAGTCAGAAATTGTGTTACTGTGGATAATAACGCGTATGATAGATTTTATTGCTAATTAAGGTAAACCTAATTAGTAATTAAAATTATAATGATTAAAACCCTAATTATGTTTTGGAAACCCTAATTATTTAAAAACCCTAAATTTTATTTAGTAAGTTCTAATTAAAATTTTATTGAACTTTAATCTTATCCTGAAAACCCTAGAAATTATTTGGGATACCTTAAGGATTAAAATCTAGTGATTAAAACCTAGATTCAAGCACCATGGACAAGTATACCCTTAAAATAACAATGCAAATGACCAAATTACCCTTTATTTAAAAATGGAGTGTTCTAGAATTGCATGACTCATCACTTGTGTTTATCCCATGTGTGTAAAACCAGCCAATCCTTATCCATATTGACACCTTACATGATAGATACATTGCATCTATGTTCTATAAATAGATTAAAGGAGAGAGAAATCATTTGCTAGCCATTTTTGTACACAACACCCAAGCCTTTTCTCTAAACCCAAAACCCACGAAAATATAAGCTAAATCATTTCCATAAACAAGCCCCACGATCAGCTATAACAAATCAGAAGCCTAAGATCAAGATCGATCAAAGTAAAGGTATTAAACCCTAATTCAAAATCTGTCCAAAATTCGGTTGTTAGATGTTATGTTTGAGTGTTAGAATATGTTGTTAGTAGTGTATAATGATGATCTGGGTTGATGGATGTTAGATCCATAACATCTATAGGCTCGGATTTGAGTTTTTGCAAAATCTGGAAAAACTTGGTTCTGTGGTCTGACAACGAATGTCAGTGGCCACAGATCCTTGATCATTTATGATTTGTGTTGTTTTTAAGTTGTTATATGTAGCCTGTATTGTGGTCTGTAAACTGCAACTGGACTCAAGGTCATTTGATGTCTAGAATAGAAGTTATTTACGGTCAAAAGTAGTTGACCGGCCATGATTGGGTGTTTCTGGGTAACCCAGAAACAACCAAGAACTGGCCTGACAAGCTTTTAAGCCGGTCATATCTTTTAGTGTATTTATGTTTTGTTGTTTGTGTTATATCTAGTCTATAGCTTGATATTTGTACTACATGTTTATGCCTTATAATATCCTAAAAATCATATGGAGGAGAGTCAGTGGCTGGTCAAAGCAGGCTAGATGATCGCGAACTGAAACTCAAGAACGTGATCTCTGACAGGGTTTGACCAACATGGATCTTGTTATTTGGTTGTTGTTTTGTTGCTTTTATGTAATGAATCTCTTCCTTGTTATGTTGGCTACATACTCCATGTTTTAAAGAACAAAAACATTACACGTTCAACAAGTTGTGGAAGCCCAAGCGAGGCGGTCGAATCGTTCTTCATTTCAGGTAACCCGGAAAATGAAGAACGACTCTGACAACGACTTGTTCAAGGCTCAGATCTCGTTAGTTAAGCATGTTTTGATGATGTTATTCATTGGATCGTGTAGTCTTGTACTTGATTACATTATCGACCATCAAAATGTCCGTAAACAAATTTAGTAGCGTTTAATCAATGGTCAAAGTGGTACCCATTTAAAGCGCCTTATGAATGCTCAAGAACATGAAGAAGAACCTATAGCGACAGCTTTGTCACTATAAGCGACCTTTAATGATGATAAAGATTTTATTTTTGGAAATTAATTAAAAAAAATAGAAAATAATAGTTTTTAATTATTAAAAATACCAAATAAATTATTAAAAAATACTTTAAATTCGAAAATTAGTTTTTAATTATTTTAAATATATTTCATAAATATTTAATATTTTTGGAATATTAAAATATTTAATTTATTTAATTATAATATTAAATAAATTATTTAAAAATGATTTTAATATTTGAAAAATTATTTAAAATTATATTATGATATAAAAAAATATTTTAAGTTATTTTTAATGACTTTTAATATTTTGTGATAAATTTCATTAATAAATAAATATTAATGATAATTAAGTTATTTACTAAATGAATTAAATAAATTAATTAAAATGATTTTATTATATTAAAATCATTTTAAATAATAATAAGGTATTTAAAAATATTTTAAGTTATAAAATATAACTTTTAATATTTAAAGATAAATTTTATTAATTAATTATTATTAATGATATTAAGGTTATTTAATAATTATATTAAATAATTTAGTTTAAAAATAATTTTAATATTATAATAATCATTTTAAATGAAAATAAAGTGTTTAAAGATATTTTAAGTTATAAAACATAACTTTTAATATTTAAAGAATAATTTCATATTAATAATTATTAATTTATTATTAATGATATTAAATTTATTTAATAATTATATTAAATAAATAGTTTAAAAATGGTTTTATTAATTTAAAAAAATCATTTAAAAGGGATATAAATGAATTAAAAATATTTTAAGTTATACTTAATGACTTTTAATATTTTGATAAGTAAAACATTAATACTTTAATATTAATGATAATTATTTAAAATGATTTTAAATGTTTTAAAAATTATTTAAGGGTAATATTAATACTTTAAAAGTATTTTGAGTTATTATAAATAACTTTAATATTTTGGAAATGATTTCATTAATAGTTTAATATTAATGATAATAGAATTGTTTAATATTTAAATCATTTAATAATGATTCTGATGTTAGAAAATTTATGATAAATTATAATAAATGTTTTAAAATTATTATAAGTCATTTAAAAATAATATGACCGATACGCATGAGATATTGAGTTTACGAATAGAGTCTTAGACTCGATAATTATTCGATAAAGGCATTTCGATTTAATGCAAGCATGTTTTTAAATTGATCCGGACTTAGATAATTTTATTAGATAAAGTGATTATTTGTGATTAAATGGTTATTAAACATATGTGCCAATGTGATTAGGGTATAATCTTTAATCGCAATAAGCGGTGTTATGTGTTATAATATGTTATTCTAATCGGTAAAATGATTTGATTAACGATAGGTCGTGATATAAACGATAAAACTAAGTTGCAAATTATAAGCAGCGCATCAGACAAGTATCTAACCTTTGCATTTTCTTTATGTAATGGACATGAGTAAGAATATTTATGAATTATATTATTACTGTACAGATTATTAACCTTATATTATATAAGCTCATTGATTATCAACATGTTAGTATATGGTAACTCAGATATATATATTTTGTTCGTTAATTTCTAGAAATGGTTAAACAAGTGTCCCCACTTGGATAATCATTGTATTTAATCACACGTTGATATACCTTTGTCAATTACCCGTATACATATATGTTGAATTATAGATTATTGTTGAACAAGATAAAACCTTTGATTTGGAACCCAGACAAGTATGAACATCCCTACACGGGAAAACTTTTTATGCGCCCAAGGCGGACAGAGTGAACGATACCCTCGTTCTTACATGTAGTATTGATCAATGCAGGGCATAACGGGCTGATCACCCCCCGTGCCCGTAAGTTATGACGGTTTGCAGATGAATTTCTGTTTAACCTATTTGAAAATTGAAAACAATGTTCATAGTATGTCATATAAACCCTATTTATAGTCAGTACGTAGTTTCAAAGATTTGGTATAGAATTGATATATTATTATCATTTGGTACAGATTACTTCACAACTATTGAATCGTTGTAGAAGGATAGTATCAAGAAAATATTTAAATTCTTTCAGCTTATATACATATAATTGTTATTACTTGCTGGGCACTCAAATGCTCATCCTTGCTTAATTTAAATGTTTTCAGCTAAGTGTGAACGACCAGAGAGCTCTGCTAAGAACAAGGGAAAGGGAAAGGTTTCTGAATGAATGAATGTTATCTTATGTAATAGTTGACTTTAGTAAGACAATGATATTAAATTATCTATCACGTATTGTAATGAATGTTTAAAGGTTACGTACTTGGGAGATAGACTCTGATAATTATGTAAATTAAGTTTGAATTTTATATTATTGTTATTATTATTAGTATTATTCCGCTCATAGAAATGGTATCGTAAAGCACCGAGTTCGGGTTTCAAGTACCCAGATTTGGGGGCCTTACAGGTTGGTATCAGAGCTTAGGGTTAAAAACCATAGGTGGGTTAGACCTTAGGCTATAACCTTAGAACAGAAGGAAACGTTGAAAATATAAATAACTCATATAGAGTTTAAAAAGAGATGATTTGAATAAATTCATCGTCAAACAAAATAAAAGATAACATATATAAAACTCTTATTTGCTGTGTGTATATACTATATGTTAATCCGGATAATTTATGTGTGTAGATGTCTGGTGGAAAAGGCTTGTTATATGCTTATAGCATGAAGAAGGGTCAAACCCATACACCCGAAATGATATCAAAGCCAATAAATTTGAAATGGAGGCTCATAATGAAAACAACTCAGACGATGTGGTTATTGTAGAAAATGTAGTACCAGATCCGGAGATGGTAGAGCTGACAGATAGTGATTCAGACACTAAAGTTGAAGCTGATCAAGCATCAATGGAGGTGCAGGATCTGAGGAACAAGGTTTCTTCTCTGGAAAGGCTGTGGGAGATAGAAAAGCTGCTTAATAATCAATTGCGTCAAGCGTTAATAGAAATAATGGAAGAACAGGATAAGCTTAAAATCCAAATTGATCATATTGGAGCCACAAGCATCACAGCGTGTGCAGCTCCGAGCAAGAAGGGAAAAGAAAGATAGAAGATCAAGACTTAGGAAAATTCGATAAGAAGAAAGGGAAAAGAATATGTTATCTGTGCGGTTATGAGGGACATACTGAAAGTAGTATGCACACAAGCCAATCATGTTTGATGATAAAGCATATACTTTATAACAATCTTATTCATTTATTAATAAAAAGTATTAATTTATTAAAGGCTTTTAATTATCTACATGATGCTGTTTTATAATATGTGATAAACCCATAGTTTTAAGCAATGCTTTTAGAATAACGATGATGATCATTCTAATGAGATCTAAATTCTTAGAAAGCTTAAAACTAAAATAGTTCCCAATCATTGGATTACTAAATTGGGGATTAGTGAATCCGGATAGATTGGTACATACGTTGCTTGCTCATTGGATGAGGATGATTGATCTCATGATCATTTGTGTGGAGACACTAAAGCAAGTATGTAGGTGCTTATTGGAGAATAAGTTCATTGAACATTGGCTCGCTAAGGAATACCTAATGGAGTTTTATTTGCTGTCAATAGGAATTTCTGTAGTGATAGTAAGACAAGTGATCCTTGGACTTGAGATCATCATAGTATCTTGTGTATGATGAGTTATACTTTGACTTATTCCTTAAGACCCTTAGGGTATATCAAAGGGTATGCTTGGGTATAATAAGTTGTACATGGAGATAATGTATGATCAATAAAGAATCTACCACTTCTAATAAAAGAAGAGAAATGTCCTATGTGATTCGATAAATGACAACCCAAAGAGTCCTTGGTTAAAGCGTAATGAAATTAGAAAGGAGTTTCTAATTTGCATTATTTGGAGTTGTGCATTTAAGGATCGAAATACATATAATTAAATAAAATAAGACTTGTGAAGAATTCCATGCCTTATATTTAATTGGGACATTGTATGGTGGAAGGATTGAATTGTATTTGTAACTATTTACTCAAAGGTTCTTTAATGATTAATGTTAAAATCTATATTATCCGGAAAGTCGTTTGATCGCTAGGGAGGCTTATCCTTATTGTAGAATAAATATTATTTAAATAAATTAATTATTTAATTTATTTATTTAAATAAGATTAGAATTGTTCTAATTGATTTATTCACAACCGGTTTAATATGGAGAACCTAAAGGGTCACACCATAAAAGGAAGAATAATTATTTAAGAAGTTAATGGCATAATCGTAATAATATATGTTATGTATATTTAATTTAATCTATGGTGATAGAATAAATTAAATAGCTTAATATTTATTATTTAATATTTTAGAAATATTAAATATAAATTAATAAGAGGAGTCTTATTAATATTATTACAATTATTATTATTTTAATTTCTAAAAGAGTTTAGGAATTAATTTAATATAAGTACTCTCATTTATTCCTAATAAGATTAGGAGGTTAAATTAATTAAAAGAGTTTAATTAATTATCCCTAATAAGATTAGGGAGCTTAATTAATTAAAAGAATTTAATTAATTAAATAAAACCCAATTCCTTAATTGTTAAGGTGGGTTGCCCACATCTATTAATAAGAGGAGTCTTATTATGGGTGAGGGTGTGGTTGATTTTTCAACATACGTAATAATTCCAATTTGTTGGGAGAGTACACCTTTTCTATAGAGATAGAAAAACTAGGGTTTAGCCAACCACCTTCTTCTTGAATTCTATTCTTCCTTGGTGGATCACCTCAGAGGCCAAACACATGGGTGGCTAACGTTGATCAAAGGAAGGAACCAAACCCGGTGGATTCAAGTTGAATGCGAAAAGGATTGGAGGTGAACTTGTACCGAGGAAGTTTTCGGATCTTCAAGGGTATGTTTGTTCTTCATATCTTTTCGCTTAATTAATAATTGTGCATAAAGGATGATCCGGGTTTATGGTTTGTAAATTTTTAAACTCGATTTTTACGCGCTCAGACTTTTATGCAATTTGATCATTGCATACTTAATATTACAAATCTAACAGTGGTATCAGAGCCAAACCTTTATGCGAATTATTAATTGTTTTAATTTGATATATATATTGATATGTGTTTAGAACAATTTAATTGGGCATAATTTTATTGTATAAAATTTAAAATAAAAAAAAAAAAAAAAAAAACGTAAGTTTTTTTTTATTGGAAATCGAGGGACATGCACGGTTTGTCAAGTGGTTAGCAGGAGAGCATACAATTGATATATAGCAGCAGGCGGTACATGTTTCATGGAGTACACGGAAATGGCCAGCTGCTTGTTAAAAGTTAAAGTAACCGTGTATATATATATATATATTTTTTTAAATTCCGTGAGCATGCATGGTCCAGGTGTCATGTGCAGAGTAACCACTTGCAGCGCCTCATTAGAATTCCATGTGATTAATATTAGAACTGATATTGTCTGTAGAGTCAACGCACGAAATTTTTTTTTTATTAGCAGGTTGCTTATCCTATATATATATATATATATATATATATATATATATATATATATATATACGGATATATATATATATATATTTATCATATACGGATATTATATATATATATATATATATATATCGGTTAATATAATATATATATATATATAATTATTTTATAATTAAAATAAAAGTTTATTTTAAATTTAAAATAAAAGTTTATTTTAATATTAAAATAAAAAGTTTATTTTAATTTTAAAATTAAATTTCATGCTAACTAATTAGAGTTGGAATTTGATTCCATGATAACTAATTGGAGTTGAAATTGGATTCTATTGTTTCCTTAAATAAAAGAGTTTATTTAGATATGAAATAAGATTTCATATTATTCAAAATAAAAGAGTTTATTTGTGAATAGGAAAGAGAATCCATATTTTCTTAAATAAAGGAGTTTATTTAGATATGAAATAAGATTTCATATTATTCAAAATAAAGGAGTTTATTTGTGAATAGGAAAGAAAATCCGTATTTCCTTTAATATTTTTTTTACATGGAATGGATTCATAATTAATTAAAATAAAAGAGTTTATTTTAATTAAAGATTTTTTTATTACATGGAATTGGATTCCATAATTAATTAAAATAAAGGAGTTTATTTTGATTAAAGATTTTGATTAAAATAAAATAGTTTATTTTATTCAAAATTGGATAAATTAAAATAAAATAGTTTTATTTTGATTTAAATTTGGATTAAAATAAAGGAGTTTATTTTGATTCAAAATAGATTTTATACTAACTAAATTTGCCCATTAAATGATATCAATATATATATTAAATGTTTATTATTCATAAGATGAATGTTATTTATTGATGCATATTGTGATGTGTATGATAATAAATGGGATTGATTATGGACTATCGACCAATGTGATTGGATTTTATTTTAGTTGGATGCATGAATGTATGAGTTTTATTAAATGGGGTTCACAGATGCTCGCCTTCTCTAATTTTTCTAAATGTAAATTCTATCTCCTCCTATGTACTTCCCTCGATCACGATCAAGGCTTCTATTTATTTTAAAATAGTTTTGTAATAGGAATAGTTAGAATTAATTTTGAAGAATTAGAGATCAAGGAACAAGGAGCGCTTGAAGACCCGCTTTGTAATGGAGCAGGGTTTAAATGTAATAGTTATATTTAAATATTATTTCTTGCACCCTAGGGTTTGACCTTTTGGTTCACTTGGTGGCTCTAGTGAACCAAACTAGAATAAAAGTCCATAATCAATCTGGGTAGAATATAGTATTCTATATGTGCATGCTTATACTATATATATTATATATTATACAAACATGCTTCGCATGTTCATTAATATGACGCGTATTTTATATATATATATATATGCTGCCGCTAAACAAGATGAGACAAATTAATAACAAAACCCTCAATTTTTTTATATTAAGTCCTAAGCGCTCAAAGATATTTGGAATATCGAACGTCGCTTTCTAAAGCATGATAAAATTAATAGAGTATTAAATATTTAATATGAGTTTGTTGTGTCACCACAAGGCAAGTATTAAGTATTTAAGATGTTAATTTATCACATTTGATGCTTATAAAGAAAATTGAACAATATTGTTTTGTTGTGTCACCACAAGGATGATATTTTACTTTTTGAATATATGGAGTGCTAGGTCGGACTTAACTTGGATAATTTTGATTCGGATGTGCCACCACTGATCAAAATAATCTAAGAGGCAAAATACAAGGAGTTGCATAGTTGATGTAATTGACAAAAGTTGTCTACCTATTTATTTATATATAGTTTGTTGTGTCACCACAAGGCTCTATACATTTGAAATGGGATCCTTATTCTCACTAGCAAATCTTTAATTAGATTTTGCTAGAACTATATAAGTGAGGGTAATATAGTTTGAAGAAAATAGTGGGAGATACCAATTTAAAACAAGACCTAAATTATTTTGATAATTAATAAAAGAATGTATGTTAAAATGTTGTTAATTACAAATTCATTTACGTAATTTTACAATGTCTAAAATTACTATCATCGCGAAGCATATTAGATGCTAAATTAACCGTAATCAATTAAACGGATTGGTTAAGGAATTTGAGAATAGTTCTCATAGTGAAAAGCTATCTTATGTCCTTAATACGCCTATCCTCGCAATGGTTGCGCATAATACCTCCGAGGAAGAGATTGCTACTTTTAGAAAGTGGCAAGATGATGCATGATTGGCTCAATGCATCATGCTCGCATCTATGAGTAACGAGCTTGGCCACAAGATGAAACTATGGATGCTCCTACTATATTCCTGCACATTAAGTAGTTGATGGTGAGAAAAGTAGGACTGATAGATATCAGATATCTAAGGAGCTCTTCCGATCTAGAATGACCGATGACACTACAGTACAGATAAAATTCCTTAACATTATCAATTTGATTGATCAATTAGGACAACTGGTTTTGTCATGGATGGAGAGTTGAGCCAAGATTTGATCTTGCACCCACTCCCGGACTCCTTTCACAATTGTTGTGAATTTTTTCATATGAACAAGCTAGATATCAGCCTCGCTGATTTGCTTAACATATTAAAAAATGTTGAGAGTCACTTTCCAACCAAGAAAGACCATGTCTTCTTGGTAGGGCCAAAGGATCTTCCAAAAGAAGAATGATTCAAAGAAGGTATATAGAAAGGCAAAACAAAGGATAATAAGAACAAAATCGATACATGATAACAAAGGAGTTTGCTTCCACTACAATAAGCCCGACATCGGAAAGAAATCGTAAGAAGCATCTTGCAGAGGCTAACCAAAGAAGCTTAGTGAAGTTTCTTTATAATACAATTTTGTTCATTATTTAAATAAATTTTCTTTAAGTCAAGGTTCTACTTGGGTATTGGATACCGACTTTGGTTATCATAAATATAGATTTATGAAGGACCAAATGTAAGTAGAAAGCTAAACAAATATAAGTAATCCTATACGTGGAAATGTAACAAAGGTTGCTACATTAGCCATAGAAACTTATAATTTAACAATGCCTACACGGCAAATCTATTAAGTCAATAAGTTGTTATTGTATTCCATTCTTGTTAAAAATATTATTTCCATTTTATTGTTGGACAATGAAATCTTTGGTATTATAATAAAGAACAATTGTTGTTCTATTTATAATAATAATGTTTTGTATAGAACCGGAATATTACTTAATAAATTTTGTATACTTGACTTACATGAAAATAATTTTGCATATTGAACAAACTAGTATAAGAAAAGGAGATGATCATTCAAAGAGTTGAATGTGTGTATTTGCTAAAATACAAGTGTGAATTATTTGAAAGGTTTAAAGAATTCAGAAGTGAAACAAATTGGCAATGTATTAAGATTCTTTGATTAGATCAAGGAATAAATACTTGTGCAATAAGTTTCTAGATCATCTCAAATGGTTTTCTCATAATGGACGCCTCCTGATACGCAATAATTGATTGATGTATCTGAAAGGAAAAATCGTACCTATTTGAACATGGTACGATCCATAATGATTTTACCAACATTCCAGTATCCTTCTAGGGTCATGTCCTAGAAATGGTCGCGATATCTCTTTAAAAAGGTAACCTCTAAATCCGGCTCCAAGACTCCATAAAAGTTATGGACAGGGAGGATTCCTAATCTTAAGTATGTTAAGATAAGGGGTTGTCCAACTTATGTGAAACGGTTTCAAAGGATGAGCTTGGGACAAGATTTGACAAATACAGATTTGTGGGACATCCTAAAGTAAGTTTAGGGTAAATGTTCTATAATCCTACTTAGCAAAAGGTGTTTATTGCGAAACACGCTTCCTTCTAAGATAAAGGTGTTTATCATTGAAGGGCTAGTGGGAGGATAATAGATCTTGAAAAGTTCAAGAACCACAAAATACTATAAGTCAAATAAGAGGAACCTGTAGATAGACCTATTATACCACAACCGAATCGTAAATCTGGAATAGTACCAAAGATACCTAGGAGGTATGGATTCATCATGGATGATGATGATGAGGTACACATCATAGAAGATGATGATCCAGAGTTACATTCGATGAGGTAAGACTTCTAGTGTGTACAAAAGGGTCAGTGGGAGCGTCGTGAAATTTCTAGTATTATATGTTGATATACTACGGATGAGGAATTACATACCAATGCTACAATCAAGAAAGATAAAGTTGTCTAAACAATCCTCCATGAATGATTTGGGAAGAGTATCATTATTGGGGATACAAATCTATATAGATAGATTTAAAAGGATGCTCGACTTAACCCAAGGAACGATATTCATTTGATGCTAAAGTCGTTTAGCATGGAAAACTCCAAGAGATGTCTCATGTCGATGAGCTATGGAGTGTATCTCTTAATAGTCCCCACAGACTCGAAAAGAGAGGTCGCATGAGTGACAATCATGTATGCAATGAAATGTACGAGACCGATGTTGATCACCATATTATGGAGAAGTTCATATGAGTCGCTGAAAATATCTTAAAGTGCTTAACCCAAGCACTAAGGATGTGATCATATTCATGGTGGATCTAAATTAAAACTAGAGGGCTTAACAGACTCAAGTTTTTCAGACTGAGCAAGACGACAGAAAAAATCCACTTTAAGGTAAAGGGTTACCTTGAACAGTGGTGCAGTGAATTGGAAAGGTTCCAAACATCAAAGAGTTGCTAGTTTAGTAATAAAGACAAAGTATATAGCTATAAATGAAGTCGCAAGTTGATTGTTTGGATTAAAAGTTCATTACGAGAACTCCAGAATAGTTCCTAAATCTCATCTTGGATCTAAACATGTGTTGTGGCACTTTCATTTGATTATTAGAATCATTGAAAAATGGGAAATCACTATAGAGATAGTGGACTCTCATAAACAACATTACATATCCATTAACTAAAGCTTATCCAACAACAGGATAATCGTCACTTAGAGAAGAAGAGTATGAGTTACCATGACGATTGGCTTTAGTGCAAGTGGGAGATTGAAAGTAGTATGCACACAAGCCAATCATGTTTGATGATAAAGCATATACTTTGTAACAATCTTATTCATTTATTAATAAAAAGTATTAATTTATTAAAGGCTTTTAATTATCTACATGATGCTGTTTTATAATATGTGATAAACCCATAGTTTTAAGCAATGCTTTTAGAATAATGATGATGATCATTCTAATGAGATCTAAATTCTTAGAGAGCTTAAAACTAAAATAGTTCCCAATCATTGGATTACTAAATTGGGGATTAGTGAATCCGGATAGATTGGTACATACGTTGCTTGCTCATTGGATGAGGATGATTGATCTCATGATCATTTGTGTGGAGACACTAAAGCAAGTATGTAGGTGCTTATTGGAGAATAAGTTCACTGAACGTGGCTCGCTAAGGAATACCTAATGGAGTTTTATTTGTCGTCATCAATAGAAATTTCTGTAGTGATAGTAAGACAAGTGATCCTTGGACTTGAGATCATCATAGTATCTTGTGTATGATGAGTTATACTTTGACTTATTCCTTAAGACCCTTAGGGTATATCAAAGGGTATGCTTGGGTATAATAAGTTGTACATGGAGATAATGTATGATCAATAAAGAATCTACCACTTTAATAAAAGAAGAGAAATGTCCTATGTGATTCGATAAATGACAACCCGAAGAGTCCTCGGTTAAGGCGAGAATGAAATTAGAAAGGAGTTTCTAATTTGCATTATTTGGAGTTGTGCATTTAAGGATCGAAATACATATAATTAAATAAAATAAGACTTGACAAAGAATTCCATGTCTTATATTTAATTGGGACATCAGTATGGTGGAAGGATTGAATTGTACGGTAACTATTTACTCAAAGGTTCTTTAATGATTAATGTTGAAATCTATATTATCTAGAAAGTCGTTGATCGCTAGGGAGGCTTATCCCTATTGTAGAATAAATATTATTTAAATAAATTAATTGTTTAATTTATTTATTTAAATAAGATTAGAATTGTTCTAATTGATTTATTCATAACCGGTTTAATATGGAGAACCTAAAGGGTCACACCATAAAAGAAAGAATAATTATTTAAGAAGTTAATGGCATAATCGTAATAATATGTTGTTATGTATATTTAATTTAATCTATGGTGATAGAATAAATTAAATAGCTTAATATTTATTATTTAATATTTTAGAAATATTAAATATAAATTAATAAGAGGAGTCTTATTAATATTATTACAATTATTATTATTTTTAATTTCTAAAAGAGTTTAGGAATTAATTTAATATAAGTACTCTCATTTATTCCTAATAAGATTAGGAGGTTAAATTAATTAAAAGAGTTTAATTAATTATCCCTAATAAGATTAGGGAGCTTAATTAATTAAAAGAATTTAATTAATTAAATAAAACCCAATTCCTTAATTGTTAAGGTAGGTTGCCCACATTTATTAATAAGAGGAGTCTTATTATGGGTGAGGGTGTGGTTGATTTTTCAACATACGTAATAATTCCAATTTGTTGGGAGAGTACACCTTTTCTATAGAGATAGAAAAACTAGGGTTTAGCCAACCACCCTTCTTCTTGAATTCCTATTCTTCCTTGGTGGATCACCTCTAGAGGCCAAACACATGGGTGGCTAACGTTGATCAAAGGAAGGAACCAAACCCGGTGAATTCAAGTTGAATGCGAAAAGGATTGGAGGTGAACTTGTACCTGAGGAAGCTCGGATCTTCAAGGGTATGTTTGTTCTTCATATCTTTTCGTTTAATTAATAATTGTGCATAAAGGATGATCCGGGTTTATGGTTTGTAAATTTTTTAAACTCTGATTTTTACACGCTTCCGCACTTTTATGCAATTTGATTGCGCACATGAATATTACAAATCTAACACATACTACTCTGTATTGTCCTGACTACAAACCAGGAGCATGTTTTATCTGTGGGATAGAGGGCCATCAGGCGATAAATTGTCCAAGAAAAAGATGTAATAAATAAGTAGTATAGGTTCTGTTGTGTAGGTGTGTTTAATGTAATATATATGATAAGTATGTCTGTGTAATGTACTGTTCTCAACTTTTGTAATGATCAAGCTTGTAAATCCCGACTTTTGTGGTCATAAAGGGATAGCTGAAGTTCAAAGCATTATGTGCTATGTTATGTACAATATTAGTTAAATGAATATGAATCTAAGTTTGAGAAATGAAACAAGTTTAAAATATTAAACTTATGTGACAAGGTTTAGAATGTAAGTTAAATTTATTATTTTATTTAATTAGATAATGCCGCCGAGACGTCGAACTCCCAACCAAAGGGCAGAAGAATCTGTCAACAACGTTGAGGGACAACAACAAGTTGACCCGATGCAACACTTTTCAAACATGGTGGCACAATTATTATGTGTTAAGTTATGTGTTATGTAATTAATAACAATTATTATTATATTTAATGTTAATTAGGTAAACCCTAATTAATATTTAGAAATCCTAATTACTAAATTAGAACCCTAATTGCTAAGTTGTAAACCCTAATTATTAATTTAGCAAGGTTAATGATAATTAGTAAAGTGTGAAACCTAATTTACAAGTCCTAGGTGATTAGTAAACCTAATTTAATTATTAGGGAACCCTAATTCACATTTTTAGAAACTAAGATTCTCATTTTAGCCCTAATTATAAAATCCTAGAACTTGGACTTATGGAACCTTAGGGTCAAACCCTAAGGGTTAGAATAGATTGCCCACTTTGCTACTAAAAGTAAAAACCAAATTACCAAATTGCCCTTTTTAATATTTTAATAAGGTGGAATGTAGATCTAGCTCTAGTAGGTAGTTGGTGACCAACTCTAGCTAGCCATGTGGTCTAGTAATAGCCTTTAATCATCCAAAACCTGCTCTCCTGATCAGCTATAGGCTTTGAATCAAATTATATATAGATTATGAGAAAGAGAAAGTCATATTCAAGCCTCATTTGATCACAACACCCAACCAAACTCTCTCAAGCTCAAAACCTACGAAAATATTTAGTGGATCAGTCCCAAAGCAAAGCCCCACTATCACTTATAGCCGATCAAAAGTCAAATTCAAGGATCAAAGCTAAAAAGGAAGTATAAACCCTAATCTTTAAAATCTTATGATCTGATGTTAGATGTTGTTAATGAGTGGTTAGATATATGTTAGAAGGTGTCATTTAGTGATCTGGGTTATTATAACTTAGATCCATAACACGTAGATGCTCGAAATTTATGATTTTAGAAATCTGGAAAAGTTAGAAATTTTGGTCTGACAATCAAATGTCAGGGCTCATAGATCCGTGTATGTTAGTTGTTTGTTGTGTTTCATGTTATGAATATGTTCTATGCTATATAGGCTATGCTCTGGAACTTTAATCAAGGTTATATCATGTTTAGATTTCATTTTATAAGCAGTCAAACTGCATTGACCAACCATGAGAGACTGAATCTGGGCAGCCCAGATTTGCCCAGAAAGTCTGACAAACTTTTTAAGGCCTCTGATCTTGTTACTGACAAGTGATTTGGTTATGTTTGTGTAATGGACTTGTAGTCTGGTATATAATCTACACAATCAAGCTTTTAGCTCACCCAGAAAGTACATAGAATCAAAATTATAAAGGGTCAAAGTAGAGTTGACCAACTGCCTAGAACGAAATCTGGAAAACCCAAAAATCGTGAAGAACATGCGTCCTGACAAGGTTTGACCAGCCATTATATGTCATACATGATGTTGTTTAACTGATTTGGTGTTATGTAATTGTTCCTTGTCATTCGTACTACAAGTATAGATCAAGAAAACACTTAAGTGATGAACAGAACCTAGAGAAAATCGAGCGTTAAAGTGACACCGTGAACTTCCTGGGTTTCTGGGTTACCCAAAAAACCCAGAACAGCTCTGACATGAGTCAGTGAAAAACATCTTTAAGTACTTAACCGTCACTAAGGATATGATCACATTCATGGTGGGTTTGAATTAAAACTAGAGGGCTTAACAGACTCGAGTTTTTTCAAACAGACCAATACGACAGAAAATACACTTTAAGGTAAAGCGTTACCTTAAATGGTGGTGCAGTGAATTAAAAAGGTTTCAAACAGTAAAAAGTTGCTAGTTTAGTGATAAAGACAAAGTATATAGCTATAAATGAAGCTACAAGTTGATTGTTTGGATGAAAAGTTCATTACAGAACTAGGAATAGTTCCTAAGTCTTATCTTAGATCTAAGCATGTGTTGTTGCACTTTAATTTGATTATGGAATCATTGAAAGATGGAAAATCACTATAGAGATAGTGGACTCTAAAGAACAACATTACATATCCATTTACTAAAGCTTATCCAACAGCATGATCATAATCGTCACTTAGAGAAGAAGGGTATAAAATACCATGGCGACTGACCATGAATGTTCGTCGCTATAGGGCCCTTTAGCGGCAGATAATTTCAAAAATTAATTATTTTATTTAAATAATTAGAGAAAATTAGTTTTAAATTATTAAAAATACATAATAAATTACTAAAAATTATTTTAAAGCCTAAAAATTGGTTTTTAATTATTTAGTGTATATTTAATAAATATTTAATATTTTTGGAATATAAATGGTATTTAATTTATTTAATTATAATATTAAATAAATTATTTAAAATTAATTTTAATACTTGAAAAATCATTTAAAATTATATTAGGGTATAAGAAAATATTTTGAGTTATTTTTAATGACTTTTAATATTTTGTGATGAATTTCATTAATTAATTAATATTAATGATAATTAAGTTATTTAATAAATGTATTAAATAAATTATGAAAAATAGAATTAATGATTCAAAAATTATATAAAAATGATTTAAAGGTTATAAAAATATTTTAAGTTATAAAATATAACTTTTGATATTTTGTCATTAAAAATATTAATAATTTAATATAAATGATATTAGATTTATTTAATAATTATATTAAATAAATTAGTTTTAAAATGATTTTAATATTATAAAAATCATTTTAAATGAAACTAATAGTGTTCAAAAATATTTTAAGTTATAAAATATAACTTTCAATATTTAAAAGTAAAAATTCATTAATTATTTAATATTAATGATATTTGATTTATTTAATAATTATATTAAATAAATAGTTTAAAATGGTTTATTAAGTTAAAATTATTTAAAAGGATATAAATGAATTAAAATATTTTAATTTATAATTAATGACTTTTAATATTTCGATAAATAGTTCATTAATATTTAAGTATTAATGATAATTATTTAAAAATAATTTTAAATGTTTTAAAAATCATTTAAGGGGTAATATTAATGTTTTAAAAGTATTTGAAGTTATTATAAATAACTTTAAGATTTTGCAATGGTTTCAAGTTAATAATTTAATATTAATTAAATATTAATGATAATATAATTATTTGATATTTAAATCATTTAATAATTATTTCGGTGTTTGAAAATTTATGATAAATTATAATAATTATTTAAAAATTATTATATGACTATAAAAAATTGTATGACTGATATTTACATCTATTGAATTATAGAATAGAGTTTTAGACTATATAATTACCCGGTAAAGTTGGCGGTACACCGAAATGTCTCAGAAACTGATCCAGACCTAGATAGTTTAACTTGATAAGTGTTGTTTGTGATTCAATGACTGTTAAATCTATGTGACAATGTGTCTAGGTTATGTGCTGGCTGCAAATAGCAGTACTGTGTGTTATGATATGTTATTCTAATCAATAGAATGATCTTATTAATGATATGTTTCGGTATAAAAGATAAAACTATGTTGCGTATTGTAAGCAGCAGACCAAGCAAGTATCCTAAACTCTTATTTTACTTTATTCAACAGATATCATAAGTAAGTTTCTTAATTCTTACTCTTTTATTTGAGTAAGTATCTAAACTATCCTTTTAAGTTGTGCAAGTATCTTTACCCCTTGCATTTACTTTATGAAATGGACATAAGTAAGACAGTTTCAGAATTATATTATCATTGTGTTAGATTATTAACTCTATTGTTATTTGATTATGTACTCAAATATTCGTATTCATGCAAGTTCTCGAACTTTATTCGTACATTGTTTATCAGTACATTATTACTATTAGATTCAGATATATCTATTTTGTTCGTAAATTTCTAAGATTTGTTATACAAGTGTCCCCACTTGGATAATTATTAAACATGTTGATACATACTTATTTATTTCTAATATGTATATCTTAATTGAAAGTCGTCTAAGCTATTTGTCTCGACTAGACACAGATTTAAAATATCTTTTGAATATGATAGAACCTTATTGATATCCAACCGAATTGTTTGGTTTGGATTCCCGACTAAGTATGAACATCCCAAATATTGGAAAACTTGTGTGCGCCTGAGGCGGATATAATGAACGAGAACATCGTTATGGTATGTAGTATTGATCAATATAGGGCACATTGGGCAGATCACCCCCGTGCCCGTAAGTTTTGACAGTTTGCGGATGAAGTTCTGTTAAACCTTATCGAAAATTAAAAACAAAGTTCATAGTCTGTCAACAAATCTTCATTTATGGTCAGTACGTAGTTTTCAAAAATTTGAAATAGAATTTTTATGTTGTTTAGTGTTGCTTCAGTTTACTTCACAACTATTGTTCGTTGTAGGAGTGTCATTCAACGAAAATATTTAATCCTTTCAGCTAATGTTTATTGTTTTCTATTACTTGTTGGGCACTCAAATGCTCATTCTTGCTTAATTTAAATGTTTTAGTTAAGTATGATTAGCCAGAGGGCTCTGCCAAGAAGAAAGGGAAAGGAAAGCTGACAGTATAAGTTGGTGTTATCTTATGTAATAGCTAGACATAAATAAGATGATTATATTTTACTATCTGTCATGTAGTGAAATGTGTTGAAGGTCGCGTACCTGGGATTTAGACAACTCTGATATGTAAATTAAGTTTGATATTTATGACAATTTTATTATTTCTGCTCATAAAAATGGTATCATAAAACATTGAGTTCGACTTTCAAGTACCTGAATTTGGGGGCGTTACAGGTTGGTATTAGAGCTTTAAGGTTAGAAACCATAGGTGGGTTAGACCTTAGGCTATAACCTTAGAGCAGAGGGAAACGTTTAAAATACATATAACTCATAAAGAGTTTAAAATGAGATGAATTGGATAAATTCATCGTCAAACAAAATAAAAGATAGCTTAAATAAAACTATTATTTGCTGTGTGTATATATTATATGATAATCATGATAATTTATGTGTGTAGATGTCAGATAGAAAAGGATTAGGATACTCTCAGATCGTAAAGGAGTCAACCTCCATAACCGAGCCAATATCAAAGCTAATAGCTGAAATAGAGGCTCACATTAAAAGCAACCCTGATGGGGTGATTATACTGGAAAAACGTATTACTGAATCTAAAAACGGTAGTATAGCAGATAGGCTGGGCATAGTTAGAGAATGTATGGTCAAGCTCGAGTTCTTAAACTCATATGTTTGTGGTGAGTTCTTAAACTCATAATGTGTAGTAAGTTTGACGAACTTGGTATAGTTAGGTGTGAATGGATTATTGAGGATAATAGGAATATATAGATTTCTATGCAATTAAACCTTAGTGAAGGAGTAAGAAATAATTAGTATTTGTATTACTTGAATATGTATGATTATATGATGCGTATATGATAGGTATGTGGGTATAATGTAATATTCTTAACTTTTGTATAAGTTGTGACAGTGATTCCCGACCTTTCGGTCACAAAGGGATAGAGAATATTTAAAGCAGTATGTGTTATGCTATATGGTGTAAAGTACTAGAAATTAGTTAGATGAACGTGATTTTATTTAATCAGATAATGCCGCCAAGACGAAAATGAAACCAAAGGGCAGAAGAACCTGTCAACAAAGCTGGAGGACAACCAGACCCGATGCAGGATTTTGCGAATATGGTGCGAATATGGTCGCTCAAGATATATAGAATGGAATGCCAGCCCCGGGAAATCAGCCAAACAATTAATTTACGAACTTTAAATATTTTAAGGTCGTAGGGCCGTCAGGATATAGAGGGTCAACTGACCCTGTAGAAGTGGTTGTGATAGCTAGGGTAACGAAGGGACACAAGACAGCTTTTGCCACATATATGATGAAAGGGGAGGTGAATTTTTGGTGGGTGTCAAATCAAGCTAGAGCTGGAGAAGGGAGTAGTGGTAGTAGGACTAGAGAAAGGAAAGGAGATAATTTCGGGAATACCGAAATTAGGCCAGGAGGTGGAAAGAATCAGGTTGTGCAGTGTGGAAATTGCGAAAGGAATAACTCGGGAGAGTGTCTTAAAGGTAAGTTAGTGTGTTATAAGTGTGGGCAGAAGGGACATATCTCTCCCAACTGCCCCAATCCTAGGATGAATAATGGGTGTTTCAGGTGTGGATCAACGGAGCATAAGGTGAAGCATTGTTCGAAAAGGAGAAGGGATGCATGAAGTGTGACTGCGGAGAAAAGTAGCAGGACGCTGGCGACAATGGGACCAACTTCAACAAACAAACCAACAGAATCAACCACAAGAGTCTTCAATATGACGGTCCAGTATATTATGACAGCTGGGGATGCAACTCCAAGTATTATTCGTATAACTTTTATATTTTTATATACATGATTTTCCTATATATAGTAAATTATTTTATAATGAAATTTTGAAGGAGAAATTAGAGTTCTATTAGAAATCAAATTTCCGTAAAAGCAGATAGACAAACATTATGCTAAATAGTTAAAGATCAGTTCGATCGAATCTGATCGAGATCTACTTGAAAAGACTGTGTATACTATTTTCCCTAGTACCTATAAGTTTTGAAGAGGTGATTCCGGGGACGGAATCCTTATAAGGGAGGGTGGATGTAATAACCAAATATTTTTAATCTAATTAAATAATAAATTTTGCATTTTAATTTTTTTATATATATAAAGATGGGATTATATGCAAAAAATAAGTATATGTATTTATGTGATAAATAAAACTTATTATTATATGAATAATTGTAAATAGATTCTTTTTAAGAATTATTGATTATTATAGATTATATTCTTATTATAAATTAATTTTATAATAAAATATTTATTATTTATTTTCCATGAAAAATATGATTATTATATATATGATATGATTTTAAGGATTATTAGGATATGTATTTTATATATTAGTTAAGTTAATTATTTTAACTTAATTAATAATGGTGTATATGAAGGTTATGTCGGATTTGAATTTAACACCCTAATTCTGGATTTTCAATAAGGAATGAGAATATTAATATAATATTATTTATATTTCAGTGATATAAACATGACTGATATGTGTGTGATATTAATGTGTGGAACAGTTATAGTAAAACAGTGCAAAACCCTAGCGTTATTGATAAACTTTAGTACATAAGTCAATTATGACGGTAAGAGTTTGTTAAGTTATGTGTTATGTAATTAATGACAATTATTTTATTTAATATTAATTAGGTAAACCCTAATTAATATTTAGAAACCCTAATTACTAAACTAAAACCCAAATTGCTAAGTTGTAAACCCTAATTATTAATTTAGCAAGGTTAATGATAATTAGTAAAGTGTGAAACCTAATTTACAAGTCCTAGGTGATTAGTAAACCTAATTTAATTAGGGAACCCTAATTCACATTTTTAGAAATTAAGATTCTCATTTTAGCCCTAATTATAAAATCCTAGAACTTGGACTTATGGAACCTTAGGGTTAAACCCTAAGGGTTAGAATAGATTGCCCAGTTTGCCAATAAAAGTAAAAACCAAATTACCAAATTACCAAATTGCCCTTTTTAATATTTTAATAAGGTGGAATGTAGATCTAGCTCTAGTAGGTAGTTGGTGACCAACTCTAGCTTTCCATGTGGTCTAGTAATAGCCTTTAATCATCCAAAACCTGCTCTCATGATAAGCTATAGGCTTTGAATCAAATTATATATAGATTATGAGAGAGATAATGTCATATTTAAGCCTCATTTGATCACAACACCCAACCAAACTCTCTCAAGCTCAAAACCTACGAAAATATTTAGTGGATAAGTCCTAAAGCAAAGCCCCACTATCACTTATAGCATATCAGAAGTCAGATTCAAGGATCAAAGCCAAAAAGGAGGTATAAACCCTAATCTTTAAAATCTTATGATCTGATGTTAGATATTATTAATGATTGGTTAGATATGTGTTAGAGAAGTCATTTAGTGATCTGGGTTATTATAACTCAGATCCATAACACTTATATGCTCGAAATTGATGATTTTAGAAATCTGGAAAAGTTAGAAATTTTGGTCTGACAGTCAAATGTCAGGGCTCAAAGATCCTTGTATGTTAGTTATTTGTTGTGTTTCATGTTATGAATCTGTTCTATGCTATATAGGTTATACTCTGGAACTTTAATCAAGGTTATATCATGTTTAGATTTTATTTTATAAGCAGTCAAACTGCGTTGACCAACCATGAGAGACTGAATCTGGGCAGCCCAGATTTGCCTAGAAAGTCTGACAAGCTTTTTAAGGCCTCTGATCTTGCTACTGACAAGTGATTTGGCCATGTTTATGTAATGGACTTGTAGTCTGGTATAAGGTCTACACAATCAAGCTTTTAGCTCACCCAGAAAGTACATAGAATCAAAATTATTAAGGGTCAAAGTAGCATTGACCCACTGCCTAGAACGAAATCTGGAAAACCAAGAAATCGTGAAGAATAGGCGTCCTGACAAGGTTTGACCAGCCATTATATGTCATACGTGATGTTGTTTGACTGATTTGGTGTTATGTAATTGTTCCTTGTCATTCGTACTACAAGTATGGATCAAGAAAACCCTTAAGTGATTTACAGAACCTAGAGAAAATCGAGCGTTTAAGTGACTGTTGGGTAAAATCTAATACGCACAGCACGCAAGTATACGTGGTCAACAAGTAATATAATAGTAAGTTGAGTATCGTTCCCTCAGAGACTTAGTAAGAATTTAAACCTCACAATTACCAATTTCCTATTAATCCTAATTTTATCAAACTATCAAATTCAATGATTAAAATTATAAAAACTAAATTATGAATAAATATTCTATCACAAATCAAACGCCAATATCAAAGCCAAATTTTCAAACAATTAATGGAGATTTAGACTTATGATTTCACCCTAAGTTCCACTCTGATTCTTACACCTCTATTCCAATTCAAATTACTATACCCGTTTATTAATCAAGAACACGAACATAGTACTAGCCACCTCTCGATGCACTAATACCATATTAACTTAAATCCACAATTTAGATAGAAACAAGTTAAACACCTTAATCAACTAACTCACTATATCTCTATGTGAATTAAAATTAAAGAAGGCTTAAGATTAAGTTCTCTATCTGATTACATGCGATGTCAAGCATATCTCTACCTTAACATTCATCAGGATTCTATTATTCACAAAATTCAAGAAAACATGATATATTAACTAAGTCTAGACTGTATTTCATCTCTCGAGTTCATACAAGTCCACAAAGAATCGTTGATCAGGAAATTCATAAATTGACGATCAAATTAAAATAGATAAACTGGGAAATACTTTATTGAACTGGAAATCAAAGCTACAAAATCATCGTTTCACCTAAGGATCCATCATAAGCCTAAAATGTGAATTAGTTCATAATGAATGAAATAAAAATTGAATAATTTAAAGGAAACATCCTTTCAATTACAAATATAGAACTAAGATGAAGAATAATGCAAAACCACCCTTCACGTAGCCTTAATCTGCAATCGTCATGAAAATCTCTTCAAAATACTCCTTCAAAGCTCGCTATGAAAAACTAAAATTAATCTCTGTACTTTGCCTTCCGTGATGCCTAATTCGCTGTTTGTAGTTCAATATATATAACCCCTCGTGTTCTAGCCGAAGTCCCTTGCTATTTAGAGTCCAAGTGACATGCCAAGTTCCAACAATCCATGTTCCTGCAGTCTTTCGATCAAGCCAAGACTCCAGATTTCGTGAAACCCCGCCTTACATGGGTATATATAAAAAAATGCCTACCCACCTGCTAGTCCACTTTCAAAGGATTTTTCTCATTTCAAGTTTTTTCTAATTTTGCTCCAAACGACCTCCTTTCTTCACTACTTGCCACAACAACCACCTTGCACATAAAAGAACACGAAACAAGTAAAAATGAACATGAAAACATGAGAGTAACCACAAATTAAGCTTGAAATAGACATCGATTCATGGATATAAAATCCACTTATCAAAATCCCCCAAACTTAAACCGTCCTAGTCCTCGAGCACAAAACAAACTACATGATATGCAATATAATGATATGTAATGTAACTCACTAAATAATTACGAATCCAATAGTATCATAGAATCAAATTTATTCATCCGGCCTCAGAAAAATTAAGCACACACTACAATACTTCATAATAAAAACCATCAATAATTTCTTATCAATTCCTCGAATCTTATACGTATCATCACTAATATTGTGTATGTGTAATCAACATTCATACTAACTGATTTAAATTCAAATTCAACACATAACCAATCTCTTATTAGGATTAATATAGAATAAACTCGAGAATTTCAAAAGCAAACAAGTTCCAACTCAAATCAAACAATTACCAAGACTAGGGGTCCGAATAGGGTATTCATGCTCTCTCTTTTTTTCATTGACGGGGGCTCTTTGCCCTTATTTTCCGTCTTTTCTTTAATTTTCTCTTTTCTTTCTATTTATCTTTTTTTAGATAGATGGTTGGTGAGAGTGCGTTTTACGCTCCATCTCACGCTTGTGTTTATGGGGAGTATTTCTCCTCAACACACCACAAGACTCAACTTGTTTCCATTTTTTTTTCTTTTCTGAAGCTTATATACCCTATGTTTTCCCCCAAACATAGGTTCTTGCCTAATTTGTTGTTTCACTACCTATTCTTGTCATTCTCTTATCTATACTAGCATTATTTTTTAGAAACTATTTATGTATCGATTTAAACCAATTAGTCAACACAGATGTCATTAACGTGCTAACCTTTTATACCAATTTCAAATACGCTCAAAATCCGAGTTATGATTCGAAACTACCTCATAGTTCTAACAATCAAGATCAGATTCGCTCACTTAATCTCAATTTCATCATTGGCCATAATAAACATGACTACAACACTGCTGGACATATGCAAAATGAACACAATAGCTAACTAAATTAAAATAATTTTTTTTTAAATATTTAACATGACTGCATACATTAAACAACATAAATTAAAATTAAATATGCTCCTAAGCTACTATGCAACTATATGATTACATCAATGCAAAAACTAATACGCAAAACAAATATGCACTCCTAAATGCAAACCTAACTAATGATAATATGCATGTAACATAAATATGAAAAATAAAACAATTCCCCCAAACATAACAATAACAATATCCCCATTGTATGGATATAGCAATAAAAAGAGCGGGGACTTCCCTGTAATTTCCTAAATGTGGGGTGGTGGTGGTAGTTCTTTCCCTGAGTCGCTTCGGCAGAGAAACCTTGGCATGGGTAATGGGTCAGCCGATATGGAAATGTGGCAAATGGATTGAAACTCTGGAGTGTCGTATTTAAGGATGCGAAGGACATGTTCGTGGCATCAAATATATAGTCTTGTCACATTGCAAGCCGTCTCATCTCCCGCCATGCTGCTCTGTTGTGCTCCTCCATATGTTGTTGAAAAGCAAGAAACTGAGAGTTAGAGATGGAGTCAGAAGATTGTTCCGTCCTCCATATGTTGTTGAAAAGCAAGAAACTGAGGGTTAGAGATGGTGTCAGAAGATTGTTCCGCCTCAGTCCCTTGATTTCCTATGTTCTCGTCCTCATCTCTGGAGGTATCTTCAGCGTCAGCTTCGTCCTCCGAAGCTGATGGAAATACAAAACCTAAACCTCGAGGATGAGATTCGTCGCCAGGCCACACCGAATGCCGCTCAATCATTCTTTTGTCTAGTAACTGCAGTGGCATCTGAGTGGGCTCATCATCAGACCATTGAACTCCTACTTGACGACACAACCCACAAATGAGGGATGGGTGTGGCAAGCCGCCAGAAAAATTGCCCCATAGACATCGGCGAATTGAAAAACTGATTATGGCCCCGACGTCAATTATAAAGTCTTGCACAATAGCATAAAGGAGCAGTGCCTTCTCTTTGGTCACGTCGGAGGTGTGCGTAGATGGCAACAGTTTCAGACATAAGAAGGCATACCAAATTTTCCGCATCGACCGAGATCTTGCCGTGAAACATCATCGTGCCTCCCTTCCGACCCTTTATCCATGTTATTCCCGGCTTAGTCATTTCCTTGAGAACCTCCTCATAGTCAGGGTCAAAATCCCTCAAATGAGCATACTGACACTGTCTAGGCACCCTCAACAGATAATATGTGTTGATGGCATCGGCATTGAATGGGACCATTCTACCTCGCACAAAAGCATTGAACGGTGCCTTATCCTCGGCGTTCGCATAGAACTCCTTGACCACATTCACAACGGCGGGCTCGGGCTCCTCAGTGAACTTGACCCACCCTTGTTGATAAATTTGTTGCATCATCTCACCGTCGTGAGCCTCCGGTGCCAACCCTCGCTTTGGTGTAAGAGCCTTTGTGACCATGTAATCGTACCGGTCAGCAGCGGTAGCACTTTTGAACTTTTAACGGACGAATGTGCGGGATGGTGGGGTTGGCCTTGAACTCTCTCCCCGTTGGCGTTTCGATGTGGGTTGTGAAGCCATTTGTTATCTATTGCCTTAATCACAGTATATTTCCCCCAAACTTAGTTCACACCCACTGACGAGCACTTGGTGTGCGTAATGATTTCTGCCCCCACCTTGATGAGTTTGTGGCAAATATGGTGAATGAAGATGACGAACTTGAAACTAAGGTACTCACTCTCACATGCAAGATGAATTCCCACAATAATACCCCAAATTCGTGGCTTCTGGAGCTCAGTTTGCAAGTAATTGATGAACTTGTGGTTTGAGGGTGTGTTTATATAGAGGTGATGTGATGTAGAGCCTTAGTAATAGAGGGGTGATGGAGTGAGGTAGTGGGTTGGAGTTGTGGGGATGAGTATTTGATGGTGGCACAATCGTGGGTGAGAAGTAGGAGTAGTGGGTAGTTTAGGTGAGGAAGAGGGAGTAGTGTGCGTGTAGTTGGGAAGAAAAATGAACCAACGTGTGTAACTGCCGAAATTAGTACCCAAATTTAAGGACCCCCGCCCCGGCGGGCTAGTCCCCTGACTTTAGTTTTTTATGACTTCGAATTTGGCCTTGCAACTTGCTCTTTTCTCTACTTTTCTTACATTTTGCTCCTATTACGCACTATTTAACCCTCCTGCAAACCATAACACACATACTTGAGTAGATTGTTGATCGATTTGAGCATGATTGAGATATTTCTAAGAATCATAGAACGAAAAGACTACCTAATGATACTAATATCCTAAGCTATAATATAACTAGTACGAAAATCAATAGACAATTGAAATAAAAATAAAAATAAAAATAAAATAACTACAAAGAAATGATTGGGTTGCCTCCCAATTAGCGCTTTATTTTAAGTCATTCAGCATGACTACTCCCTGTTTCATCCAGGATCGGTTGGGCTATCCGCGGCATAATTTTTATTTGTCGCATAACACCAACACCGTTTTAATGCGTGTCCGTTCACTTGAATATCAGATGATGAATTTGAAATTCTATCCTCGATTAACACCTTTAAACCATTATCCTCCTTGCAATCCCTGAACTTGACGCGTGTAGATTTTTCGAGCAACTCGCACTCTTTCTTATAAGTCGGGATTGGGATTTCTTTAAACACCTTCACCGTTACTACTTGATCAAACACTTTCATTATCAATTCTCCATTAGGTACGTCAATCAGTGTTCGTCCTGTTGCCAGAAATGGTCGTCCCAAAATAATGGGGATGTTCTTATCTTCCTCAAAGTCTAGTACCACGAAATCAGCCCGAAAAATCAATGAATCAACCTTAACCAATACGTCTTCAACTATTCCTAAAGGATATGTTAATGATCTATCTGTAAGATATAGGCTAATGTTGATCGATTTTGCTTCCTTTAACCCCAGATTTCGGTAAATGGATAGTGGCATAAGGTTTATACTTACTCCTAGATCGCATAGCGCTCTCCCCACATCTTGATTACCAATTGCACACGGGATTGTGAAACTCCCCAGATCTTTTAATTTAGGAGGGAACTTCTCTACAGTATTGCACTGCATTCTTTGGTTAATGCCACTGTTTCGAAATCCTGGAGCTTGCGTTTCTTCGACAGAATGTCTTTCATGAACTTAATGTTACTCAAAGATTCGCTCCAAAGGTTTCTAAGCAAATGGAATATTGATATGTAATTGTTTGAATATATCCATGAACCTCGAAAATTGGTTCTTCATCTTTGCACTTTCTGGCCTTTGAGGAAAGGGTACAGGTGGTGTAATTTTAATTTGGTTGTCTTTCTTTCCTTTTTCCACCGCTTTCTCTGTAGATTTTGTGTTTAAGTCATTCCTTGCATCCTCACATTAATCTCTTGTACTGGCTTTTTTATCAAAATTAGGACCCAGCTCCTTACCACTCCTGAGCGTGATTGCATTACACTGTTCATGATTTCCCTTTGGATTCCTTTCGGTGTCACTAGGTAGAGTCCCTTGTGGTCTGTTGTTCAATGCTAAGGCAATTTGTCCCACCTGATTTTCCAAATTCTTGATGGCCATTGCTTGGTTTTTCATCGCTGCCTCATTACTTGTTATATACTTCGCGAACATTTCCTCTAAGTCTGATTTCCTCTCTTGATGTTGAGCTGGTTGTTGGTGATTCTGAAACCCTAGGGGATACGATGGTCGTGGAGCTTGCTGATTCTGATTATTATTCCATGACTGATTGGGATGATTCCTATTCCCCTGATTATATGTATTCTAGTATGTATTTTGTGGGATTCTGTTGTAGCTACTCATGAATTATACTGACTCTGGGTTGATTGCGCATTGATCCGTCAAATGTTCACCCGCTCATAATTCACAAATTACTGCAACTTGTTGTGTCCTTCCCCCTGACCAAGCATCAAACTTTTTAGAGAGTGCTGAAATCTGTGATGTTATTGCCGTCACTCCATCTACCTCTAATACCCCAATGAATGTAAGTTGTGTCATTCTTGGCGTGGGCCACTGGTAGTTGTTAGCAGCCATGGTTTCTATCAACTGATATGCCTCCTCATAAGTCTTTTCCATAAATGCTCCCCCCGATGTTGCATCAATACTCGTCCTGAGATTCCCATGTAGTCTGTTGTAAAATGTATTCATCTACAACCACTTGGGCAATCCATGATGTGGGCATTTTCTGAGTAATTCTTTGTATCTCTCCCATGCCTCATACAGTGACTCCCCATGTTGCTGATCAAACATGGTAATCTCGTTCCTCATCTTTGCAGTTTTCGCTGGCAGGAAGAATTTTGCTAGAAATTTCTGAGTCAGGTCCTCCCATGTCGTTATCGAACTTGCTGGTAGAGAATGTAACCAACTCTTCGCTTTGTCCCGTAGAGTGAATGGAAACAA
Source organism: Panax quinquefolius (assembly GCA_020205615.1). Classification (NCBI taxonomy): domain Eukaryota; kingdom Viridiplantae; phylum Streptophyta; class Magnoliopsida; order Apiales; family Araliaceae; genus Panax; species Panax quinquefolius. The sequence goes on along the minus strand of CM035160.1, from coordinate 78,296,614 downwards.
GAGAAGTCTAACTGCCTCATCCGACACCCCATTGTACTTGAAAGTGTCGCAGATTTCTAGAAAACTGATTAAATGCTCGTTAGGATCGTCATTTGCCATTCCCCAAACCGAATCAATTTCAGATCATCTGAATTGTCCTAGGCTTGATTTCGAAAGTATTCGCAGCTATTGTAGGCCTGGTGATACTCGACTGCAGCTCAGTCACCTTAGGTGTTGCAAAATCCCTCAACACTTTCTAGTCTTCAGCAGCCATTGCTTCTTCCTTATCAGAGTTTTCTAAGTCGTCCCTTATCTCCTTGATCCACTTACTTAACCTCTGAAACCTTCTCTCAATGTCATCCTCAAAAGGAAGCAAGTCTGGATTTTTGGATCGAGTTTGCATAAACCAACTTCAAAAACCTGAAATAAGAAGAACAAAACAAAAACAAAAAGTGTTTAAATAAAACTGGACTAATTAAACTGATATTGCAAAATAATAAAACCTATACTAAAGTCCCCGGCAACAGCGCCAAAAACTTGTTGGGTAAAATCTAATACGCACAGCACGCAGGTATACGTGGTCAACAAGTAATATAATAGTAAGTAGAGTATCGTTCCCTCGGAGACTTAGTAAGAATTTAAACCTCGCAATTACCAATTTCCTATTAATCCTAATTTTATCAAACTATCAAATACAATGATTAAAATTATAAAGACTAAATTATGAATAAATATTCTATCACAAAACAAACGCCAATATCAAAGCCGAATTTTTAAACAATTAATGGAGATTTAGACTTATGATTTCACCCTAAGTTCCACTCTGATTCTTACACCTCTATTCCAATTCAAATTACTATACCCGTTTATTAATCAAGAACATAAACGTAGTACTAGCCACCTCTCGATGCACTAATACCGTATTAACTTAAATCCACAATTTAGATAGAAACAAGTTAAACACCTTAATCAACTAACTCACTATATCTCTATGTGAATTAAAATTAAAGAAGGTTTAAGATTAAGTTCTCTATCTGATTACATGTGATGTCAAGCATATCTCTACCTTAACATTCATCAAGATTTTGTTATTCACAAAATTCAAGAACACATGTTATATTAACTAAGTCTAGACTGTATTTCATCTCTCGAGTTCATACAAGTCCACAAAGAATCGTTGATCAGGCAATTCATAAATTGACGCTCAAATTAATATAGATAAACTGGGAAATACTTTATTGAACTGGAAATCAAAGCTACAAAATCATCGTTTCACCTAAGGATCCATCATAAGCCTAAAAAGTGAATTAGTTCATAATGAATGAAATAAAAACTAAATAATTTAAAGGAAACATCCTTTCAATTACAAATATAGAACTAAAATGAAGAATAATGCAAAACCACCCTTCACGTAGCCTTAATTTGCAATCGTCACGAAAATCTCTTCAAAATACTCCTCCAAAGCTCGCTATGAAAAACTAGAATTAATCTCTGTACTTTGCCTTCTGTGATGCCTAATTCATTGCTTCAGTAAAGTAATATATATAACCCTCGTGTTCTAGCCGAAGTCCCTTGCTATTTAGAGTCCAAGTGACATGCCAAGTTCCAACAATCCATGTCCCTGCAGTCTTTTGATCAAGCAAGGACTCCAGATTTATGACTTCTCACTTCAATGGGGTATACAAGGCAAAATGCCCATTGGAATTGGCTAGTCCACTGTCAAAGGATTTTGTTCATTTCAAGTTTTTTCCAATTTTGCTCCAAACGACCTCCTTTCTTCACTACTTGCTACAACAACCACCTTGCACATAAAAGAACACGAAACGAGTAAAAACGAACATGAAAACACGAGAGTTACCACGAATTAAGCTTGAAATGGACATTGATTCATAGATATAAAATCCACTTATCAGTGACACAATGAACTTACTGGGTTTCTGGGTTACCCAGAAAACCCAGAACAACTCTAACATGATTTTCAATGGCTTAGATCTCTCTGTTGTTATGTTGTTTAACCATGTAACTTGATTTTGATTGTAGTACTACACTTATACTACATTATTGATATCATTATCTGCCCAGAAAACATTAGGATCATAGATTAAATTGTGGTCAAACTAGGTACCTTAGTGACTGACCATGAATGTTCGACAAAGCCAAGAAAAACATTTCAAGAACACCTATAATGAGTTTGCCACGCTTATAGGCCCTTTTAATGACAGATAATTTTGAAAATTAATTATTTTATTTAAATAATTAGAGAAAATAGTTTTAAATTACTAAAATACATAATAAATTATAAAAAATTATTTTAAAGACTAAAAATTGGTTTTTTATTATTTAGTGTATATTTCATAAATATTTAATATTTTTGGAATATAAATGGTATTCAATTTATTTAATTATAATATTAAATAAATTATTTAAAAATAATTTTAATACTTGAAAATCATTTAAAATTATATTAGGTATAAGAAAATATTTTGAGTTATTTTAATGACTTTTAATATTTTGTGATGAATTTCATTAATAAATTAATATTAATGATAATTAAGTTATTTAATAAATGTATTAAATAAAGTATGAAAAATAGAATTAATGATTCAAAATTATATAAAATGATTTAAAAGTTATAAAAATATTTTAAGTTATACAATATAACTTTTGATATTTTTCATGAAAATATTAATAGTTTAATATAAATGATATTAGATTTATTTAATAATTATATTAAATAAATTAGTTTAAAATGATTTTAATATTATAAAATCATTTTAAATGAAACTAAGGTGTTTAAAAATATTTAATATTAATTATTTAATTTTAATGATATTTGATTTATTTAATAATTATATTAAATAAATAGTTTATTAAGTTAAAATTATTTAGAAAGGATATAAATGAATTAAAATATTTTAAGTTATAATTAATGACTTTTAATATTTAGGTAAATAGTTCATTAATATATAAGTATTAATGATAATTATTTAAAATGATTTTAAATGTTTTAAAATTATTTAAGGGTAATATTAATATTTTAAAAGTATTTTAAGTTATTATAAATAACTTTAAGATTTTGATAATGGTTTCATTAATTATTTAATATTAATTAAATATTAATGATAATAGAATTATTTGATATTTAAATCATTTAATAATGATTAGGTGTTTGAAAATTCATGATAAATTATAATAATTATTTAAAATTATTATATGACTACTATGAAAAATCGTATTTAATCGATATTTACATCTATTGAATTATAGAATAGAGTTTTAGACTCTATAATTATCCCAGAAAGTCGCTTAAGATAATCGAAAAGTCTCGTAAACCGATCCGCACTCTATATAGTTTAACTTGATAAGTGTTGTTTATGATTCAATGACTGTTAAATCTATGTGACAATATTCCTAAAGTTTGTGTCGATCGTGATATAGCGATGATTGTGTGTTAGCGATATGTTATTCTAATCAATAGAATGATCTTATTAATGATAGGTATCAGTATAAAAGATAAAACTATGTTGCTTATTGTAAGCAGCAGGCCAGGCAAGTATCCTAAACTCTTATTTTACTTTATTCAATAGATATCGTAAGCAAGTTTCTTAATTCTTACTCTTTTATTTGAGTAAGTATCTAAACTATCATTTACGCCAGTAAAGTATCTTTACCCCTTGCATTTACTTTATGCAATGGACATAAGTAAGACAATTTCAGAATTATATTATCATTGTGTCAGATTATTAACTCTATTGCTATATGATTATGTAATCAAATATTCGTATTCATGCAAGTTCTCAAACTTTATTCGTACATTGTCTATCAGTACAGTATTACTATTAGATTCAGATATATCTATTTTGTTCGTAAATTTCTAAGATTTGTTATACAAGTGTCCCCACTTGGATAATTATTGAACATGTTGATACATACTTATTTATTTCCAATATGTATATCTTAATTAAAAGTCGTCTAAGCTATTTGTCTCGGCTAGACACATATTTAAAATATCTTTTGAATATGATAGAACCTTATTGATATCCAACCGAATTGTTTGGTTTGGATTCTTGACTAAGTATGAATATCCCGAACATGGGAACACTTTTGTGCGCCTGAAGTGGATATGATGAACGAGAACATCGTTCTGGTATGTAGTATTGATCAATACAGGGCACATTGGGCAGATCACCATCATGCCCATAAGTTATGACAGTTTGCGGATGAAGTTCTGTTAAACCTTATCAAAAATTGAAAACAAAGTTCATAGTCTATCGACTAATCTTCATTTATGGTCAGTACGTAGTTTTTGAAATAGAATTGTTATGTTGTTTAGTGTTGCTTCAGTTTACTTCACAACTATTGTTTCGTTGTAGGAGTGTCATTTAAAGAAAACATTTAATCCTTTCAGTTAATGTTTATTATTTTCTATTACTTGCTAGGTACTCAAATGCTCATTCTTGCTTAATTTAAATGTTTTCAGTTAAGTATGATTAGCCAGAGGGCTCTGCCAAGAACAAAGGGAAAGGAAAGCTGACAGTATAAGTTGGTGTTATCTTATGTAATAGCAAGACATAAATAAGATGATTATATTTACTATTTGTCATGTAATGAAATGTGTTGAAGGTCGCATACCTGGGATTTAGACAACTCTGATATGTAAATTAAGTTTGATATTTATGACAATATTATTATTTCTGCTCATAGAAATGGTATCGTAAAGCTTTGAGTTCGGGTTTCAAGTACCTGAATTTGGGGGCGTTACAATGCCGATTCAAATTATCGATAAAAAAGAGCAATTTCTACAGAACAAAGTTATACCGGCCGTAAAGGTGTTATGGAAGAACCACGATCCCGAAGAAGCAACGTGGGAATTAGAAAAAAAGATAAGGAAGGATTACCCTCATTTGTTTGCGTAATGTGAGGCGTAGATTTCGGGGACGTAATCTTTATAAGGGGAAGAATGTAACACCGAGAAATTCGGATCCTTTGTAAAATACTTTTAAATAATTAAATAATGAATAAAATTCTATTATTGGTTATTTTTATGTGTTAGTAAAATGAATGTCGTTCTATAACCTAGAAACGTCGGAACGTCTTATATTTTAACTACGTGAAGGAATTAAAGTGTTTGAATTTCTAAGACAAAAATAAGCTTTCTTAGAAATTTTCTAAAAAACACTATTCATCTTTTTTCGCTTGGGAATTATTTTTGAACTTCCGAGAAATACGTAACGTTATAATATCGAGGTGAGATGGATTATGTAATAATAATTCAAGTATGGAAAACGTAATATTTCCCAGGCAGACTTAATTTGAGAACGTTAAGGATTAAAGACAAAAATGAAATGAACTTGTGGGATATTGTATGAAGTGCAAGTCCATTAAGAAGTAAGGTGCAAGCCCAAGATTTAGTAATGTTATGCCAAGTGTTTGTTAATGTAAAGCCCAAACTAATTTAATGCAAGCCCAAATCTTAAGTTAAACAAACTAAACCCAAGCCCAAGTTAGGATCCAATGGGTAAAGCTTGATACATGGGGCAACCCATAGGTAATTTTGGTGCCCAAGTGTTATGATGACCAAGCATGTTATGTAATGACCAAGTAATAAGTGTGGTTAACAAGTTTACTTAATAATTAAGTAAGTGAATAGTAAGGAGGTTTGTTAAGGAGGTGGAATGACCTAATGACTATTATGCCCTAACATTAGCAAGCCTATAAATAGAGGAAGAGATTGTTCATTATTTGCTTGTTCCATTTCATCCAAACTAAGCAACTTAAGTGTTAGGGAGAATAAGCACTTTTACATCAAACTTCCATTGTTAGATTTTCAAGAAGAAGAAAAGCTAGTTCATCAAGGGTAAGAGTCTTGTCCTACAATCTTCTATCTCTACCATGATAGCTTGATAGAGAAGTGATGGTTATGTATGTTAAGAACTCATAAGAATTGGATAATCAATGGACTTAAGCCGTATAAGTCGAGAATAAGTAATTTGAACCTAAATAAGCTATAAACTTATGAAGAACAATGATGCACTTGTCATATGTTTACCTTAAGAAGTTAGTATGATTGATAAGAAGTATGAATGTTGGATAAAGGACTTAAATCAATAATAAGTGATAAGAAATGAAATATTATAGTTTATAATTTGTTAAGTTATAAACATATGAAGAATAATTTGTTAACTTAAAAATAAGTTGTTGTAATGTGTAGGTTGAGATATCTATAGAATGGATTGAATTCATTTAGAACGATGAACAAATCCTCATTAACAAAGTTTTGTCAGAATTCACACGATTGGACGATAATCGTCGAATTCGTGAAATTCTCGGAATGGAAGTCAGATTTTGTGTTTGAACTCAGAAACGTTGGTTTTTGATGGAGACAAGTCTTATTTGGCATTATAGAGTTGTGGACTCAAAAATGACCGGATTTCGACTTAGAACGAAGAAACGAGCGTTTTACCTTCACGAACGTTTATCATTTTCGTTAAAAATGAACCAATAGGTGAATTTAGAATTAACGAAGTCAAAAAGATAAAATTCTTGCATGAACACGTAGAGTATATGATTTGTGAACCATAGGCTCTTGAACGAGCCAATCGGACTTATAACAAAAAATTTACGAGCCCGGGAATTTCACAAAGTTAAAAATCTGTCAAAATTATCTGGTGCACAAAGTTGGCGCCACGGCGCCAGCTCAAGACCAAATAGGTGGCACCGCAGCGCCGAGCCTGGCCGGGAAAAGTTGTAACCTACTGGAGTTTTGCACCGTAGCGCGGTCGTAATGAAGGGGACTCACGCCGCAAAGACCGAAGTCCTGGGTCTTTAGCCATCACTGGAGTATGGGTCATGCAAAGACTGCCTAAAGTAAAGGGAGTTGCACCGCATGGACTTGACCATAGGGGTTTAGACAATGAAGAAAGTTTATAAGTATAGCATGAATGGTAATTGATTAACAATGAACTAAGGAACTTAATGAAACATTATTAAGTCATGATTAAACCTCAAGTATGATCACTTAGGGTTAAGGTAAGTCAATTGTATGTGAACGTAAGAACGAAGTAACGGGAAGTCGGAACCAATAATAACAAATCTACTACGTAATTAGATTGAGAAGAAGGGTAAGATTCTTTAGGAACCATATATGTTATTTATGACCTAATGTGTTATGTGATGTTATTATCTACTGTGGAGACCTTAAAGACTTAAAGTGCACGTGTAATAACAGTAGCAAACACTAAAGGCAAGTGTTCTAACCCTTGTTCCAGTTCAATTTGGACAAGCTTTGTGATTTATGTATTCTTACACATGAACTAATGTCTGATGAAGTCAAAGCCAATTCTTTCGGCTAGACTTATGATGTGTTGGATTTCTTACAATTTATCAAAGTATTGGCAATGTTTTACCAAACTATGTTGGTGTGGTTTTCAAAAGAAGACTGAGTATGCTAAATTATTTTATCGTCAAACGGCAAGCACGTGAGGTTGCCACAACTTAAACGTACAAACGTTTAATGAATGTAATGTTGATCAACATAGAGTACTATGGGCTGATCACCTAGACGTGCTCGTAAGCTATGTCGAACTTACGGACTTAGTGACGGGATGTCCTTTTCAAAGAACTTATGAAATGTTCATGGTCTTAGACAGAAATTGATGTTTTACTGAATATTGATATCGTAAAACGTTTTGAAGGAAAAGAAGTGTTATTTTGAATTATCGATAGTTCTTCGTAACTATTGTTCAGTTATTGAAGATATATGATTCATATGTCTCAAGCACGTTATTTTACTAGAATTGTTGTACTTGTTGAGCTAGTCAGGCTCACTCTTGCTTGAACCATATGAATGCAACTAAGATCGAACGGACCGACGGATCCGGAAAGGATAAAGGGAAGGCTAAGGCGAACCCGTAGATTACTTATATAATAGTATAGGTTTGTAATGATAATATTTGATATTATGACAAGAACAATTGAAACGGTTATAAAAAACCTGGGGGAATGTTAATATTGTGTGGAATATATATAAGACATATTCGTTCTTTTGAGGTATTTCAATTGAATGTTTGTGTGAACTGTAGCACCGTGTAGCACCATCTGTCGGGTTGGAAGATACCCGAATTTGGGGGCGTCACATAATGCATGAAGATTTATATACGTTGGCTGAGTTGTTATTATTTGAATCATGTTTAAAATTCCGAATGATGTACTTGATAATGTATAATGTTTAATAAATGTTGAGTTATAAAGTTTGTATTTTATCCGATGCATAAAGGGTATTGAACCTGGATGTAAGTTTTATTTAATAACTCTGATAAAATGAGTAATAAAATAAGTATGGTTCAAAGGTAGGTAAAGATAAAGGTTTTGAGAAATGTACTTGATAATTTATGATGTGAAACTTCATATTTAGTTGTAAAGTTTGAGCTACCCAATGTATAAGGGATATCGAGCTGAGATGTAAGATTTTATATAATAACTCTGATAATGTGAATCATAAAATAAATTTGATTCAGATATGTGTAGCTGATAAAGGTTATGATTCAAGGAATCAAAGTAAGAAGACAGAAAAGTTTTAATTATTCCACATTTTATGAAGTTTAACATCGATTAATGATGAATGTTAGAATAAAGATGTATTGATAACGACCAAAGTCGAGAGTTGAATTTTATGAATATTGGGGTCGTTACAACAAACGTGCACTTATCAGATCTTGTTCCAAGCTTATCATTCTGAAACATTTTCAGAAGTTGGACATCCCCAAATCTTAACATGCTAAGATTAGGTTTCCTCCCTGTCCACATCTCATATGGAGTCTTGGGGACAGATTTCGTGGGGACCTTTGTGACGCCCCCAAAATTAGGTATACATCACCCATTTTGAGTCGCCAGATACATGGTACAAAATTCAAATACAACTTCATTTATATTAATCATTGAGTTGTCGATAGATAGAATCGACCACGATTAATCGTGAGTTTTAATACAAATGTATGTAACACTCTGGTGCCTCGACCACAAACTTATAATGGTACTTTACATAAAAGTATAGTCAAAGAGATGCTTTTAAAAACTAAAATCTTTGGGAAGTGCTCAAGGAAACCTTCGTATATGGGAGGCCATGCGCTCAGGTTATAATAGATATCATATGGCCATTGAATTATCCTTGGTTGATCTAATAGACCCTAAAGAAAATCAAGAAGATTACTATCATCTTCTTTCCAATGGTGAGTCTTCTCTTGACATATAACTATCTCCACTGTCTTCAAGTGAATATTATATTTTAAATCAACTCCAAGATCATATAGGTAGTGCCCGTAGATATACTCAGCAAGTGGATGCGTACAACCTTGTCTTATGATAACACAAGGTTGTATGTCATTAGACATCTTGTATGATAGTGGCAAAACACCCTTCCAAAGTTTGGTTCACCTTACCCTATTTGATTCACCAAATATAACTACTAAATGTTGTATAGAATACAACACACTTTTCTATATTGTTTAAGGAGAACCTCCACAGCTAGAGACCATTGTTCTATTCCCCTGTTATCCCCGCTCGAATTCTAACACACTCTTACTAAGAACACTCTTATTACACGAAAGGAATTGTGAAGCGTAAAGGGTGAGTACAACTAGCCCAGTAAGGAATATCATGACTAAATATAATTAAATTATCAATAGCTTTCATCAATAATAAATTAGAGATTTAGAACATATGGTAGATGATAAAACTTTTCAACCATAGTTGCAGCGGAACGAGCAATCCATTAGAAGAGTCAAATAGACCATAAGGTCTATTATCTTCTCTATGTTAAAAGTCCACCAATAATGTTTTATCCATGTAAAATAAATCAACAGTTCTTGTCCACAATCATATGAATAACTCATAATCATAATTGTGGTTCTAAATTCCTCTTCGCAACTAGGACGAAGATAATTCTCATCACCTATCTTCACCTGAAACATCAAAAATCATGATTATACCAAATCAGAATTCCAGCTCATAATCATACTAATAAATTAATCTTTGCACCACAGCCAAAGATATTCATTAACAATTCATCTTTGCACTACATGCCAAAGACATACAACTGTATTTTAGAAGAGTCAAGTAGAACATGATATCTACTATCTTCTACGCATTTAAAAGTGTATAATAAATATTTTATCGATGAGACTTTGCTTAATAAATAATCCACATCATCGAATCACTTACACTTTTCTGACCAAGGATATTCGTTAATATCACATCCATGAATTTATATTTCATCACGAGACTCATTTCGATAATCAATCCATATCATCGAATTATCCATGCACTACTACCAAAGATATTCATTATTATCACATCCATGAATTAATATTTCATTGCTGAGACTCAGCTTAATAATTAATCCACATCATCGAATCATCCCTGCACTACAGGCCAAGGATATGCATTAGTATCACGACCACGAATTATCCATGCACTACACGGCCAAAGATAATCGTGTTTTCATCAATCATCCCCGATCATGTCATAAAACAATTCATCTTTGCACCCTTGGCCGAAGAGAATCCATAGCCATAATCATGCCAAAAACTGTCCATCAATATTGCACTACGGGCTAATGAGGACTTTTTCCACATCATTTGTAACATTATGGTCATGATTATACCGAATAATCCCTGGTCATAATCATACCAAGTCCATCTATGCACTACGGCCAAAGATGATTTTCAACACAATATAAGCATGAGGATGATGACAATGATATAAGAATCAATCAAATGAGATAAATGATAAATATTAAACATTTATAATACAATTTATTCAGCGTTCAATAATAACCAAATATTATCAATCACTTAATAATCTCATAATCTAATATCATTAATATTATAACAATATTTTAATCATTTCTTAAACTTATAAATAATTTATTTCAATTGTTTACACTTTATCAAATAATGCATTTAATCATTCAAAATGCCATACTCATAAGATTTCATCATCAATGATCAAATCCTCATCAAAAAATCTGCATATACCCTATATAGGATTCTCAAGCCATAAAATCCTATTTTCCAATTTTATTACTTCACATAACATATTTAATTCATTTTCTCATAACTAGTTCATTTTCCTGAAAATACCAAATCAATTCCAAAAATATTTCTTTTCCGGGATTTAGAAGAATATAGTCCCATCTTGAACATATATTTTTTCTTAATTTTTTAAAATTCATTTACTATTTTTCATATGGCTAAAACTTCGAATATTTAGACATTTATCATAAATTGTACTTTTGTCCAAAAATTTTGAAATTTCTGAGGTATACTCTGTTATATACATGTACTCCCAATAAAAATTTCACCAATTTTGGAGTTAACTACAAGGAGTTATAAGAGTTTACTTTTAAAATAGTCTTTTCCCATAAACTCCATAACTCTTAATCTATACATCCAAAATTGCCATTTTTGGACACAATCTAGAAAACTCATCAAATTATCATTTCAAATTTTTCCAGAATTTTTTGAGGTCGAGAAAATTACGAATCTTCCCCAGCGTAAATCCCTTTAATAAAAAAATATTGTTCGTATGAATACGAAGGATCATTCACCATGCAATGTGGTAATCCACATAGATAAAAGTTATTCCAATGAATAATAAATAATGGAATAATGAAGGTTCACCATATGTAATGCGATAGATAGATATCTTGAAAAGTTATTCCCAACGAGAATAATAAATAATGGAACCAAGTCCCGCCAGTAAACGCACGCATGTGATATTTCGACGAATAATAAATAATGGAACCAGTCCCGGCAGAAAGCGTCATGAGATAGGGATATTAAATGAATAATAAATAATGAAACCGAAGTCCCACAGTAAACGCATGCATGTGGGATATTGTAGCGAATAATAAAGAGCGGAATATTAGAAGAATTTCACCATGTATGCGGTACTTCGCATAAACAGGTTATTCCAACATAATAATAAAGAATGGAATAACAGAAGAATTTCACCAAGTATAGGGTATCTCGCTTATACAGGTAATTCCAACATAATAATAAAGAATGGAATAACAGAAGTTCTCTTCATGAATAAGAAAGAAAGAATACCTCTTACGAGTACAACAAATAATATTCCCTACCTTAAAAAGAAAAGTATTTATTTGGTAGAGTAGGAATATACTTGAAGAAAACTTGCACTACGCTCAAAGCTTTCCTAAACTCTAAAGAAATACGCTCAAGATTATAGAAGAAAAACTCTCTCTAGTTTCTCTCTCTAGAGTTTCAGTGAATTCGTAAGAAATAATGAAGGAATGAGCTTCTATTTATAGAAAAATGGGATCGATAAGTAACTAACTCATGAAGCGGTCCGATTGATTTACTTTAATCTGATCGTCCATATTTAAAGTAAAATCTTTTAAATAAAATATAATATATTCTATTTATAATCTAATAAAACGAATAACTTTATAAAAGATTTTACTATGCAAACACTACGCAGCACTATGCATAATAAAATATAATATATTCTAATTATTGTCTAATAAAACAGATAACTTTATAAAAGTATTTTGTTTTATATAAAAGATTTTTACTATGAAAACACTATGCAGCACTATGCATAATAAAATATAATATATTCTAATTATTGTCTAATAAAATGTATAACTTTATAAAAGTATTTTGTTTTATATAAAAAGATTTTACTATACAAAACACTTTATGCAGTAACAATGCAACACTATGAATAATAAAATATAATATATTCTATTTATAGAATAACTTTATAAAAGTATTCATTTTATATAAAATTTTACTATGCAAAATACTATGCAGAACATTATGCAACACTATGCATAATAGAATATAATATATTCTATTTATAGAATAACTTTATAAAAGTATTTCGTTTTATTACATTAATACTACCAATAAAATAAAACTGAGTGACTTATCACGTAAAGATCAATAATCAATACCGTGTGCAACTATGCAACCACGCCAGACATCGCATTACTTTTACTACCGAGTAGTTCAACAGTTTTAACGGTAAAACTTCCACCGTTATTCTCATAAAAATATTTTGTCATTTTCTTCATCCGACAATAATAATTTCATTGCATGGGTCCACTAATGATTGTAATCAGTGCATGCGGACATTTCCCCGACAAAAAGAATATTTTATATCAACTTTCTTACTTTGCAAAAATTTTCACATATTACCCTTAACTTTAAACTTTTATCAATTTAACTATTTACCAAAATAGAAAAATTGAATACTTTTATTTTATAAAATTCGGGGTCTCACAACCTTATTTAGTAGATATGATTCCGCTTCTAGGGCATAACCCCATAATGATACTGGAAGATTGGTAAAACTCATCATGGAACGAACAATGTCCAACAATGTTCGATTTCTCCTTTCAGATACATCATTCAATTGTGGTGTTCATGCTGGAGTCCATTATGAGATTATACCATTTTCTTTGAGATAGTTGAGAAACTCATTGCTTAAGTATTCACTTCCTCGATCTGATCAAAGAATCTTTATACTCTTTCCAGTTTATTTCTCTACTTCCTCGATCTGATTGAAGAATCTTGATACTCTTGCCAGTTTGTTTCTCTACTTCACTTCTGAACTCTTTAAACTTTTCAAATGATTCAGATTTGTATTTCATTAAATACACATGTCCAAATCTTGAGTGATCATCAGTGAAAGTAATAAAATAAGTACATTAGTTGTCATAGGTCCACATACGTCTGTGTGTACCAACGCTAATAACTCTATAACTCTTTCTCCTTTTCCACTAAAAGGAGATTTAGTCATTTTACCCATAAGACATGATTCACAAGTTGGATATGATTCAAAATCAGAGAGCTCTAAGAGTCCATCCTTATGAAACTTGGATAATCTTGTTTCATTAATATGATCGAGTCTATAGTGTCACATAAAGGTATAATTTACATCATCTCTTTTCCTTTTCTTAGTTTGTTCAATTGGAAGTATATTTTCATACAAGTCAAGTATGTAAAGTCCATTTCTAAAATTACCAACACCATATAAAATAATATTATTATAAATAGAACAACTATTGTTCTTTATTATAATGTCAAAACCATCTATATCCAATATAGAAATTGAAATAATGTTTCGAAAAAGTGATGGAACAAAATAACAGTTATTTAATCTATTAGACTTGCCCGTATGCAGTGCTAAACAATAAGTCCTTACAGCTATTGCAACAACCTTTGCTCCATTTCCCACTCGTAGGATAACCTCATCCTTGTTCGGCTTTCTACTTTTGACCAGTCCCTGCATATTATTACATATGTGATAACCACATCTGGTATTCAATACATGATTGACTTTCAGAAAAATTAATTTCAATCATAAACAAACCGTGTTTAGGAGTCAAAGCTTCTCCAAGCTTCTTTTACTTTTGTTCTGTAAGGAACTCCTTGCAGATTCTCTTCCAGTGACCCGGCTTGTTGCAATGGAAGCAGATTCCTTTGCTATCTAGATCAGGTTTCTTATTATAATTTCCTTTTGCCTTTCCCCTAGACTTCCTGGATTTCTTCTTTTCAGAAGATACCTTGGGCCTATTCCTTTTCTTAGAAGAATCATCCACCAATAAGACTTGGTTCTTCTTGGATGGAAAGTTACCTTCAATAGTTTTCAACATGTTAAGTAACTCAGAAAAGTTGACGTCTAACTTATTCATGTGAAAATTCACAACAAATTGTGAGAAGGTGTTAGGGAGTGACTGCAAGACTAAATCTTGACTCAACTCCCCATCTATGACGAACCCAAGATGTCCAAGATGTTTAATCAAATTGATCATCTTTAAGACATGAGTCTCAATAGCAGTGCCCTCGGTCATCCGAGATCGGAAGAGCTCCTTAGATATCTCATATCTAGTAGTCCTACTTTTCTCACCATACAACTCTCGGAGGTGCAGCAATATAGCAGGAGCATCCATAGTTTCATGTTGACGCTAAAGCTCGTTACTCATGGATGCGAGAATGATGCATTGAGCCACAGATGCATCATCTTGCCATTTCTTAAAAGTAGCAATCTCTTCCTCAAAGGCTGTTTCAGCACGTTTTTCAGAGACGAGCGAATTTAGGACATAAGAAATCTTTTCAGCAGTGAGAACAATTATCAGATTCCTTAACCAGTCCGTTAAATTCGGTCTTGTCAGTTGTTTACCATCCAATATGCTACATAGTAATATTAGTGAGTGACATTTTCAAAATTATGTATGTAAAACACAATATTTTAGCAGACATTCATTTAATTAATTACCAAAATAAATTAGATCTTATTTTAAATCGGTATCTCCCACTATTTTCTTAAAACTATATTACCCTTATTATATAGTTTAACAATATCTAATTAACGATATGCTAGTGAGAATAAAGATCTTATTTCAAATGAATAGAGCATTGTGTGTTCACAACAAACTATATATAAATAAATAGGTAGACAACTCTTATCAATTACATTATCATGTAACTCCTTATATTTTGCCTCTTAAATCATAATGGTCAAGTGTGTGCACATCCGAACTAAAATGATTTAAGTTAAGTCAGACCTAACATTTCCATTTAAGTGAAGAGAAAACTACAGCTCTTGTGTGTGCACATCAAAGCGGTAATGTTCAATTCCTTATAAACATCATATGCAATAAAAAAACATCTCAAATATTTAATACTTGCCTTGTGTGTTCACAACAAACTCATATTAAATAATCAATTGTGAGGCCCCACAAATAGGTATATGTGATGCCCCCAAATCCGGGTATCTTCCAACCCGACAGATGGTGCTACACGATACTACAATTCATACAGTCATTCCATTGAGATAACAACAAAATGATTGCATTCACTATATTCTTATTATAATAGTAATAAATCCTTTCCCAAGTTCAGAAACTGAATACATTCTTCATTACTCATAAGTATATTACATACAAATACACTAGTCTATTACAGGATAATTAACTATCCATCTTAGCTTTGCCTTTATCTCTCTTAGAATTCTCACTGTTTCTACTTTATTTGCAATCATATAATTCAAGCAAGAAGTGAGCATAACTAGCTCAGCAAGTCTAACAAAGGATAATATAAATACCACATCGAGAATTATATGATTATCTTCCATAACTGAACAAATAGCTATGAAGCACTATGAAACATTGACTAGTACTTCTCATTCTATAACAACGATTCCAAAGTATATATAATAGCTTAGGAATTCTAAACCGGTTAAAAGACCATGAACATACTCTTTTCATTTTCATACTTGAAAAGGACATCCGGCACTAAGGCCGTACATCCGGCATTACTTATGAGCACTTCTAGGTGATCAATGTGACACCCCCAAATATGGGTACTTCATTTTTGTCGAATTTGGTGCTCACTATCAAAATAATTACATCTAACTACCCATAATAAAGGATAAAATATTAAATAACTTAAACAATAATCTTTCCCATTAA
This sequence comes from Panax quinquefolius, assembly GCA_020205615.1. Lineage (NCBI taxonomy): Eukaryota > Viridiplantae > Streptophyta > Magnoliopsida > Apiales > Araliaceae > Panax > Panax quinquefolius. The sequence goes on along the minus strand of CM035160.1, from coordinate 78,280,137 downwards.
AGAGTTATATCATCTCATAAACAATCCCAGGTAATCTAACCATAAATTATTACATCAGTTTACGGAATACATTATAAAATAAAATAAGTCTTATAACTTCATGGATTTAAATAAACTATAATTAACTCTTCAACACTTGAACATCTTACCCTTTCCCTTGCTAGTAGATGGCTCATCACCTCTTTCGACTTTAGCTGCATTGTTTAATTGCAAGAGTGAGCAAACAATTGCTCACTGACATAAAGAATAGTAATAACAATCATATGAGAATGAACAATGAATGATGTACAATAATGAACTTGTTCTACGAATAGAAACAGAAACAAGTTCGAACTTCTAATATCTGAGGGTCTTATGACCACGAACTATGTCCACGGTGTTTAGGTATTATTACCTTAACCTTAAACAAATCATTAGGATCAGATAGACTCTTCTTAACGCATTGTGGGGATCAGACCTTTGTACTATGTATTGTGCACAAATAACTAAACATTACACGTACAAAATCCCCTATGTTAGGGTTGTTCGTCTCAGTTTGAATTTAGAATTTCCCCACTAAAGAAAGTTTAGTTTGGAACTAGTTTATCAGTGTTTCTAGAATTTTAGAACACTTATTCAATTTCCGTCAATAAAGGTTTAATACAAGAATGTATAACTAAACAAGACTATCAAAGTCAAAGATCGGATATTAACAATATATAACTGGATAAACATAATACACATGCAAAGTACTATGTTCCAAAAGAGTTAGAACAATCTCATTTGAATCGACGTATTAGAACAATATATGCTTTGTATACTTTGTATAATAATTAGAAAAGTGAAACTTGCTCGATGTAACGAATTAGGTTACAAGAGCTTAATCAATTATATATAAGAATAGAATCAATAATATTGCTCAATAGAAGTTTAGGATAAGAAACTTGCACAATTATGAAAGTAGAGTTAGAGAACTTGCATTATTTGTAAGCTACAAAATGTAATATAATCTTCAATTACCCTACATACATCATTAAAAATCGCAACAACAATTAGTTTTATGAACATTAGCTTTAGGTGTTTAAACCATCATTTAGGTCATAACCCTATCCTAACACCTAACCACGTTGGTTAACACCTTAATGATTCTGAAATCACACTATAAACCTTATCATTTATATTTAACTTTTGAAAACGTCACTTTTAGTTTCATTGTATAACTTAATTAACAATCACCTAAAACTCTTTTACACTTTGTATTACAACACCTTACAATCTGTTATTGTAGTCCACGTTATGTTTTAATATCCTTAACATTATTAACATGCATGCTAAACTAATATAAGTCCATTACACACGACCTGTAATTAAGCAGACTTCATCATTCGAGATCGGTTACTTTCATGCATGGCATGAAAGTAATATACTAGGTAACCACGCCCACGCATTACCTCAATTCCAGTTTTTATAGACGCGAACTAATACTCTGTTAAAGGCCAAAAATCCCAATTCTACAGAATTTCTCCCAAATTCAACATCTAAAACTTTGGAATATCCTAGTTAAGCATGCTATACACCATTCCATATACAAAAACATCACATATACATCATTTTGAAGAATCAAAACTATATTTTTCCCAAATTTCTTCATTTTTATACTTTTAACGAATTTGATCGCTACGAACTCGTTTTTTAATCAATTTTCATGATTCGAACTACATTGTTTTCGTTCCTTAACATATTAACACAATCCAACAACAAATTTCAAATTACAACACATATGAAACATCAATTTTCGTACTTTCTAACCCATACTATATAAACATAACACTGATATTTTATTTTCTTCCTCAAACCCAAATTCTCATGAATTTGACAACTGATATACAATCACAGATGATAACCAACCAAATTATCAAGAGTATACATATATTCAATCATCCACGTGACTTAATAATTTATAGAAAATTTCCATAGAGAACTAAAAACACAAAATTTTAGAACTACAATATACCTTAATCCTTGTTTATTGAAGCAATTGATAGCAATCCTTTTCCAAAACCCTTCTCCTCCAACTCAATATCACTGTGTTTTTCTCTTTTCTTCCAAGCTCTCCCTCTAACTCTCTGATATCTAGTTAGCTTTAGGCATAGAAATAGAATGCGTATAATAAACCCACGTACTCTTCCGTTAGAAAATAACAAAAGGCGCTAGTTGAATAATGCTAAAGGCCATAAGGCCTTGTTTGGCTAACCAAAAACTCCCCCAAATTAAATTATTATATTATTATTATATTATATAGTTACTACTTGTTACACTTTAATTTAGTTAATTTAAGTAACTTAGTTTAATTGATTTAAATAACTTATATAATAATATAAAAAATCTTATTATCACTATACTTATAATTAATAAATAATTATATATCTAATTTAATTAATAAATTAGAAACATCACTTTATTTAATTTATTTATTTCCATTAAATTAAATAATTCATTTAATTTAATTATCTTTGAAATATTAAACAATTGATTTAATTTAATTATTTTCCTTAAATTAAATCCTTGAGATAAAATTATCAACACTCAATTTAATTAACATTAATTAATTTAGTTACTAAATTAATTCACCACAATTCATCAATTATTTATTTTCTCAGTAAATAAATTATTTAAAATATTTATTTAATTCCATAAATATTTAAATTAAATTACAAATTTCTCGATCGTTACATCCTTCCTTCCTTAAAAGGATTATGTCCCCAGAATCACAACTCGGAAAAATTATTCGTTACAATCAACCTATAGTACTCTATGTTGATCAACACTCTTCCATTAAACGTATTTACGTTTAACTTTGGCAACCTCGCGTGCCCATCGAATAATCGATGAAAATACTTTTGTTTGTTCTTAGACAAACTTACCTTTTTATCCGTACCAAATACTTGGCATAAGATAGCGCTAACAGTTCTATATCGAAAGACTTGTAAACAAATCAATCTAACTCTTAAGAATAGTCTAGCCGAGTTAAAACTGGCATCGACCCTTTCGTAAAACAATTCATGCATTTCTTATCATGAATCACAGAAAACTTGGCTAACACGAAGTTTAGACAAGCGTTAAGAAAACTTGCCTTCAAGCGTCTTCGAATACAATATTCAACAGTTCTCAGTCTTTACAGGATCTACATGATATATTCAAATAGCACACTATAATTATCTACTAAACAAGCTTAGTTTATTGCTTTAACCAACTTCTTTCTCTTCTATATCTTACTTGAATTTATTCCATTAATAATGTTAATTCAACGTACTATACTTCATTACGGCTCGTTAATGTTCTTACGTTATTAACCGACACTCGGTGATCATTGGAAAAGTACCAACATTGAACACCCTTCATGGTTTACTTGCTTACCCTTTTGCGTTCTTGGTTTAATTATGGTTAAACCATACTAACTTTCTATGTTATCACTTTATAAGTGATTTAGAGTTAGTCATATCATGTACATTAATTACATTCATGCCTTACTATTAGTTTACTTTCAATTAGAATTAAAAACCTAACTTGGTTAACTATTTCTCGTTTGTAGTACACTGGCCATGCAATCCTTTTTACTATCTATGGCGTTTGCCTGGTATCACTCTACAAAGGTTTTTCCTGGACTCGGTGTTGCAGCGCGAGTCCTTGTACTAACTTTCGCGCTGCAGTGCAAAACTCCAGAAGATTATGGCTTTCTCTTGGCCATGTTTGGCGCTGCGGCGTGACACTTTAACACTAGGTTGGCGCTGCGGCGCCGCCCCTGTGCTTCAGTTAGTTTTGACAGTTGGTTTTTCCAACGAACTTCTCAGCCTCATAACTTGCTCGTTTTACATCCGAATTGGCTCATTCAAAAGCCCACAACTCACAAATTACATATTCATGTAAGAATTTTACATTTTTGAATCTGTTAACTCGAAATTCAAACTTTGGTTCATTTTGAGCGTTCGCTTATCGTTTTCGAGCATTCAATACTCGTTTTCTTCGTTATAAGTCGAAATTCGACGATTCTTGCGTCCATAACTCTTAAATACCCCATCTCACGTGTTGGCATTGGAAATCGAAGTTTTCAAGTCACACGGCAACTTTTGATTTTTAATCCGAGATTTCTACGTTTTCGACGTTTAACGTCTATTTTCATAAAATTCGTCATAACTTCGTTACTCGTGTTCTATAAGCCAAATCAAATGGAACACTCTATTGATTCATCATCTACATCCTAACCAATCAAGATGCACATACCTTATCTAAGATGGTTTTTAATTTGTCCATCAACAACCAAGTTCACGTTCAATGATTTCTACGATTTTAATTTACGTAAACCCTTATAATTTCAATTTGATCATGACTTATCAATGTTTTCATCATTAATAGCCATCCGTATTCCTCCTCAAGAGACATGCTCCACCAATCTACGATTCTCTACTAGAAAGAAATCAAAAAAGATGAAGACTAATGTTTACGAACTATTACCTTTTTCGTTCTTCGCGTTTGTGACTAAACGTATATAGTTTGCTTGGAAGTAGCTTGATTACTTGTTTATAGCTTCTTCTCTCTATCAATATGTATTGGACAAAGTATGTAAAACACAAAATGTCTAACACAAGATTTCTATTTATAGGCAACTAAATGGAGGGCAAAGTTGTCCAAAGGGCCACCTCCTTACTATTCCCCACCTCCTCAACAACTTAGCCACCAAGTAATCACTTTACTTGGTGGCCAAGTGGCCGGCCGACACCTCCTTGGTCTTCCCATGGGTTGCCCCATGGGTTTTACCCACCGGTTCGATCCACGGTTTGATTTCTTGGATTGGGCTTGTCTTAACTTAACATTAGGCCTTAACTTGGGCTAAATTCCATAATTCATTGGGCTTGCTAGTAATCCAAATCTCATTGGATTGTACAAAGTCCTTAACTTAAAATCCTATAAGAACTAATCGTATTATACGCGTATTACTCACGTATTCTTCTCGTTTAGTATTCATACGATATTCGTATTATACATCGTACCATTATTCATACCATATTCGTATATCATACGTTTAATAACCAAAATGATTATATGCATTTCATTTTCCTTTGAAAATCTCTTTCACTAACCCTTAGGTTTTAAGTCCGCAGGCGAAAACTTCGTTTGCTATAAATAAAATATTATTCGATATTCCATTACATCTTCATATTCTATCATTACGCGTTTCTTGGAATTCCAAACCTAAGCTCCGAGCGAAATTGGATGAATAGTTTTTTTACGGAAAAATTCTCGAAAAACATTTATTTTCGTCTTGATAATTCAAAACAATTAATCCTAGCACATAGCGAGAATACTAACCACATCCACACATTCTAGGTCATAGAACGACCTTCAAATATCTTACACACATAATTAATCAATTAAATTTATTTAATCCAAATAATCAAAAAAAATTATTCCGTAAAGATCCGATTTTCTCGGGCGTTACATTCTTCCCTCCTTATAAGGATTATGTCCCCAGAATCTCGCTCTAATTACATAAACAAATGAGGAAACCTTTCCTTCATTTTAGTCTCGAGCTCCCACGTTGCTTCTTCCGCATCGTGGTTACTCCAAATTACCTTTACTGAAGGTATTATTTTATTTCTTAAGAACTGTTCCTTCCTATCAACAATTTGAATCGGAAGTTCTTCATACGTTAAGTCTTTTTCCACTTGAATAGTTTCATACTCTATTACGTGCTTGTAGTCCAATTTATAAGGACGCAACACTGACACGTGAAACACATTGTGTATTCTTTCCATTTCTGGAGGTAAGGCTATTTCATAGGCTACCTCTCCTACCCTTCTTAAATTTTCAAAAGGTCCTACAAACCTTGGACTTAACTTCCCTTTCTTCCCAAAACGTATCTTCCCTTTCCAAGGTGATACTTTCAGAAAGACATATGAACCTACATCAAACTCCATCTCCTCTCAATGAGGATCTGCATACTTCCTTTGTCTATCTTGAGCCACTACCAATCGGGTTCTTCTTAGCTCAACCATGTCTGCCGTTTGTTGTACCATCTCCGGTCCCAACATTCAACGTTCACCTACTTCATCCCAACAAAGTGGTGTTCTGCACTTTCTCCCATACAACGCTTCGTAAGGCGGCATGCCTATATTAGCATGAAAAATATTGTTGTAAGCGAATTCCACCAAAGGTAGATGTTCGTCCCAACTTTCCTTGAAATCCATAACGCAAGATCTTAACATATCTTCTAGCATTTGAATTGTCCGTTCACTTTGTCCATTCGTCTGAGGATGATACGCCGTACTCAATCTCAACTGCGTTCCCATTTGCTCTTGCAAACTCCTCCAAAAGTTCGACGTGAATCGTGGATCATGATCGGACATAATAGAAACAGGTACCCCATGTCTAGAAATAATTTCCTTGACATAAAGCTTAGCTAACTGCTCTAGGTTATACCTAACTCCTATTGGAAGAAAGTGAGCCGATTTGGTTAACCGGTCCACTATTACCCAACTAGCATCGTATCCTTTTCTCGTTATTGGAAGTCCCACCACAAAGTCCATGGTGATATGCTCCTATTTCCACTCCGGAATCTCTAGTGGATGCAATAACCCACTCGGTCGTTGGTGCTCAACCTTAACTTTCTGACAAGTAAAGCACTTACCAATGTATTCTGCGATTTCTCACTTCATGTTCGGCCACCAAAAGTTCTGACGAATGTCATGATACATCTTAGTACTACCAGGATGTATCGAGTACCTCGAACTATGAGCCTCACACATAATCTCTTCTTTTAAATCGAAATTATTTGGAACCCAAATTCTTCCTTCAAAATGAAGTAAACCTTCTCTATCAAGGTTATACTTAGTGTTCACGTCATCCTTCATTATCTTTTTCATTCGCTCGCATTCTTCAGTACCTATTTGTACTTCCTTAACCCGTTCCACTATCGTTGGTCGAGTCTCTACAAAATATAACATTTCCACCATTTCACTTGGCAACTTGACTTCTAACTCCATCCTTGCCATCTCAGTTATTAACTCATTCTAAGGCATTAACATTGACAGTTTTCCCCTACCCTTCCGACTTAACGCGTCGGCTACTACGTTTGCCTTCCCTGGATGATATAAGATATCACAATCATAATCTTTTATCAACTCTAACCACCTTCTCTGCCTCATATTCAACTTTTTCTGTGTGAAGATATATTTCAGACTTTTATGGTCCGTGTATATCTCACACTTCTCCCCGTATAGATAATGTCTCCATATTTTTAAGGCAAAAACTATAGCTGCCAATTCTAGGTCCTGAGTAGGATAGACCTTCTCATAATCCTTTAACTTGCGTGACGCATACGCAATGACCTTGCCATGCTGCATGAGCACGCAACCCAGTCCTCTATGCGAAGCATCGCTATAAACTACAAAATTCCCTATATCATCTGGTAAGGATAATACAGGTGCCTCACTTAACCTCCTTTTTAGTTCTCAAAAATTATTTTCACACTTTTTTGTCCACTCATACTTTATCGACTTCCTTGTCAGATTCGTCAATGGAGTAGCTATTTTAGAAAAGTCCTGAATGAACCTTTTATAGTATCCCGCTAACCCCAAAAAACTCTGAACCTCGGTTGGCATTTTTGGTTGCTCCCACTCATTTACTGCTTCCACCTTTGCTGGATCTATGGATATGCCATCTTTATATATAACATGTCCTAGAAACTGCACTCGTTCAAGCCAAAATTCACAATTAGTGAATTCCGCATACAACTTCTCTCTCCGTAGTGTTTCCAACACTATTCTTAAATGTTCAGCATGATCTTCTTGTGTCTTAGAATAGACTAGAATATCATCAATGAACACTACAATGAACTTTTCCAAATACTGTTTGAACACTCTATTCATCATATCCATGAATGCGGCTGGCGCATTCGTCAACCCGAACGACATAACCAGAAACTCGTAATGACCATAACGAGTTCTGAACGCCGTCTTAGGTACATCTTCCTTCTTTACTTTCAGTTGATGATACCCCGTACGTAAATCTATCTTAGAGAAATACTTTTCCCCTTTCAGCTGATCAAATAGATCATCGATCCTGGGCAACGGGTATTTATTCTTAATCATTAACTTGTTCAACTCTCGATAGTCGATACAAAGTCGTAACAACCTGTAACACCCCCTTTCTGAAATAGAAAGAGAAGTTACTCAAAACATAACAAAACTGATGAATTTAATAGCAAGGCTCAAAGCCCCAAAATAATAGTCTTAATATCTGATAAATACGACAAGTCAACCATAATAAATGCCAAACTATCTCAAACCACAATCTAAAATAATTATTACAATTCCGAACAAACTAATGTATCACAACCTAAACATAATATATCTAAATCATTTGGATAAAAGGGAGCTCTCGTCACACTTGCCCTTGATTCCCCTGATTACCTACCGGAATAAAAACACAACATGAGCCAAATGCCCAGTACGGATATAGAATACAAATATTGAACCAAAATAACTAACTCAATTAAATGAAATGAAACGAAACGAACTGAAACGAAACGAACAAAACTAACACAACGAAATGATAGGCTGAATCAAATGGCTGGGTGTTATTTCATACCGAGCTCAAAATAAATAGTAACATACCTTGCCACATAGGCAAGTCAAATAGTGCCACACAGGCAATCACACATCGGACTGCGCAATCTAGATGCATGCAAAATCAGAAGGCGTGTCCGCAGAACATAACAGAACAGAAAACTAGGGTCGACCCATACGCCTCTCATAACAAAACACCAAATGGCCAACTCCCACTGGAGCACAAAACGGAGACGACGTGGACTGATCACACCGCCACGGAAGGTGTCATGCCTCGGTGCCAAGAGGAAATGCCTATGGTACCCCCATAGATGGTTATAGCTCAGGTATACCCTACGGTATTCTAACAAAATATAATGTCACAACACATGCGACACAACAAAGGGGTTCTAACATGTACATGTTAAACTAAAACAAAATATCAACACAAAGTCTCCAAATATATTAACATGTACTTTCTACAAAGATCGAAATAAATACTAACCATGACGCACTAGACCAAAGAGTACAAATACTAGGTTCAAATACAAATGCCAAAATGAAACATTCTCACGAATTTAAGAAGGAACAATTATGAGAGGCAAAACTAAATTTCAAAACGAACAAATTAAAAATAAAATAGTCTCGCTGAAAGAGTATGGAATCTGTACCTGGATTAAGCAATGTAATACCCAGAAATTTAAATAAGATTACGCTAGTCTCCTTCAATCCGATCTAATAAAATAAAATAAAATTTTATTACAAATTTACCCATTAACAACATAATATTGTTAAACTTATTACCAAGTAAATTTTATAATTTTATCAATAAGATTAATTAGTTTAAACTAATATATATAACTTTCAATTTGATTAACTAATTCGGTTCGCAAGGTTCATAAATCAAATACATATTAAAATAAAATAATATATATATATATATATATATATATATTACAATTAAATCATACAACTTGTAATCAAACTTCATATATATAATAATCCTTGTTTTATTAGAAAAGTTCAGTAGCTTTCCAATTTATATATATATATAGACTACATCACAGTTTCATAACAGTGGGCTAAAAAAAATCAAGCTACGAAAGTTTTTTTTTTTAACAGGTTTAGTATATATATATACCATGGAAATCTAATAAACTTATATATACATATACATTCGGTCAAACCAATCAGAACTTTGTCTTTATGATATATATCCTATACATATGTACTATCTGCTCAGACCTCTCAATCCCACAATTAAAATGATGTATGACCCAATCAAAGTAATTAATTTCTAAGGAATAAACAAATTATATCCATGAGCCAACAGTTAATGATAGAAAGAAAAAAAGAAAAGACACTTGCTTGCTTCTTCTTTTCTACTATCTCTCGCCGCCGCCTCCTTTCTTTTAAGTTCTATTCCCACAATTTGTCTCATCAGACTTCATAAAGCATAATTAGGTTTTAGTTATTTAATTATTAATTAATATGTTTTACTAATTCTTTTAATTTAATAGGATTTAAAATTACACAAATATACATTAGACCCAACTAAATTAAATGACTAATTTGACCCAATAAATGACAAGGTCTAATTAATATGTTTAAAAACAAAATAAATTTTTTTATTATTATTATTTAATATTTATTTATTTATTATATTATTATTTTTTTTCGGGTATTACATCACCTACCCCTTAAAAAGGATTCCGTCCCCGGAATCAAAAGAATGGAACGCCACTAATTTTCAAAGAGATGCGGATACTCCGCTCGAATAGACTCTTCCATCTCCCATGTGGCTTCCCGCTCCGAATGATTCTTCTACAAAACTTAAACAAACAAAATAGTCTTCCTCCTCATAATTCGCTCTTGACGATCCAGAATTGCCTCGGCTTGCTCCTCACAAGTAAGATCCTCCCGAATCTTATCGAATGGATACTGTACCACGTGCAACGGATGATAATGATAACTCCTCAACACTGACACATGGAACACATTGTGCACATGTGCTAGTTGTGGAGGCAAAGCTAACCGATATGCAACTTCACTAACCCTCTCCAGAATCTCAAATGGGCCAATATAACGCGGACTAAGTTTCCCTTTCAACCCAAATCGCCGAATGCCCTTCCAAGGGGAAACTTTTAGAAACACATGTTCACCAGGTTCAAATTCTAAAGTCCTCCTATGCTTATCAACATAACACTTCTGCCGTGATCGAGCCGACTTCAATTTCTCCTTAGCCACCGCTACCTTCTCCGTAGTGATTTGGACTAACTCAGGCCACTTTATGGCCCTTTCGCCAACCTCATCCCAACAAGTTGGTACCAGCTGTTGTTATAAGCAAACTCAACTAGGCTCAAGTAATCATCCCAATTACCCGACCACTCAAGTGCACAAGACCTTAACATGTCCTCTAACGACTAAATAGTCCGTTCGGATTTCCCATCAGTTTGTGGATGAAAAGAAGTACTGAAGTTGAGCCAAGCACCCCAAGCTCGTTGAAACCCTTTCCAGAACCGTGAAGTGAAACGTGGGTCCCGATCTGAAACAATAGACACCGGAGTACCATGAAGTCTAACAATCTCCAGCTGAAAGATTTGTGCCAACCTATCCACCGAGTAACCCTCATGGATAGCCAAAAAGTGTGCCAATTTGGTCAGTCAGTCCACCACTACCCAAATGGCATCATTCTTTCTGAAAGTCTTCGGCAAACCAGTCACAAAATCCATCGTGATATCCTCCCACTTCCACACTGGAATGTCTAACTTTTGCAGAAAACCACTAGTTCGTTGATGTTCTATCTTCACTTGTTGACAAGTGAGGCACTTCCCAACATATCCAGCTACGTCTCGTTTCATCCCATTCCACCAAAAATTCTTTTTCAAATCTCTATACATCTTCGTAGAACCTGGATGAATAGAAAATGGCGAACTATGAGCCTCAGCCAACACAGCCTCCCGAATGATTGGATCTGATGGTACACACAATCGTTCACCCAACCAAATCACACCGTGATCATCAATACAAAACTCAGACTGCTTGTCCTCCTCTAGATTCTGCGTCATACTCCACAACTCCCCATCTTCCTTTTGAGCTTCTTTGACCCGCGAGATAAGAGAGGGCTCAACTCTCATACCCGCCAAATGCCCATCTGAACCTTACACATACAACTCCAACTCTAGCCGCTCCATATCCAAAATAAGTTGAGGTTGTGTAATAAGGGTTGCTATACTCCCTGAACTCTTTCGGCTAAGAGCATTTGCAACCACATTTGCCTTCCCTGGGTGATACTGAATCCTAGCATCATAATCCTTTAGAAGCTCCAACCAACGCCTTTGCCTCATGTTGAGCTTCTTCTGAGTGAAAATGTATTTAAGACTTTTATGATCGGTGAAGATATCACAAGTCTCTCCATACAAATAGTGCCTCCAAATCTTTAAGGCAAAGATCACCGCTGCTAACTCCAAATCATGTGTGGGGTAGTTCACCTCATAAGGTTTAAGCTGCCTAGAAGCATAAGCAATCACCTTATCGTGTTGCATCAAAACACACCCCAAGCCCTTCTTAGAAGCATCACTATAAATCTGGTAACCTCCAGTCCCTGACGGTAATGCAAGTATAGGAGCTGTCACAAGTCGTTTCTTTAACTCCTCGAAACTCTTCTCACGCTCCTCATTCCACACAAACTTCGTGCCCTTTCTCATCAACTGGGTCAATGGTAAGGCAAGCAAAGAAAACCCTTCCACAAATCGCCTATAGTACCCTGCCAAACCCAAGAAACTCCTAATCTTTGTCACTGTAGTAGGTCTTGGCCATTTAGCGATAGCCTCAACCTTAGCAGGATCCACCTTAATGCCTTCAGCAGAAACAACGTGGCCCAAAAATGCAACCTGCTCCAACCAAAACTCGTATTTAGAGAATTTAGCATACAACTTCTCTTTCTGCAAAATCCCCAACACTATGCGAAGATGCTCCTCATGCTCTTCCTTAGACTTGGAGTACACCAAAATGTCATCAATAAAGACAATGACAAATTGGTCCAAGTACTCCTTGAACACTCGATTTATCAAATCCATAAACACCACCGGAGCGTTAGTCAACCCGAATGGCATCACCAAAAACTCGTAATGCCCATAGCGAGTACGAAAGGCCGTCTTAGGGATATCATCATCCCTCACCCTCAACTGATGATAGCCCGACCTCAAATCTATCTTCGAAAAATACTTTGCTCCCTGAAGTTGGTCAAACAAGTCATCAATTATCGGCAATGGATACCGATTCCTGATGGTAATCTTGTTCAACTCCCTATAGTCTATACACAGCCTCATAGACCCATCCTTCTTCTTCACAAACAAAACTGGAGCACTCCACGTGATGAACACTCTATTAATCATCACCGCAATCTAACAATTCTCAAGAATTTGCTCCTTCAATTCATGTAACTCCAATGGTGCCATCCGATACGGCGCCTTAGAGATAGGCTCCGCACCAGGAACAAGCTCAATAGAAAACTCTACTTCTCGTTGTGGTGGCAACCCTGACAACTCCTCAGGAAACACATCAGGAAAGTCATGAACAATTAGAATACCTTCAATACGAGACTCACCCTTAGAGGTATCCTTCACAAACGCCAAATACCCCTCGCAACCCTTTTCCACCAACTTCCCAGCCTTCAAAGCTGAAATCAATTTCAACACCCTACTCGGCTGTGAACCCTAAAACACAAACTCTGGAGACTTCATATCTCCAAATATAACCTTCTTCACCTGACAATCGATAGTGGCTTGGTGTTTATCCAACCAGTCCATCCCAAGAATGACATCGAAATCGTTCATACTCATCGGAAGAAGATTAACGCTACGGATCTTATCCCCAAAACTGATCGGACACCCTCGATAGAAATTAGAAATAACAACAGAAGTCCCCATCGGAGTAGCAATAAATATAACAGAATCCACAACGTCTTCCATGTTTCTGTGTTATGACCCTACAAGGCTGATTACAAGCATGTAATTGAATATGAACCCCTACATTTTGAAAAAGACTTATCTTACAAAGAAATTCATGTCCAAATTATCGACCGAAAAGAACAAGTTCTCAGAAATAAAGTTATACCTTCTGTTAAAGTAATTTGGAGGAACCACAACGCTGAAGAAGCTACGTGGGAACTCGAAGAAAATATGATGAAGAATTACCCTCATTTATTTACTTAATTATGTGTAGCGATTACGGGGACGAGAATCTTTGTGAGGGGGAGAATGTAATGTGTCGAATTTATTGAGTCGTGATTACGGGGATGAGAATCCTTTAAGGGGGAAAAGATGTGATGAACGAGATTTTGTAAAATTAATTTTAATATTTATTGAATTAAATAAATATTTTTTGATGATTTAATTATTAGATTAAATAATTATTTGATGCAATTGTGGTAGATTAATTTAATTATATGTGTTACATTTATTAAATTAATGTGGAGAATAATTATTATTCAAATATGTAATTATGTGAGCTTATTGAAATAAATGAAATATTTAATTAAGTATGATGTTATTTTAATTAATTTAATTATTAATTAGAGAGTTAATAATTTGACATTATTTATTAATGAGAAATTAATTATATGACTATGTGAATTTATGAGAAATTATTATATTTTATTTATATTAAATTAAATAAGATTTTTGATTTATTGTGCAAATGGGTGTGACATGATTTAAACTATATGATAAAGCTTTATTAAATTAAATGGTTTTTGAAACCTATTCTAGCTAGACAAACATGGCACTAAGGGAGGTTGGGAGCAGTTACCCATGTTAGGTAACTGACCTCCATCATGTGCGTCAGTTGCTTGATTAATATACGTATTCTCCTTTCTTCCTTTTCATTAATTTGCCTAAGTCTAGAAAGCTTAACAGAGAGAAATACAAAGAAAGAGTTGAGAATTTAGAAATTGTTAAGAGGATTGTGAGAGTCATCTGAGAAGGAATTCATCTTCCATTAATTCTACGATTGAGTAATCTCTTCAACCCAATTCCTTTTCACGTCAGTTAGTTTTTATGAGAAAATGGCTTTCAAAGCTTTTGTAAAATCTCTATAATTGAGAAAGGGTTTGATTATGAGTTTATATATGGGTTAAGATGTATCAAATCGTATTTAATTATATTTATTATGTAAACCATGTCATCAGTTTCATAAAAACACATGTCGTATATGTTTTTCAAAAACTTACAGAGTTGGGTTTTGGCCATATGGCCTTATACGTGATATTTCTTGTGTTGATCGTATATTATCCCTAAATTTTACACTCGTATGTTGTTATGCATGTTGATACGAAGAGACCAAAGTTTAAATGAACGGATTCGGTGTTATAACGAATCCGTAGTGACAATTTTTATGTTTTATTTTCAAAACCTCAAGAACATCAAAGTCAGTGAAATTCGTATATTTTAATTCTATAATTATGTGTTTTAATGGATTAAGATCGTTCTATTATTGTTGGGTAATGATTATGTATAAATCGTAGCATGTGGTATGTTAATTTAGTGAAATTAATGATGATTTAGTGTCCTTTTCGCTGAACTCTATGTTCTTTGCGAATTGGGAATCAAAGTTTGGAGTTTCGCACCGTGGTGCCAACTCCGAATCGAAGTCCCGTGTCTTATGATGCCACCATATAGCAAGTCAAAGCATGGTATGCATGGTATTCTTGCCACGTCGTCAGAGATTGTAAGTCAATAAGAGTTCTATTCTTGCCATTAAATAAAAATAAGAAAAATATAAAAGTGGAAATAAATACCACTCTCTCGAAAAGTTCGTAAATGTAATTTTTAAAATGTTTAAGTCTAACAATGTGTTAGTAAATAAATTTAATGAACATGTAAACATGTTAGAAGTATAATGAGATGTTAAAATAGTTGTTTAACAAGTAAATAACATAATTTCATGTGGATTGAATTATTGAATACATAATTAGCTTGATATTCATGAAGTACAAATTATGTGACAAAGTGGTAATTTGACTAAGTATAGTCAATAATCAAAGTAGACAAAGAGAATGAGTTATGATGATTAGTTAAGTTATAATTAACTGGTATTGTGAATGTGAATGGTATGTAGGATTAAATTCAAAGAACGTGCTTAGTTAAAGTGTAATCTACGCACGAGGCAAGTTTTCTAACCCTACTTGTCATTATTGTTCAAGTTTATTATTTACCTCGAGTAAATTATCATTACTATTATTTAAGTTCAAATGTTATATTAAAGATTGATTATCTTTTCAAAGCATGATTCAGTTATACAATAATTGTCCTATTGTATACTTCTTGAGATTATTATTCAAATCGAATATCATTATTGTTGAACCTTATTAGACTAGTGAACTTTATTGATTCAACTAGTCCTTAGTTGATGAACGTTCTAAATTTCAGAACCCTTATTGAATTATCTAAACCAAACTTCCTTTTAGTGCGGACTCGAATGTCAAATCGAGATGAACAACCTCGAAAGGGATTTACTTATGCGTTAGCGTTAAGATATTGTGCACAGTATGGTACTAAGGGCTGATCCCCTTAAGTACGAGTAGAAAGGTCCATAGTCTTATTACTGTTAAAGGTTTCAAGTATAACCCTTGATAACCTAGGACATAGTTCAAGGTCTTATGACCCTCAGAATTCTTTTGATTCTTGTTATTCATTCTTGATTCAAAAGTTGAGCTTTTATTCAGATGTCTTTGATTTATTCGCATGTTATTATACTGTTATTTCATTATTATACTTGTGGGCATACTAGCTCACTCTTGCTTAATAATAACATTGCAGTTAAGAATGAAAGAACTAATGAACCTTCCACTAGTAAAGGCAAGGGCAAAGTTAGCAAGTGATGAAGACTTGTTATTTTATTTGATGATGTATTTATGTTAGACTTGAGTTAATGATGTTGTTTAAGACTTATTGTTTATATTTCCGCACAGATATTTAAGGTTAGTTTAACCTGGGTTTATGTTTATGATTCAGATGTTGTAACCCTGTAAAGGGAAGATTTTATTTCTATCTATTGCATGGTTTGCATTTATTATGGGTAGATAGATAGATGATATTTGTACAGTGAACACCAAATCCCGTGGAATCGAAGTACCCGGATTTGGGGGTGTCACACCAACAATAATTCCGTTGTGGGGTCCACCAATGATTGTGTCATCATACGAATATTCCCTACTAAAACGAATATTTCCCGACCAATCGAATATAATATAACAACTTGCATACTTAGCAAAATTTATAAATATTACCCACAACTATAACATTATATCTAATCCATACCATAATATTCAAAACAAAAAATATTTCGAGAAAATTAAATCTTTATTCGTAAAATTTGGGGTCTTACAATATGAATAACTTTGTCGTCTCAATTATTGATTAAATAATATAAATTATTATGCAGATGATATTGTGACAATAATTGAATCAAATAATGTGAGATACTATGCAGCAATTATTGTAGCAATAATTGAGTATAACTGAGTGACTTCTCACGTAAGCATCAATAATCAATATCGTGTGCTACTATGCAACCACGCGTATTACTGTACTTTTATCACCGAGTATTTCAACAGTTTAACGATATCAATTACACCGTTATTTATAAAAACTGAAACATGTCATTTTTTCATCGAATCGCTTTTCCGTTATGGGGCCCACAAATGGTCATGCGCCATCGCATTTAATATTCTCCGACAAAGAAGAATATTCCACGACCAAACGAATATTCCCCGGCAACAATGAATATTTTATAACCAGTTGCTTATTTTGTAAAATTTGCACATTTCACCCATAACCAAAGTATTATATCAAATTAACACCTTATTATTCACAATAATAATTAGAGGAAATTCGATTTTATTTATAAAAAGTTGGCGTCTTATATCAATACTATATTGGTTTTATCATGTTAGAAGGCGACGTTCGATATTCCAAATATCTTTGAACGTTACAACTTAATATAATTTATTTGAGGGGTTTGTTATTATTTGTCTCATCTTGTTTAGCGTGTATGCACATGCACGCACGCACACACACACACACACACACACACACACACACATATATATATATATATATACTATTTATATCATATAAAAAGTCAATATTTAGACACCAAAAATTCAAAGATAGTCCTATTAAATAAGAAAATCATCCGAACGGTTTTTAAAATTCTAAGTGGCTTTTTATTGATATAGTTTATTTATATAAATATCGTAAAATAGATCAGTACTTAGACACCAACAATTCAGAAATAGTCCTCTTATGTTAGGAAATCATCTGAACGATTTTTAGAATCCTAAGTGGTCTATCGAAAATATTTATATAAATATTAGTTGTGAAACTATAAATTTATTCAATACTTAGACACCGAAAATTCGTAGATAATTCTCTTAAGTAAGAAAATCATCCAAACGATCTTTAAAATCCTAAATGACCTTATTTAACATATTCACATCATAGATCAAATATATTGTTATATATATATCTTTGAGTTAAACAAATTTATTTGTTATATCATGAATTATTTAATTGATTCATTTATTATACTTAATATATGTCATCACAAGTACTTGAACATAAATATAAAATTATTTAAACTTTTATATCACAAACCTCATTGAATATATCTACTTAAAAGAATCATATCAATCAATATAAAAGTTATTTAAACTTTTCTATTTGAAATTAAAATTATATTTGTTTGACATAGAAACACATTCTTTATTTATAAAAAAACGAGTAAAACTTTATAAATGCACTAAATTATATATCTACTTATACATAAGCATTTTTGATCTAAACTTAATTTTATATATTTGCTTAAATGAATATATTCACACAAATATAAAAGTTACATAAACTTTTATAAATAAGCATAAATTAATATCGATTACACATAAACATATTACACAAATATAAAAGTCATTGAACTTTTATACATCTTTAATTGCTATTTGCTTATTTGAGAGGTATTGTAAGACCCTAATTTTATGAAATAAAAGTATTCAATTTTTTTAATTACTATTCATGAGTTACTATTCATGAGTTACTATTCATGAGTTCTTATTCACGAGTTACTATTCACGAGTACTATTCATGAAGCATGATAAAAAAAAAATTAAGAAAGCATTACTCAATAATTATTACAGATAATTCTTTATTCAATATTTTATTTTATTGATTCAATAATTGCTACGTTGATATCTTATATTATTGTTGTTTCAATAATTGTCACGACAATATTTTCCATTATCAGAGCAATAATTCATATTATCCGAATAATATTATTGGATAACATTATTGGCAATGTCTAGAAAGTTACATCTAAGGAGAGGTTTGGTCATCTAATTGCTGCGCGCAATATAAGGAGAAATTCTTATCGAAAGCCCCTCTTTCAGGAGCTGCGCAGTTGTCAATATTGTGATTATGTAATATTATTTGTGAATAATTAATTATTGATTTTTATGATGAAGAAAATATTTATTTTATGTGGATATAGATGGAGAAAATTTTAATGTGACAATTGTTGAAAATTAATATTTTATCTTTTTCTGATAAAATAATTCATTTAAATATATTATTTTAATAATATATTAACGGTGATATTTTTATAATGAATGTGGAATATATGAGTATATGAGGAGGAAGAGTATTTTTGTGGCATTAAATGTTTAACACATGTTTTTGTGTGTTGGTGGATCCATTTCTTGGTGAAAATTGATTATAGATCGTAAAATCGACTTTGTGGATTTTGGTCAATTTCTATTTGGAATTTGGAAAAACTTTCTTCTGTAAAGTTGTAGAGAATTGAATTTCCTATAAAATTCGTGAGATTCGAATTTTCTGATGAAAGAGCTATTTATTATGAATTATTGAAGTTTTGGAGTTCCGAAATAATTGATTTTTGGGAGTTTTAATTAATTATTTTGAGAAAAACGTTTTTGATGAGTTTGTGAACCTCATTTAACATGTGTGGCTGGTGTTTTTGACCAAAAGGTGGGCTAAGGAAAATTTGTATAATTATATTAATATTATATTCAATTTTCTGCTTTGGTGTTCTAAGCAATTTCCTATAAATAGGGTGCTTAGGTTAGAATTGAAAATCACACCAGAAACTGAAGTTTCTCTCTATTTCTCTCTCGATATATTGAGTGTATTCTTGTGAGTATACTTTGAGTATTGCTATACGGTGCAAGTTCGTTCAACGTTATTCCAGTCAGAAGTACTGCTCTTTTGAGGTAAGGGATAGTAAGGGATTTTAAGGGTTATTATGTTTTTAGTTTCGAAATTTTTCTGAACCTTCAAAAATTCTGGAAAATTTTGAAATGATATTTTGATGAGTTTTGTAGAGTGTGTCCAAAAATGGCAATTTTTGGATGTATAGATTAGGAGTTATGGATTTTATGAGAAAAGACTATTTTTAAAGTAACTGCTTATAACTCCTTGTGATTAACTCCAAAATTGATGAAATTTTTATTGGGAGTACATCTATATAATATTAGTATACCGTGTAAATTTCAGAATTTTTGGACAGAAGTACAATTTATGATAAATATTTAAATATTCGGTGGTTTTGGCCATGTGAAAAATAGTAAATGAATTTTAAAATTCTGAGAAAATATATATTCAATATGGGACTATATTCTTCTAAATCCAGAAAATAAATATTTTTGGAAATGATTTGGTATTTTTCATGAAAATGTTTTAGTTATGAGTAAATGAATTAAATATGTTATGTGAACTAAGAAAATCGGAAAATATGATTTTATGGCTTGAGAATCATATATGAGGTATATGCAGATTTTTGATGAGGGTTTTGGTTATTGGTGATGAAATCTTATGAGTTTGGCATTTTATGATGATTAAATGCATTTATTAGTAAAGTGTAAACAATTTAATTAAATTGTTTATAAGTTAAAAAAAAATGATTAAAATATTATTATAATATTAATAATATTAGATTATGAGATTTCTAAGTGATTTATAACATTTGGATTAAGGTGTTATAAATATGGATATGAATTTTATTATGAAACTTTATCTTTTCGTATCGAGGTTACTATGCGCATTATCACGGTATTATGTATAAATACTGGGGTACTATTCACGAAAAAATTGGTTTCTTTTTCTAACCAAATTATAGTTGATTTATGAATATTACTCTTGAGATTAAATCTAGATGTTTTGATTATATTGATTTTATTATCATATATAACATTTTATAAACCTAATGATGATATTCTCTTTCACTTGAGTGTAAAGATGGGTAGATTATTGGTATGATCATGACTAGGGTTCTCTTTGGCCAGTAGGGAAAAAGTTGAATTGTGACTGGTATGATCATGACCATTGAATTTACAATTGAATATTTTTAACTTAAGTGCAAAGGTGAATTGATCAACATGGTTATAATTATTGTTATATAACTTCTGAAATGATTATGTATTTCTTTGATATATGAATATCTTTGGCTCGTAATGCAAAGATGACTTTTGTTGTTGAATATCTTTTGCTTTGTGGCAAAAGATGAATTATTGATGAATATCTTTGCTTTTGTAGTGTAAAAAGATGAATTATTGATGAATATCTTTGGCTCGTAATGCAAAGATGACTGTTGTTGAATATCTTTGCTTTGTAGTGCAAAGATGAATTATTGATGAATATCTTTGGCTCGTAATGCAAAGATGACCTGTTGTTGAATATCTTTAGCCTGTAGTGTAAAGATGAACTGTTGATGAATATCTTTGACCCGTGGTGCAAAGATGAATTTATTAAGTATGATTATGAGCGAAGCGTGATTTGGTATAACCATGATATTTGATGTTTCGGGTAAAGACGGTGATGAAAATTATCTTTCATCCCGGATGAGAAGAGGAATTTAGAATCACAATTATGATTATGAGTTATTCATATGATTGTGGAAAGAAAGCTGTTGATTGATGTTACTGGGGATAAAATATTGTTGGTGGACTTTTAACGTGGAGAAGATAATAGACTTTATAGTCTATTTGACTCTTTTAATGGATCGCTTCGTTCACCGCAACTATGGTTGAAAAGTTTTATCATCT
Source organism: Panax quinquefolius (assembly GCA_020205615.1). NCBI lineage: Eukaryota > Viridiplantae > Streptophyta > Magnoliopsida > Apiales > Araliaceae > Panax > Panax quinquefolius. The sequence continues at coordinate 78,258,441 of CM035160.1, read as the reverse complement.
ACCATATGTTCTAAATCTACGATTCATTCTTGATGAAGACTATTGATAATTTATTTATCTTTAGTCATAATATTCTTTCTTGAGCTAGTTGTGCTCACCCTTTTGTTTCACAATTTCTTTCGTGTAATAAAAGTGTATTTGGGTTGAAAGGGGATAACAAGGGAATAGAGCGGTGGTCTATAGTTGTTGAGGTTCTCCCTAAAGAGTATGAAAATAATTTTATTGGGGGCTTTAGTGTGTTGTATTTTATACATCATTTAATAGTTATTTTTGGTGAATTAAATAGGGTGAGGTTAACCCAACTTTGGAAGGGTGTTTTGTCACTATCATACAAGATGTCTAATGACATACAAACTCGTGTTATCATAAGACATGATTGTGCTCATCCACTTCTGTCGAGTATATTTACAAGCACTACCTATATAATCTTGGTGTTTGTTTGGAGTATAATACCAAATTAGAGACAGTGGAGATAATGATATGTCAAGAGAAGACTCGCCATTGGGAAGAATATGATAGTAATCTTCTTGTTTTTTTTGGGGTCTATTAGGTCAACCAAGGATAATTCTGTGGCCATATGATATCTACCATAACCTAAAAGCATGGCCTCCCATGTATACGAAGGTTTCTTGAGTACTTCCCAAAGATTCTAATTTCTAAAAGCAGTTTTGATTGTACCTTTATGTAAGGTGTCATGGTGACGTGTTATCCAAGTTGGTGTCCAGAGTTACATTTGGTATATATTGGTATCCAAACTCACAGCATATGTGTTGTTGTATTTTGCACGATAATTGTTGTAATAAAGTTATAGTTATTTTCCGTACCATATATTTAGCGACTCAGAATGGGTTGGATGGAATGGACCTATTTTGGGGTCGTTACATTTGGTATCAGAGCTTGGGGATATGATCTCTGGTGAAGATCGGGATTAGAACTAGGAGGGGAGAGATGAGTAAATCCTTCGCTAGTGTGTCCTACCTAAGCTTATTTATTGGTCAGTCATAATATCGGGATATTATGTGATATGTTAATTTGTTAAATTAACCCTTGTTTTCAAGTTGTATTCTAGAATGATATCCGAAATCTGGGAGATGAGCAATGGAGAAATCATGATTATTGGGGAGATAGAATCGAAATGAAAACAAGGTATTCTCAACTATTTGAAATACAGTGCACGTAAATTTCGTGGGACGAAATTTCATAAGGAGGGAGATTGTAAGACCGAATTTTATGAAATAAAAGTATTCAATTTTTTTAATTACTATTCATGAGTTACTATTCATGAGTTACTATTCATGAGTTACTATTCACGAGTTACTATTCACGAGTTACTATTCACGAGTACTATTCATGAAGCATGATAAAAAATTTCGTCAGAAGAAAGCATTACTCAATAATTGTTAAAGTAATTCTTATTCAATATTTTATTTTATTGATTCAATAATTGCTACGTTGATATCTTATATTATTGTTGTTTCAATAATTGTCACACGCACGATATTTTCCATTATCAGACAATAATTCATATTATCTGAATAATATTATTGGATAACATTATTGGCAATGTCTAGAAAGTTCATCTAAGGAGAGGTTTGGTCATCTAATCATGCTACCAATAAGGAGAAATTCTTATTCGAAAGCCCCCCTCTTTCACAGGAGGCCGCTCGGTTGTCAATATTGTGATTATGTAATATTATTTGTGAATAATTAATTATTGATTTTATGATGAAGAAAATATTTATTTTATGTGGATATAGATGGAGAAAATTTTAATGTGACAATTGTTGAAAATTAATATTTTATCTTTTACGATAAAATAATTCATTTAAATATATTATTTTAATAATATATTAACGGTGATATTTTTATAATGAATGTGGAATATATGAGTATATGAGGAGGAAGAGTATTTTTGTGGCATTAAATGTTTAACACATGTTTTGTGTGTTGGTGGATCCATTTCTTGATCGAAAATTGATTATAGACTGTAAAATCGACCGTTTGTGGATTTCGGTCAATTTCTATTTGGAATTTGGAAAAACTTTCTTCTGCAAAGTTGTAGAGAATTGAATTTCCTATAAAAACTCGCGAGATTCGAATTTTCTGATGAAAGAGCTATTTATTATGAATTATTGAAGTTTCGGAGTTCCGAAATAATTGATTTTTGGGAGTTTTAATTAATTATTTTGAGAAAAACGTTTTTGATGAGTTTGTGAACCTCATTTAACATGTGTGGCTGGTGTTTTTGACCAAAAGGTGGGCTAAGAAAAATTTGTATAATTATATTAATATTATATTCAATTTTTTTGCTTTTTGGTGTTCTAAGCAATTTCTATAAATAGGGTGCTTAGGTTAGAATTGAAAATCACACCGTAAACCCTGAAGTTTCTCTCTATTTCTCTCGATATATTGAGTGTATTCTTGTGAGTATACTTTGATTATTGCTATACGGTGCAAGTTCGTTCAACGTTATTCCAAATCTTCTTTCTTTTCTTTTGAGGTAAGGGATAGTAAGGGATTTTAAGGGTTATTATGTTTTTAGTTTCGAAATTTTTCTGAACCTTCAAAAATTCTGGAAAATTTTGAAATGATATTTTGATGAGTTTTAGAGTGTGTCCAAAATGGCGATTTTGGATGTATAGATTAGGAGTTATGGATTTTATGAGAAAAGACTATTTTAAAAGTAACTGCTTATAACTCCTTGTGATTAACTCCAAAATTGATGAAATTTTTATTGGGAGTACATCTATATAATATTAGTATACCGTGTAAATTTCAGAATTTTTGGACAGAAGTACAATTTATGATAAATGTTTAAATATTCGGTGGTTTTGGCCATGTGAAAAATAGTAAATGAATTTTAAAAATTCTGAGAAAAATATATATTCAATATGGGACTATATTCTTCTAAATCCCAGAAAATAAATATTTTTGGAAATGATTTGGTATTTTTCATGAAAATGTTCTAGTTATGAGTAAATGAATTAAATATGTTATGTGAACTAAGAAAATCGGAAAATATGATTTTATGGCTTGAGAATCATATATGAGGTATATGCAGATTTTTGATGAGGGTTTTGGTTATTGGTGATGAAATCTTATGAGTTTGGCATTTTATGATGATTAAATGCATTTATTAGTAAAGTGTAAATAATTTAATTAAATTGTTTATAAGTTAAAAAAAAATGATTAAAATATTATTATAATATTAATAATATTAGATTATGAGATTTCTAAGTGATTTATAACATTTGGATTAAGGTGTTATAAATATGGATATGAATTTTATTATGAAACTTTATCTTTTCGTGTCAAGGTTACTATGCACGTATACGGTACTATGTATAAATACGGGGTACTATTCACGAAAAATTGGTTTCTTTTTCTAACCAAATTATAGTTGATTTATGAATATTACTCTTGAGATTAAATCTAGATGTTTTGATTATATTGATTTTATTATCATATATAACATTTTTATAAACCTAATGATGATATTCTCTTTCACTTGAGTGTAAAGATGGGTAGATTATTGGTATGATCATGACTAAGGTTCTCTTTGGCGAGAGGGAAAAAGTTGAATTGTGATTTGGTATGATCATGACCATTGAATTTACAATTGAATATTTTTAACTTAAGTGCAAAGGTGAATTGATCAACATGGTTATAATTATTGTTATATAACTTCTGAAATGATTATGTATTTCTTTGATATATGAATATCTTTGGCTCGTAATGCAAAGATGACTGTTGTTGTTGAATATCTTTGCTTTGTAGTGCAAAGATGAATTATTGATGAATATCTTTTACCGTAGTGCAAAAGATGAATTATTGATGAATATCTTTGGCTCGTAATGCAAAGATGACTTTGTTGTTGAATATCTTTTGCTTTGTAGTCAAAAAGATGAATTATTGATGAATATCTTTGGCTCGTAATGCAAAGATGACTCGTTGTTGAATATCTTTAGCTTTTGTAGTGTAAAGATGAAGCTGTTGATGAATATCTTTGAATTCGTGGTGGTAAAGATGAATTTATTAGTATGATTATGAGCGAGAGGCGTGATTTGGTATAACCATGATATTTGATGTTTCGGGTAAAGACAGTGATGAAAATTATCTTAGATCACGGATGAGAAGAGAATTTAGAATCACAATTATGATTATGAGTTATTCATATGATTGTGGAAAGAAGCTGTTGATTGATGTTCTGAGAGATAAAATATTGTTGGTGGACTTTTAACGTGGAGAAGATAATAGACTTTATAGTCTATTTGACTCTTTAATGGATCGCTTCGTCTACCGCAACTATGGTTGAAAAGTTTTATCATCTACCATATGTTCTAAATCTACGATTCATTCTTGATGAAGACTATTGATAATTTATTTATCTTTAGTCATAATATTCTTTATCGAGTTAGTTGTGCTCACCCTTTTGTTTCACAATTTCTTTTCGGGTAATAAAAGTGTATTTGGGTTGAGCGGGGATAACAAGGAATAGAGCGGTGGTCTATAGTTGTTGAGGTTCTCCTAAAGAGTATAAAAATAATTTTATTGGGGGCTTTAGTGTGTTGTATTTTATACATCATTTAATAGTTATTTTTGGTGAATTAAATAGGGGGAGGCGAACCCAACTTTGGAAGGTGTTTTGTCACTATCATACAAGATGTCTAATGACATACAAACTCGTGTTATCATAAGACATGGTTGTGCTCATCCACTTGCTGAGTATATTTACAAGCACTACCTATATAATCTTGGTGTTTGTTTGGAGTATAATACCAAATTAGAGACAGTGGAGATAATGATATGTCAAGAGAAGACTCGCCATTGGGAAGAATATGATAGTAATCTTCTTGTTTTTCTTTGGGGTCTATTGGGTCAACCAAGGATAATTCTGTGGCCATATGATATCTACCATAACCTAAAAGCATGGCCTCCCATATACGAAGGTTTCCTTGAGTACTTCCCAAAGATTCTAATTTTAAAAGCAGTTTTGATCGTACCTTTATGTAAGGTGTCATGGTGACGTGTTATCCAAGTTGGTGTCCAGAGTTACATTTGGTATATATTGGTATCCAAACTCACAGCATATGTGTTGTTGTATTTTGCACGATAATTGTTGTAATAAAGTTGTAGTTATTTTCCGTACCATATATTTAGCGACTCAGAATGGGTTGGATGGAATGGACCTATTTTGGGGTCGTTACAGGTATCAAATATAAAAGTTATTTAAACTTTTATATATTTGCACTGAATTTTATATGCTTACCTTAGAAGCATATTTCTATCAAAACTTCTGTAAAAAAGAAAAAGGGTAGAGTTAGCTTATTATGTGTACCTGTAAGAAAGACGAGTAATTTTTTTATAAGACTAGAAACTGGGAGTTGGGTCTCTAGCATATTAGTGAGGTGAAAAAGAGGCTGTCGTTTCAAAACCAAATCATAAAGTAGAATGAAACTTAAAGGAAAGGTGCAACTAGGAGTGATCATTTGATTATAACCAAACCGAATAGGCTATTCGGTTATAACCGAATACCGAATTATCCATGATTTTACTATCTGAAACACTAACTGAAATTTGGAACTAACTGAATTATCGAATTACCGAATTGTACATTCGGGTATTCAGGTAATAACTGAACTTGAGAGAAGAAGCCCGCCGGGAAGAAGCCAGCGGAGGAGAAGAAGACCACCGTGGTCAAGAAAGTCCCTGCTGAGAAGAAGCCGAAGGCCGAAAAGAAACTACCGAAGGAAGCTGGTGCAACGGCTGGAGACAAGAAGAAAAAGAGGAACAAGAAGAGCGTTGAGACCTACAAGATTTACATCTTCAAGATCCTGAAGCAAGTCCACCCAGATATTGGAATTTCCAGCAAGGCGATGAGGATCATGAATAACTTTATCAACAATTTCTTTGAGAAATTGACTAAAGAATCGTCAAAATTGGCTAGGTATAACAAGAAGCCGACAATCACTTCAAGGGAAATTCAGACTACTGTGAGGTCCGATTATTCGGGTATCCGAATATTCTATTTTTTAAAATCATACCCGAAACCGAATACCGAGAATTAAATCGAATATAACTGAAATAAGGAAAAAAAACCAAAAAACCGAAATAATTCAATTTTAAAAATTCAGTTGTGTTCGATAATTCGATTTTATTTGTTTTTTGTTCATTCCCAAGTGTAACTAAGTTTGAGAAGAGAGTTGAGAGCTTGTTGCCCAAAGATAATTGTGTATAGTTGAAAGTTGATCTTTAAAACTTTGTTAAGACTTCTCAGCCTGTTGAAGGAGTATTATTATTGTTTGTAATAGAATCTCAAGTCTTAGAGAGGAGCTTGTGATTGGACGTAACAACATACCAAAGGTGTATGTTGTGAACCAAATAAATCTCTTTACATTATGTCATTAAATTTTTACCGTCTTACATATTAATTTCTAACGCAGTAAATTAATTAACTAAAAATTCAAAAAAAAATTAAGATAAAATTTTAATCAATAATAATATATTCACTTCTAGATTATTATTGAACTTTCATAAAGTTATTACAATCATATAATATAGAAGTTATAATCATTTCATAGAAAAATGAGCTACTAATATAAGGTGCACTACTTTTTGTGCTGACCATTTTTTTTGGAAATTATATTTACATTTTAAATTTTATTCTTTACTATAAAATATGATAACATGTAATTAGCTTTTTAGCCTTTTATGCAAATCATATTATTTTAAATTTTAATTTAGGACTTAAGGAGTACTATTATGTCAAACAAACCTACAGATGTTCCAAACTTGGAAAAAAATATAATAAATAAATAAATAAACCAACCTACAGATATTGCAATCTTGTATTATATGGAAACCGCATCAGTTTAATAACAGATTTATGAACTAACATCAACTCAGCAAAAGAAAGCAACTACAATTATTGTTGAAGCACACTTCAGAGTCCAGACTATCATAGTTGCAATACCAAAGAGTTGAAAATAATTACTAAAAGAAATATAAATTATACTTTGTAAGCTCAATAGTGACTCACTTATTTTAACAACCTTTTCAACGTGTTACATCTTCAATTTAGCATTAAAAGCACATAAAAGACTACTAAACACTATGAGAAATTTCTGCAGGTGAGCTAGAAGCATTCATTGCAATAGGTTCCGTGTACCACTGATTAGCTGCGCGAGTGATGAAGCTGGCTTCTGCATTCACAAATAGGGTTCAAAAATTCATATCAAAGTAAATAATATATCTAGAAATTTGAAAGGGGAAAGGGGTTTGAGCAGGGTGCATGTAAATCATTTCAGTAAAAACAACATATCAAAACAAACACTATAAATTACAGTGTATAACTGACGTCCAATATATAGCCATTATTTACGATAGCAGCAACAAAAGCCATTCACTTCCCGCTGGCCGCTACTATTACAATGTTGTTTCTGAGTCTTAAAATGAACAGAAAACTTAAGTTTCTATCCAATTATGTTGTTACTAAGTTTTTTAATGAATAGAAAAGAGAAGTAATAGATGGAAAACTAATTCACTTTCTAGCCAAAGTTAACATAAGCAAATCTTTTATTATCTCTATTATACCCTTTACATTATAAACACAACGAAACTAATATAAGGGATACCGGGGAACTCTTGTTGCTACCTTTTGCTGACACTTCCGTAGCAGATGTACACTGTACAATGCACTTTTCTAAACTTTAATGTTGTGAAATCTAATGCCTAAAATCACAAAAAAATAAATAAAATAATAATGCTTTACCAGAATGTTTATCTTGTGAACCTAGGAGAGAGTGCGGTGCAATTTGGTGCGGTTATAAGCTACCACCGCAACCACAACATGCAGTTTTTTTACTTTTAGCAACCGCATCAATGCGGTTTCTTGCGGTTGAGGTGCAGTTGGGGTTTCAAAACCACACTTAAATAGATAACGAAATAATAATTATTACATATATTGCAAATGATGATTAATACTATTTTCAAGTAAACTAAAAATACAAATTATTGCATCTAGCAACATTTAAGCTAGGTAGCCAAAGGCTATGAGTGAAATTGTGATTGTGAAGCCGTAAGAGGAGATGACAAATATATATATATATATATATATATATATATGGCAGAAACCGAAGTTTTGATGATATATATGTAAAAAATTTAATGAAACACACATTATATACATGCATAAATTTATATATATATATTACAGAATGCGGTTTTGCAGTGCTGTTTTAAAAAATTAGAAACTGCACATTTGTTGCGGTGTGGTTGGGGGTTCAATGCGGTTTTCTGCTCTCCCCTATGTGGATCATTTAAAACATTGCAACTGTATTGATAATGGCCACCTATCAGGTTGTCAATGCTGCTACGACACTATTCGTTCAGTTAATTCATTACTTCTTTTTGGTAACAGTCACCGGTCGCGCCCTTTTATTGCCTAGTGATACACTTGTAAATGGTTACAGGATGAATTGCAAAAACTGTAGAACATCAAACCCCTGTTAATGATCACCTTCTATATTATAAACAAAATGTCCTTGCAAGAAAATTATACAAACAAATGATTCTATTTCTTTTACTTTATACTACCTTTGTTTCACATAAAAATTCATTTCATTTTTGTCTCAAAATGATTGTGGAAGACAAAAATAACATCTTCAGCCCATCTAATAAGCCTATAAATCAGACAAGACATAAATGGGAGTGTGGTTAGTAGGTTTTTTTTTTTGGAGGGGGGGTTGTATTTTATTTTATCTTGCCTCGAAGAGTGTATCGCTACATATAGTGGAAGAGGTAAAAAATATGAAATGAGTTGAATATTGTGTTGAATAAAATTATTAGCTTGGACGAGTTGCTTTTCATTGCCATTTACCGATCAATGTTAATATTTGACGGGTATAAGCCCAAGCCCAAATAACCATAGAGTGCTCTGCACTAAACCCTTGTCATAGCCACTGAAAGTAGTATGCACGTAAGCCAATCATATCAAATATGAGTTTGCATATACTTTGTAATCTTATTCGTTTATTAATAAAAGAATTAATTATTTAAAGGCATTTTCATTATCCACAGTATGCAATATTAAGTTATAAACTCATAGTTTTGAGCTATGCTTTTAAAATCATGATGATGATCATGGTAGTGAGATCTAAATTCTAGATAGCTTAAAACTAAAATCGTTCCTAATCGTTGGATTCCTAAATTGAGGATTAGTGAATCCGAATAGATTAGTACATACTGTGTTTGCTCTTAGGAAGAGGATGATTGATCTCATAATCATTTGTGTGGAGACACTAAAACAAGTATGTATGTGCTTATTAGAGAATAAGTTCATTGAACGTGGCCCGCTAAAGGAATACCTAATGGAATTTTACTCATCTACCAATAGAAATTCCTTAAGTGATAGTAGTACAAGTGATCCTTGGACTTGATATCATAATAATATTTTATATATGATTAGTTATGCTTTGACATATTACTTAAGACCTTTCCAGTATATCAAAAGGTATGTTTGGGTATAATAAGTTGTACATGAAGATAATGAATGATCAACAAAAAATCTACCACTTCTGGTAAAAGAAGAGAATGTCCTATGTGTTTCGATAAATGACGACTCAATAATCTTTTTTGGCCAAGTTAGAAATTAGAAAAGAGTTTCTAATTTGCATTACTTGGAGTTGTACATTTGATAATAGAAATATATATAATTAAATAAAATAGGAATTGACAGTAATTTCATGTCTTATATTTAATTGGGACATTATATGGTAGAAGAATTGAATTGTACGGTAACTATTCACTGAAATATTATTTTATGATTAATGTTGAAATCTATATTATTTAGAAAGTCGTTGATCGCTAAGGGGGCTTACCCTTATTATAGAATAAATATTATTTATTTAAATTAATTAAATAGTTTAATTTATTTATTTAAATAAGCTTAGAATTGTTCTAATTGATTTATTCACAACCGGGTTTAATATGAAGAACTTAAAGGGTCACATCATGAAAAGAAAAATATTTATTTGAGAAGTAAATGACATAATCATAATAATTAGTTAAGTATATTTAATTTAATCTATGGTGATAGAATAAATTAAATAGCTTAATATTTATTATTTAATATTTTGGAAATATTAAATATAAATTAATAAGAGTCGTTTTATTATTATTATTATTATTATTATTATTATTATTATTACAATTACAATTATTATTATTTAGTTCCTTAAAAGGGTTTAGGAATTAGGAATTAATTAAGAAAATACTCTCTTACTTCCTAAATGGTTTAGGAAGTCTAATTAATTAGAAGAGTTTAATTAATTAAATAAAATCATATTCCTAAATAGTTTAGGAAGTCTAATTAATTAAAAGAAGTTTAATTAATTAAATAAAACCCTATTCCTAAATACTTTAGGAGGGTTGTCCACATCTATAAATAAGAAGAGTTTTATCATGGGTTACGGTGACACAACGTGATTTCCCAATTGTTGGGAGAGAACTTACATATTCTCTAGAGATTCTCTAGTGAGAATTAGGGTTTTGTCAACCCCCATCTTTTTGAATACATATTATTCCTTGGTGGATCATCTCTAGAGGCCAAACACTTGGGTGGCTAACGTTAATCAAAAGAAGTAATCTAACAGGTGGAATTCAAGGAGAACGCGAAGGATTTAGAGTTGAAGTCACACCTGAGGAAGCACGGTTCTACAAGGGTATGATTCTCTATCTCCATCTCTTTCGTTTAATTGATAATTGTGCACAAGGATGATCATGATGATAGTTTGTAATAAAATTTTAAAATCCAATTTTATCGCGCTTCCGCTATATGTGTAATTTGATTGCATGCTCGCGTATATTACAAGCCTAACAGTGGTATCAGAGCTAAACTTTGTGCTAATTATCGATTATGATGATTCCATATGTGCATGGGTATGCGATTCGATTGATTTTCTGAGCAAAAGGATGAATTTTCTGAACTTGTGACGTAATACGCCACGCTTGGCTTTCTGATGATTTTTTAAAAAATTATTTTTAATTTTTATTTATTTCAATTAAGATAAAAGGTTTATTTTGAATTGGAATATGCTTAAAAATAAAAGTTTTACTTTAACTTAGAATTGGATTCCACGTTAACTTGAATAAAGGAGTTTATTCAAATATGGAAATAATTCCATGTTATGTAAAATAAAAGGTTTATTTTGATAAGGAATAGATTCCACATATATTTATTTTTCTAGAAATTAAGTTAAAATAAAGGAGTTTATTTTGAATTTGAAATTAGATTTCATGTTAATTAAAATTAAAACAAAGGAGTTTATTTTTATTTGGAATTTGATTAAAAATAAAGAAGTTTAATTTTAGACAAAATTGGATAAATAAAATAAAGAAATTTATTATGATTTAGATTTTGATTAAAATAAAGGAGTTTATTTTGTTTCAAAACTAAATTTCTAGTAAACTTTTAATTGTCCATTAAATGATATCAATGCATATATGGAATGGCTTTCTTATTAATGAGATGAATGTTATTTACTGATGCATATGGTGATATGTATGATAATAAATGGGATTAATTATGGACTATTGACCAACGAATGATTGGATTTTATTTTAGATGGATGCTTGAATGAATGAGTTTTATAAATGGAGTTTGCGTATCTCGTCTTCTCTAATTTTTCTTGATGTAAATTTTATCTTCCTCTTATGTACTTCCCCTTGATTGCTGATCAAGTTTCTATATATTGTAAATAGTTTATGTAATAGGATTAGTTAAAATTACTTAAAGAATTGGAGACAAAGGAGCAAGGAGCGCTTGAAGACATGTATATAATGAAGTCTGGGTTTAAATGTAATAGTTATATTTAAATTTAGTTCTTGCACCCTAAGTTTGACCTTTTGGTTCACTTGGTGGCTCTAGTGAACCAAACTAGAATAAAAGCTCATAATCAATTCGGGTAGAATATAGTATTTTATATGTGCATGCTTACTATGTATATATTATATATTATCAAACATGCTTCACATGTTAAATAATAAAACGTGTATTATATATATATATATATATATATATATATATATATATATATATGCATGCGCGCTAAACAAGATTAGACAAATAATAACAAAACAAAATCATATTAAGTTGTAACGTTCAAAGATACTTGGAATATCGAACGTCGTCTTCTAGCATGATAAAACGATAGAGTATCAATTAATCATTATAAGTTTGTTGTGTTAGCACAAGGCTTATTTTAATTTTTTGAGATGTTTTATCACATTTGATGCTTATAAAGGAATTGAACGATGTTGTTTTGTTTCGTCACCACAAGAACAATGTTTTTCTCTTTTACTTATATGGAAGTTTTAGGTTGGTCTTAACTTGGATAATTTTGATTCGGATGTGTCACCACTTGATCAAAATAATCTAAGAGACAAAATATTAAGAGTTATATGGTGATGTAATTGACAATAGTTGTCTATCTATTTATTTATATATAATTTGTTATGTCACATCCAAGAAGGACCAAGTCTTATTGGTGGATGATTCTTCCAAGAAAAGAAAGAGGCCCAAGGTATCTTCTGGAAAGAAGAAAAAGTAGAAGGCTAAGAGCAAGTGAAGGATAATAAGAAAGTTGATCCTAATATCAAAGGAATTTGCTTCCACTGCAATAAGTCTGGATACTGAAAAAGAAACTCCGAGAAGTATTTTGCAGAGGCTAACCAGAAGAAGCTTAGTGAAGCTTCAGGTTTGTTCATGTTTGAAATAAATCTTTCTACAAGTCAAGGTTCTACTTGGGTATTGTATACCGGCTTGGTTATCATAAAATGTAATTTTATGTAGGGAACAAGCAGAATGAGAAAGCTAAACAATGAATAAGTAATCATATGCATGAGAAATGAAGTAAAGGTTGTTGCATTAACCATAGAAACTTATAGTTTAGCATTGTCTACGGGCAAGTCTATTAAGTCAATAAGTTGTTATTGTATTTTAGTTCTCGTTAGAAACGTTATTTCCATTTTGTTGTTGGACAATGAAGTTTTTGGTATTATAGAACAATGGTTGTTCTATTTATAATAATAATGTTTTATTTGGAGCTAGAAGATTACTTGATGGACTTTATATACTTGAATCACATGAAAATAATTTTGCAAATTGAACAAACTAGTAAAAGAAAAAGAGATGATAATTCAAAGAGTTGAATATATGTATTTGATGGGTTAAATGTTTTTTTAATCATTGTACTTTAGGTCAACTTACAAGTGAGTCGCTCAACCGTTTTTTCTTACAGTCAACTCACTATACGTTACTAACAAAACGTTAGAAAATCCGTCAAGTTGTTTGACTTTAGACGGAAATGGACAAATAAACTGCAAACGTATAAAAATTTTATGATGTGGCAGGACCCATTCCATGTGGCCTTCATTACGTGGATATGGAGGGAAAATCTCCCACCAAAATACCAGTTGATGGACCCACGTCTATTAGAAGCCAAGAGAAGCAAGTGAATCGTCATTTTGTTCAAAGTTCGATTGATGAACCAAATTGAGCCCTAAGCCAGCCCTTCTAAAGTGATCAATCAACTGAAAAGTTCATAAAAGAACCGTGGCTTGTTTGATTGAACTCTATTTCTAAACAAAATTGATTATTTGGTGTGATTCACGTTGGTTAAACTCGTTTGATGCTCGATATCAAGTAGCGGTCGACAGTTATGTCCCATTTGATGGTCCCCTTTTGTCCCCTTATCCGACTTTGATGATTTTTTTGTCTTTGTCGTAGTATTTCCCTTTTGTTTCTAAACCCTAGATTGATTAGTATTCTTTGTTCTTTTTTGTCTTTTTCTTTATTGCTTCTTGGGTGGGAGATTTATAAAATCTTTCTTTACTAAATTTTGGTCCCCTTTTGTCCCTACATGAATGCTTTGTATTTATTTTCATCCCTTCAACTTATGCTCTGTTTTGCATGTGATTTATTACAGATGGATACTACTCCCTCCGTCCCATAGTTATAGGCTGATTTCTTTTGGCACATAGTTTAAGAAAATCAGTTAAGTGGCAATTTTTAACATAAATTTTCCACATATACCCCTTAATATGGTATTAATAAATAAGTTAATTACTCCTTACTTATCACGCTGGAACTCTCAACTTCATTGATTGACGTGTACTAACCATTAAAATCCATAACCATAGAACTTTAACCAAAGAGAATACAACAACATTAAATGTGGTGATAAAAATAATGACATTGAATGTTGTTTCTTCAAAAAAAGAGTAATGGTTGAATATTTATTATAATGGCATAAAAGTAAAACAATGAACCAACTAAATTTTATAAATAGTAAGTAGCCTATATATTGGGACATTTCAAAATGAAAAATTAGCCTATAACTATGGGACAGAGGGAGTATTGTGCAATTGAATGTACACCATGGTAGGAAGTTCATCTATGCTCCTTTATGTGACTATGTGAGAGGTAATGTATATCATATTTCCCGGTTGGATGTTGATTATATTTGTATGAGTGCTATTAATGACTTAGTTACTGAACTTGGTTATCATGCTGAATCAAGTGTTTATTTTAAAATTGATGGAGTACATATCAAAAATGGGGTTAGACATGTTCATGATAATGCTAGTATAAGAGATATGGTTAATATTTGATTGCCACATGGTGTAATTGATGTCTATGTAGACCATGTATTACCATATAATACTGATCAAATCTCCATATTGGATGAGCATATTAGTATTAATGTGACCGATAACATGCTTGAAAATGTTGATGAAACTGTGGCTGATAATGTGGTTGAAAATGTTGAAATTGTGGCTGATAATGTTGCTGGTAATGTGGATGAAAATGTGATTGGTGAGGGTGAGGGTGAGGGTGATAATGTGGACAGTGTTGTTGGGGAGAAGTTAAGTGATAGGAGTAGAAAATGTCAGAATGTCAAAAAGAGTGCTAAAAGGACGTCTAAAAGGGTTAAACAAAGGGTAGTTGAGGAGGAATGTTTTGAGATAGATACTTCTGATAGTGATCTTGATGAAGACTGTAGTGATGAAGAATTAGTAGAAGCTAGGAGGACGGCTAGGGAGTATAAGAGGGAGATGAACAAGAACACAAAGTTAGAGGATGAAAGACATGAGACAAACAATGAAGGAGAGGAAGATAGATGATGGAGATGATGGAGATGAGGGAGATGAAGGGGGTGAGGGTGAGGGTGAGCTTGAAAATGTGGCAGGACATGACCCAGAATTGAATCACATAGAGGGAGAACAATTTGGGAAGGATGGCGAGGGCAGTAAATATGAGAATAGTGATTCAGATGATGCATCGTGACAAAGTTAATATGAGAACAGTGATGTGTTGAGGTTTCTTTGTGAGAGCAGTGAAGAAGATGGGGATGTTTGCTATGTAGAGCCTCCCCCTAATAAAGAAAAAAGAAAGACAGTTGAGGTTTACAACAAGAAGATAAAAAAGAAGTTGATAAAATTTGAGTACATGATATTTTTCAGCATTAGGGAGTTTAAAGATGACATAAGAGACTACTCCATTGCAAATGGGAGAAAATTATGGTATCTAGTCAATGATTCGAAAAGAAGCCAAGGTAAGTGTGAGAAAGGATGTCCATGGAAATTATGGGCTAGTTACATACAAGGGACTGATACATGGCAGGTTAAGTCTATCTTAGACATTCACAATTGCGCCAGAATCTTTAAAAATAAGCTGGCTACAGTCAAGTATTTGGCTTACTACTATGGGAATAGGATTAGGAAGAATCATAGTTGGAAATTAAGGGAGATGCAAAAAGAGATAAAGTTAAAACTGAAATTGGATGTTACAGAGGTTAAGTGCATGAGGGTTAGACAGTTAGCACTGCATGGGATTCAACAGGTCATGAAGGATCATTATGCAAGGGTGTGGGACTTTGGGGCTGAGATAGTTAAGAGTAATAAGAATAACACAGTTGACATAAAAACAAGAAGATTGAATCCTGAAGATGTGCCGAGATTTAAGAGATTTTATATTTGTTATGATGATTTGAAAAAGGCTTGGAAAGGTGGACGTAGGCCTGTTATTGGCTTAGATGACTGTTTTCTGAAAACAATGTGTGGTGGACAACTTCTATCTCCAGTTGGCAGGGTTGGAAACAATCAAATGTTTCCTATAGCTATGGGGGTGGTGGAGAGTGAGAATTATGACAGTTGGACTTGGTTCATGCAGTTGTTGGTGTCTGATCTTACTTTGGGAGATGGCTATGGGCTGACTTTAATATCTGACCAACAAAAGGTTAGCATCTTTGTTAATATTTGGTAATAACTACAATCCACATTATTATTTTTTGAAATTGTGGCAATATACATTTATCTAATAGTTGATATTTTCAGGGATTGAAAGGAGCTATTCAAGAATTTCTTCCTCATGTAGAGCATAGAAACTGTGCAAGGCACATCTATGCAAATTGGAGGAAGAAGTATCCTTCCCAAGCTCTTAAATCAGTTTTTTGGGAGGGTCCTATGGCAACTCATACTGTAGCACACAAAAGGGCAATGAGAGAAGTTAAAAGGTTATCAATTCCTACACATGACAAACTGGCAGAGCAAGATCCCAAGGTTTGGTCCAAGGGATTCTTTGAGACTCACTCAAAGACTAACAGTGTGGACAATAACATGTCTGAGTGTTTCAATGCATGGATCATAAAGGCAAGATATATGCCAGTGCTACACATGCTAGCTGAGATACATGATCAAATTATGGTGAGGTTGCACCAAAAAAGAGATGAAATATTGAAGACTGAAGAATTAATCAACCCAAGGATTAAGAAGAAATTGGATGCAACTATCTTAGACTATGCACATTGTGAAGCTTTATGGGATGGACAGTCAAAGTTCCAAGTGAAGGAGAGAGGGAGAGGAGAATACACTGTTAACCTTGTAGAGAAAAGTTGTGCATGTAGGGTGTGGGATTTGACAGGAATCCTTTGTTGTCATGTTGTTAGGGCAATTCATTCTATATATGGAAACTCAATAGATAATGTGGCTCACTGGTACACTAGGGACACTTACATTAAGACTTATTCTCATACCTTAGAAGTATTGAATGAAGAAGATTTTGGGGACTTTACTGAATGTGACATCTTATTACCTCCACCTATGAAAAAGAAGTTGAAGGGAAGGCCACAAATATTAAGAAGAAAAGAGGAGTGGGAAGATGGAGCAAATAACGGTGGGAAGGTGGGTAGAGTGTCGAGGAAAGGGAGGAAGATGCACTGCAGCATATGCAAGGGAGAGGGTCATAATCGACTCAGGTGTCCAAAGCACCCAACTCTGTCTGGAAATTACCTGCAAAACAATAACCTCCAGTCCCCAAGGCGAAAAGAAGAGAACAAAAGCTATCTAATCCACCTACTGAAGAGCAAAATGCTCTGTTTTCCATTTCATTCATTAAAATCAGGAGTTCAAAATCCAGACTTCTCCATTTATAATCATAACCTTCAAACACCAAACTTCCACAATAACAATAAAAAACATAAACCATCCCAAAATATTACAATCATTTTGCCAAATGTTGGTTTAAACCACTATTACTACAAAAAAATTAAAAACATCAACCATAAACAAATTAGAAAAAGCCACATCCTTCTAAGTTTTTTTGTTTTTGGGCATTTTCCATCTTCAATTCTTTGAGCACACTTGATTCACTTTCATTCTCAAATTTCAACCATTGTATTTCTTCGTTCGCTGAGCATAGTTCATCCCTCAATTTTTTTATCACTTCTCTTGATTATTCAGTAAATGGAGGGTCAACCACTTGAAAA
The DNA here is from genome assembly GCA_020205615.1 of Panax quinquefolius. Classification (NCBI taxonomy): domain Eukaryota; kingdom Viridiplantae; phylum Streptophyta; class Magnoliopsida; order Apiales; family Araliaceae; genus Panax; species Panax quinquefolius. Next base: position 78,240,616 of record CM035160.1, on the reverse strand, counting down.
ATCGACAATACATCTTTGGCTATTGCTAAAAAGATAAAATAGAGGAAGATTTGTGACTAAAAAATTCCCATTTCATTTCATCCCAATTTTTTTTACAAAGATTACAAATTCACATACCTTATACCTGCTACAATCAACAAATCTTCTACCTGGATCTAGGGTTCCTTATTTCCATGCTTCCCACATTGGTTCAACGATTCCACATTTGCAGACGATGGGATTGAATGAGGCAGTGTCGCGTTGCGAATCTGCAGATATACTTGCCATTTTCCTTTTATAAGAGCTATCTACCCCACTTGATGTACTCATCTTCTCTACATGCACCTTAGTATAACTCTCTTACTCTCAATTACTTCAATAATTCGCCAATTTGACCTGAATTCTTTACTCTTACGAAGAACCCTATGTTAAGCTCCTTTTGATATCTGATTTCTATTTAACGTTGATGAAATAAGTTGGGTCAGATTGGGTAGGCTGGGTGGGCATGGGTATATTTGTTTTTGATAGGTGGGCTATAGCTTATGTGTCTAATGACTAGGATTCAGTAATTTTTTTAATTTTCCACGTCACTTTTCCGTTTCAAAAGTTAACCCCGCTGACAGAAATTCAAATTTTTGTTAGTAAAGTAAAGTATAGTGAGTTGACCGTAAGAAAAAACGGTTGAGTGACTCACTTGTAAGTTGACATAAAGTACAGTGACCAAAAAAACATTTAACCTTGTATTTGATAAAATACAAGTCTGAATCATTTGAAAGGTTCAAAGAATTCAGAAGTAAAACTAATTGGCAAAGTATTAGAATTATTCGATCGTATCGAGGAAGAAATACTTGTGTAATAAGTTTCTAGATCATCTTAAATGGTTTTTCTCACAATGAACATCTTCTGATACGCAATAATTATGCAATAATTGATTGATGTATCTTAAAGGAAATACAACGGTTTTATAGATTGATGTATCATAAAAATACAACGGTTGTACATAGTGCGGTCCATGATGATGTATCGAATACAATTGATGTATCGAAAATACAATTGATGTATCGAATGTTGGCACTACTCCAGAAGGATTGATGTATCAATTGATGTATCGAATGTTGGTACTTTTATGATTTGGGAGCATCCTATATTTTAGGATAAAGATCTATATAGATAAATTTAAAAGGATGCTCGGCTTGACCCAATGAACGTATATTCACTTGATGCTAAAGGCGTTTAGCATGGAAAACTCCAAGAGAGGTCTCATGTTGATGAGTCATGGAGTGTATCTCTCTAAATTGTCCCCAAAGACACCTGAAAAGAGAGATCGCATGAGTCAATATCATGTATGCAATGAAATGTACGAGACTTGATGTTGATCAGTCATATTCTGGAAAAGATCACTGTAAGACAGTGAAAAACATCCTAAAGTACTTAACCGGAACTAAGAATGTGTTAATGTATTATGGTGGGTCTGAAAAGAAAATAGAGGACTATACAGACTAGTTTATCAGACTGACCAAGACAACAAATCCACTTGAGAGTAATGTGATTACCTTGAACCAGTTTATTTTAATATTTATCCGAACTTAAGCGTTGCTTTAACTGATAATAATTTGTCAAAAGTTTTAGAAATGAGAATTATATCTCATGGCTATGAGTATCTACCAGGATCTCCTCCTTTTGCCATATTATTCCGTATTCATCTTAAAGTATTAACTACTTTAAATCCCTATATCAGAAACAAAGCCAACAAGGACAGACATATGTCTAATTGACACTAATCTTTTTAGCGATCAGTGGCTATTCCAGAATCGATCCTGGAAAGAGATACCTTTCCCAAAGCAATGGCAGATTATTAACTAACGCCGCTCCAACTGGACCTATAATTAGACAATCCATTCAAGATGTTGTCCAAACCAAGAATGGAAATGTTTATTTAAAATTTCAAAGACCTTTTACCCGGCTTTTGCCTATTAATAATGTTCCTTATAATATTGATTTCCTGAATCCTCTCTGACGATCGGTTCCAACCCTTAGAATCTATTTTTCAAGAGTCTAAGAATCAAAGAATGAGTCTCGTAAAAATGAAGACTTAATCAGAGGAATTCATATTTCGAAAATCAAATACCTCATGGTATATATGAAACAAATACTCCAGCGAGAAGACCTTATAGTCCAAATTTGCTAGTGATATGAATTTTGAATGTTAATAGATTTTTCTCCAAAAGTAAAAGTCGTCAATATTTAAACCGAGGAGTTCATGCAGGATAAATACCGTAATTTTAGAAATTGGTATTTTAAGAATCATAATAATGATAAATTAGTAGAAATAAAATCTGATTTTATACTTATCTCTAACAAGAACTAATGTATTTTATCATTTGTTAAATGATATTATGATTTTGTTTCTAAATCGACCTTTACAATGAAAGTCAACTAAATGTGTTGTGAGGGAATCAAAAGGATTTGGATTACCACTAATGGTAGTGTTATCCAATCTATTCATCCACCTCTTAAGTCCCTTGAACTTAGCTCAGGAAATGAAAACCTAAAACCTTTAGTTATTAATCCGTATGTTGATATTCTTTGAAATACCCGTCAATATGAAGATGTTAAAATAAAAGACATTTTACCTTTATCAAATGTAATAATTATACAAATTTATTCCGTCAAATGTAGGAAAAGCGATTAACTGAGGATAAGAACAAATTCATCATATTAATGATAATTGTCGAGTTACTCCTCGTAAGCTTGATCTTCAACCCGTGAATCAAGTTAAACCACCTTAGAAGTTAGTAATTTTAAAATGAAATCTTCTAAACCGATAATGAGTTCATTGTTAATCTTTTAAATAAAATGAAAGATTTAAACCTCACTCCGCCTCCACGTCCCGGATCAATATGATGTTCGGGATGACCCTCTTCACAAACCAAGAATGCTAATATCGATAATGAAGAAGATTTCGATTCCTTTTCTCCTATTAATATTTTGGAAATCCAAAATAATTTCAGAAATGCAAAATATTAATAAAACTACTTACAAGTAAAAAAAACCCATAAATCGTGATGGCTTTATCCGGACCTAGTAGGTATTATTACCCTGCACCTACTCCTCAAAGGATATTCTCGTATGAAGAAGACTTTCTTCATTCTCAAAAGTCTTACCATGGAAAAACCATTTATGAATGGAATATTGATGGCAAGAAGAATATCAAATATTGAAACCATCCATCATATCATAATGTATGTATCACCGTCAGAAAGCAGAATGATAATATCGATCACCGGATCTGCCGTTTCTTAGTTAATGACTTCACCCAAGATCCTTAAAGGATGGTGGGATAATATCTTATATGATAAACAGAGAATGAAGTTCTTCAAGCCTATAAAGAAGAAATTGATCCTCATTCATTAGACTTCTAACCGGGAAGGAAGACGCTTGTTATTACCTTAGTTCAAGGTCCTCCACCATTTTGTTGGAATAGGGACTTATGAATATCGATAGGAGTAGAGAACTTTTACGTAACCTTCGATGCCCCTCCTCGACCCATTTTAGATGGTATAAGGATGTCTTTCTCATGAAAGTCATGCGAAAGGCGATGCTAATAAATGAACATTGGAAGGCCAAATTTATTGACGGCCGGCCCCTACTTTTTTCTTTGAAAAAGTCCGTAAAAATTAAGAGATAAACATGATCGCATTTAGTATCCCTTATGACCGAGATTCTTATGGCCATCTTATTTCAAAGAATTATCAAGAAGGATTATCGTTATGTAATGATATGAAACTCCAACAATTAATGAAACAATGTAATCTCACTAAAAGACATGAGATAGAGAATTTTGTGACCAATTCTCTTATGATACAAAATTACAAAGATCCCAATAAGGCTAAAAAAAACAGAGAGTTCAAGCACTCTCAGACCTTCATCAAGACGTTCTTCTAAGAAATCTAAGAACAAAACCCCGAAAAAATCACTAAGAAAAGAAGGAACAATAGTAAAAAGATAAATCTAAAGTCCAAAGTGTTATAAATGTGGTAAACCAGACATTTTGCTAATAAATGTAAATCAAAATTGAAACAGAAACCGAATGAAATGTCCTCAAGAAGACATTCAACAAAAAATTCTTAATTGTTTATCCAAAGAGTTGATTCGTAATTAAGTGCAGGAGGAAGACTCAAGCGTAAATCTATTCGAATCGAATTATAATTACGATAAGGATCAATGTCAAGCTTATCTTATTAAAAATAATTGTAATATCGACTCATCGGGTCGACTATTGGAAAGCTATTGTTGAAATGAATGGTTTAGATATTGGAGGACCCAGTATCAATGTCCTAACAGAAACCCAAAAGTCCCTTCTCGACTTAGCAGATCAGATTAAAGATCCAAAAATTAAATTAAAGTTTTTGGAAGCTCCTGTTATAAAACCAAAAATGTAAGAAATTCTTCCCAGAACAATATAGCATTAGAGAAGTCGTTAAACGTGTTCAAAATGTTTCTACTACTAAAAAGCCTACTACTATCCAGGACCTTAAGAGTGATATTAATATTTCGAAATCTGAAATAAAGCAATTACAGAATACTAATGTTATTATTTTCCAAGACTTAAAAAATATTAAAGAACAATTAATTCATAAGCAGGATAATAATATAGAATCCTCTAAGATTTGAATCTTCTAATAAGCTAGAATCTTCTGAACAGTATTTAATACTTATGAATCAAGTAGTCTTTCAAAAATGGTATATCGAGAATCACTTTTGTTATTAAACCGGATTTTATTATTAAAGATGCCATCGCTTACTTGTAGATAGTGGTCTTGACATGAATTGTATCCGGGAAGGGTTAATTCTACTAAATACTTCCGAAAACCACTCAATCTTTTAACCAAAGGCAAGTGGAAACACTATGAATATTAAATACAAGATACCAAGCCTTAATCAGAATCAAGGTTTATGTTTACCTACTTCTTTTTTATCCTTATCCGTAATATGAATCAAAGTATCATATTAGGCACCCCTTTCTTATGTCTTTTAATGCCTATTTCAAAAATCGATACTTTAGGAATTCATACTACTCTTAACAACAGATATATTGTTTTTGAATTCATAACAGAACCTTATACAAAAGAGTTAAATCAAGTTAAACACATGATTTATTCTAAAGAAAAGCAGATTAATTTTATTCAAAAAGAAATAAAATTTCTTACTACTGTAAGTAGAATTTTACAAACTTCTTTTACAGACAAGATAAAATTGATCTACAAGACTCTTCAAACTAAAATCTGTAGTGATGTCCCAAATGCTTTCTGGAACAGAAGAAGCATATTATTTCTCTTCCCTATGTCCCTAATTACAATGAGAAAAATATTCCTACTAAGTCTCGACCTAGTCAAATGAAAAAGGAATATTTACTTCTTTGCAAAACTGAAATTGAGTCCCTTAAATGTAAAAAATTGATAAAATCTAGTACTTCTCCCACGAGTTATGCGACTTTTTATGTCAATAAAAATTCAGAAATTGAACGAGAAACTCCTAGACTCGTTATTAATTATAAACCGCTTAATGAAGCCCTTCAATGGATTAGATATCCAATCCCGATTGGAAAAAGACTGTTCAAACTGATGTTTCTGACACAGGATATGGTGGGATTTTAAAGCAATTTAATCCTAACAGAGAAAAGAGAAGATCTTGTCCGTTTTACTTCAGGAACTTGGAAAGGACCCTCTTTAAATTATCCTACTATAAAGAAGGAATGCCTTTCAATTGTTAAATGTGTTTTAAAATTTCAGGATGATCTTTTGAATCAACACTTTTTAATCCGAGTTGATTGCTCAGCTGCAAAACAGATATTTAAAAAAGATGTTCAGAATTTAGCATCTAAACAGATATTTGCAACCTGGCAGAGTACTTTATCCGTATTTGACTTTGATATTGAATATATCAAAGGAAAACAGAATTCTTTACCAGATTTTCTAACCCGAGAATATTTGCAGGAATGACCAGTAGAAGCCGTGGCCGCGGTCAGCGAGGCCGAGGCAGAGCTAATTTGTACTATACAGAATTCCCGTCCTTAAATACTCAATCCAGCATTTCTTCGGCTTCTTCTAGCCAACCAACAGTAAAGGATGTTCTCCTATTACCCGAACAGTACATTCCCAACAAAAATACGGAAGAAACAGTATTGATCATTGAACAGAATGATGAGAAATGGATGAAAGATCCATGGGAGATAAAGAGACGTTATTTAACGACTCAACAGTCTCCTCCCCATTTCAATCAAGATCGCTATGTTTATGAGCAAATTATCCTTGAAATAAAGATCCATGGACATTAAGCACACGCTTACGCTGATCCATCAAAATTAGCTAGTCCAATTCAATACGGTAAAACAACCGTCAAGAGCATCATGCCTCTTGCTAATTGGGGTATTAATCCCCATACTACCCAAACCATTGAATCTAGTCACACAGCAGAAACCAGATACAGCTATTGGGATTATATTGATTCCTTCACACAGGTATTTTATTATCAGAATCCAATTCATAATCATAGTTGGTTTATCCATATCTGTCCTGATGTTCTAAAAAACGAAATTCCCAACTGGTTTTTCGTTTGGTGGGATAAATTTGAAATCACTCTTGAAACCCTATCGAATCCCGTTCAAACAAAGATTCAAAGAATGGCAAGTAGCTTATGCCCGTATACCGATAAATAAAGATTTGTCAACGCTTAAATTATTGGCCCATTTCATAATTCGTTTCAAAGATCCTTGGATATGGAAATGGGATTTCAATGTGACTATCGTAATAAAATTCCGCCTTAAAAGGGTATTTTTACCAAATGGTGGGATAAAGGACTTAATCCCACTTTACCGTAACTTCTCAAATCCATACAAAATCATACTAAAGGCTTGTTTAGATGTTATACCTCAACGCCTTCCAAAGACCAACACCGACCAATCCTTTTGTCAAAATCCAAGCGGACTTAAAAGCGAAGTTTCCAAATTTAATCGAAATCGAACTCATAGTCAAGACCATGGATTATATGAAAATACAATTCCTACGATCTCTAGTCCAAGATGTTTACATGAAAAGCAGTTAGCGATGATGAATCGAACAGGATGACAATCAATTCAACGTCTTAAGCCGGAGAAAGTCAAGAACTAGAACCCACCGCGGGAGACTTTTGGGATTTTCTCACTTCCATGATTTAGAGAAAATGGAACAAGACAAAAAGGAAAAGGAAAAGCATAAAGCTATTCTCCACTACAAAGATCAATAATCGAAAAAGACAACCACAAGACCTCCACCAAAAAAAAAGACATGGCCAATTGACTTCAATTATCAAAAAATGACGCCCGGTTGTCAAATAATAATACTCCACTCAACCGATAACTGACATCTCACGCCTTCCACTTCCTACGGTTGAAGTTAAAGAAGAAAAGATAAGGATTCTTGATCGACTCCACTACCAAAGACACGCCGGATCCTTTCTCATCTTCTTTCTTGTATAAAGGGATGTCCTCACCCATTGTTGAAAGTGATTTTCTTTTACGTTTTCTCTGTATTCTCTCTCTCTAAATATTGAATATATAAGTTTGAAGTTTGAAGATATCCAAGGCTCCCTCTTGAAGTTTTAAGTATTGCTTTTGTTAATTATTATTTCTCTTTACTAGAGCTTTTAGATTATCATCGCGAAAATAAAGAATCGTTATAAAACAAAGATATCAAATCGCATCCAATAACCATAATCGTTTTATTTTTAGAACGATTCAACAAATCGAACAATTTATCGTTTTAATTAAAAACGCTTATATCTGAAGGAAAAACACATAAACTTATAGTTTTGGGAAGACCCCCAAATCAACAGTAACTTTATGAGATTATATATGTAATAATTTATCTACTAATATATATTTAATATGCCTTTAAACATTCATGCCATCTTACTAGATGAGATAGATTAAGATTGATGTCTGATTAAGTGGAACGTCACCCAAGTCGTGTTTTAGGACTTTGCCTTTAGCCGTGTTATGGCGTTGTGGCTTTTATCCTCTGTAAATCATTGACAGACGTGCTTTATTTATATCAATCTTTGATCCTCCCTCCTTTGGTATCAGAGCCATGTTAAGTTTATTGACATATTAATGAATATATTACTTATAAATTACGATATATGATCACTTTGAAAAACGAATGATTTTCCACCTCATCTCAGTATATAAAGATAGCAATACTTGACTTTCTACTTGGAAGCAATGAACTTATCGCCATCGGGATGTTAAGGAAACCTCGACAAATGGACCCTTCCTAAAATCAAACCGTAAACTATTTATAAAATTGGAACCTTTGATTTTATCAAAGAAAAGAATTATTAAAACCTTTGAACATCTTTGTTCCTTTACGAGAATAATGATGAAATATTATATTTATTGCATGTTGACGATTTATATCCCTTTTGCAAAAATATAAATATGTTCATATAGGACTTGTCCAAGTAGCTTTTAAACATTTGACTTTACTTGGTCAAAATACGAAAGATTAAATGCACACTTAGAGATGGTAGGTGTCTCAATTGGAAAGCCTCCCTTATGGGTGCTATTGAAACTAGTCTTGCTTTCGTGGACCGGTTTATTTTAATATTTATCCAGAACTTAAGCGTTGCTTTAGCGATAATAATTTGTCAAAATTTTAGAAATGAGAATTATATCTCGTGGCTATGAGTATCTACCAGATCTCCTCATTTTGCCATATTATTCCGTATTCATCTTAAAGTATTAACTACTTTAAATCCCTATATCGTGAAACAAAGCCAACAAGGAGACATCTTGTCCTAATCGACACTAATCTTTTAGTCATTGTCAGTGGCTATTCCCGAGAATGATCCTTGGGAAGAGATAACTTTCCCAAAGTAATGGCGACATTACTAACGCCTGTTCAACTGGACCTATAATTAGACAATCCATTCAAGATGTTGTCCAAACCAATAATGGAAATGTTTATTTAAAATTTCAAAGACCTTTTACCCGGCCGGCATTCTCATCTGGCATTCTCTTCGACATTCTCTTCAGTATCCTCTTGGCTTCTTTGTATTTGAGACGGAGGTACTAGAAAGACGGTGTTTACTGCGAGATGAATAATATTAATCGATCGATTGATTGATGATCAAATCTCAAGTTCCTTTAGTCCGGTATTTCACTCCTTCACCCATCGGCCCATGATGGAATTATTGCCGAACCGATGATCGGTGTTGCCTGACACCGAACTAGATTCATAAGAAAATGGTTTTTGTGGCGAAGGTCCGAGTTGTTCGGGAGGCGGTGAAATATTTGTTGTTGTAGATGTATGTTATTTGAGCGGGCTCTTGATTGGACTTTCGATCTTAATTTATGTTGCCATTTGATGTTCACCAGATGGGCTTCGATAAGCCGTATTTTGGGCCTTCATTGGTCTTATATTAATTTCTTTTGTCCTGAACCGATGCCATTTATAGTTTCCTATTAAACCTCCTGTTTAATAAAAAACTAGGGGGCAATGTTGAGTCGTGATATTTCTCCTATTGGGCCGAATGGATTGGGCCTACATATTCAGTTAGTCCATTGGGTCTTCACTATTGGGTGTTGACATTATTGGATCTAGTCACTTTATTATCTTTGTTAAGTCCTTCTAATATCGGACCAAATC